>CM052367.1:24017497-24535615 GCA_028551485.1 Casuarina cunninghamiana | reverse complement strand
GCATGCCATGCAAGGCACCTACCACCTCCTCTACTGATCATACAATATGTACTAGGAAGCGAAAATCCCACTCCAAAGTTCTCAACAAAAAGGGTACGTTGCTGACCCTCCTGTAGGCTTTATACCGTCAGGCACTAAAGAAAAACGGCATGCACGGCGGACATTGCCAGTCATTCTTGAAAATGTGCTAGAAGAAGAACTAAACAAAGTAGTGCCACATGATCTGGGGAAACGGCTGGACAGCAAAGGGTTTTTCACTTACGAGAATTTGAAGTAGATGAAGATATTGTGGTAGAGGAATGTGTGAGTGAACCCATCAAGGTGCCAATTGACAACAATACTGCGATGGTGGTGTATAGTTCTAATAGGTCTAGCAACAGCCCCATTCGCCTTCTACAGGAAGGACAAACTTTAGTTCTCTCAGCTAAAAATTGGAAATCACTTAGCCTCCTTGACTGTGCTTCTTTGGAAGGTGTTTTCAATCTAGAAAAGTGGTCCAAGATCAAGGAAGGTATGATCCCCACTTCAAACTGGTTTAGCCCATTGACAAAATGAATTGAGAAGTAGCGGCACTAGTGTTTTGACCAGCTAGCAGCTTGGGGATCTTGGCCAGAGCCGAAAGAGGTAATCATTTGGATGAGATGGACAGCATTCTGCATAGTTATAAAGTTAATGGCAACCGCAATTTTTCTGCAATGGATGTATGTCCACATCTATGCATCAATGAATAACATCATTAAGTGGAATATAAGAGGGCTCAACCCTCTTGGCAAGTTAGATTTCCTCAAGAAGGAGCCCAAAAAACTCAAATGCTCCTTGCTTGCTTTGTTGGAACCTAAATATGGGGGTGTAAATCTTGCTCACACAGGACAGAAACTGGGTTTTGAATATTATTTACATGGTAGTCCCCTTAATTCACATATATGGATCATGTGAAAATCAAATAAAGATATTTAAATTTTCTTGTTGCATAGTCCCCATCCATTGCTAACAATACATTGCCGGCACTTTACTGGACCAGGGGCTACCCTTCGTGGAGCATGAACTAACTCCTGACCTCACCACAACCGCCATTTTCTTGCAACTTGAAATCGAGAAATTGTTCAGAAATGGTTTTGAATGAACTGCATGGGCCAAAAGCGGAAGGGATAAACTCAGTCACCAATGCAAGGTTTTGAACTTCTGTTTAAGTGCAATGTGAGTCTGACGAAAAGTCTATGACCACACTTACACCGGACAGGTTGAGAAAGAGAAATAGTTCCAAGGCTTCTTTTACTGCATAACAAAAGCTTACACACGGACTTAGAGACTGAGAACAGAGTTAGCACAAAGCTTCAAAAGCCTTACAGAACTTTTACATAGATACAACCCAGTTACCTCACGCGACTTACAGCCTTCGTATTTATACTAAGACAGACACTTGCCTTCTAAGTAAAACAAAGACAGTAATAATACAAAAGCTGTCTTTGAAAACTAGACCACGCTGCACTCCTTTTTTTTTTGGACTTGTATCTCACGCAAGCGTGCTTCAACATTTCAGTCGTGCCCAGCCTTTTGATTTCTTTTCTTCTGGTTCACGACAGCCCCGTTACTCAGCTAACAACCAATACGCGACTGCTGCATTAATATAAATGTTATCAGACTAGTGTCAGAACTTGGTGAAAAACAGTTTATCAGCAGTTACCGCGAGGCCTTTATTTTAAGCTTCTAAACAAGTTTAAGTTAGCTTATAACACTCGATAAAGCTAATAAACATGCAGATGAAAGTAGACAAAGATCATATAACCAAAATTGACCCCAAAATTTATGTGATTTGGTCAAAATGTTGCCTAGATCCACGGGAAAATAAGGGAAAGATCTTTATTGCTGAAAGGGGAGTCTACAAGATTTTACATCAACTTAGATCTGTTCTAACACACACAAGACACCTTTTTATCAACAATAGGTATATTTTAGTGCTTAAAAACAACCATACAGAAATCACCTTATTCTCCACCTTTCACAACACTTTGCACAGTTTCTGCACTGGTTTGTTCACAATGTCTGCTGAAAATCCTCTCTTCTGGTTTTCTCTTATTTCTGCTGTGCTCTCTTTCTTATTTGCGTTCTTCTCCTTCTTAGATCTCTTTATATGTTCGTAAAGCATGAGTTATAAGTCAGTTTAGCAGTGATGCTTGAGAATAGAACACCTATCTCAATTAAAACAACAAAGGTATCCAGAAAAGAAAAAACAGCTCAGCAGCTTGCCTCTTGGATTATTTGAATATGCCAGTTGCTGCATCACCTAGTATTTCAGTTAAACGACCTTTTGAACATGACCAAACGCCAGACACAAAGAGATTATGAGTCATATTACAACAAATGTTATATTTGAATTACTTCGTAATTCCATCAGACCATGTTAGTGGATCGAGGATAATCATGATTAGTCCAACAACTGTAAATTAACGTTTACTTTCTGGGCCATTTTCTTATTCTAGAAGGTTTTCTATTTATCTATTTCCGCTGTCCTAGAATTAGTCTTGTTAGCAGGAGGTTATGCTAACTCACCTGTCATATCAACAGGATGCTTTTCAGTCAAACCTGTAATTTGAACGTGCTTCTCTATAAAAGGCCCTGTCAATCCCTTCGTGAAAACCACCGGCTATGGCATTTCAAGAGCATCTAATCCTGGGCCTCTTCGTCTTTCTTTTCTCATTCTCTTTTAATTGCATCTCTGTTACGCCAAGCCTTAGCCCTGCTGGGCTCAACCGTAGCAGTTTCCCGGCAGGTTTCATTTTCGGGACGGCATCAGCGTCTTACCAGGTAAGTCCTATGTTTCCCACATGTTTGTATCATAAGCGTTTTTTGCTAACTGTAATGACATAACAAGAAGTCGGAATATATGTATGCCTAAGCCCATTTCGTTTCAAAATCCAGTATGAAGGTGCATCAAATGAAGATGGCAGAGCACCGAGTATCTGGGATACTTGTACCCATAAACATCCAGGTCTCTCCTCTCTCTCTCTTCCGTTGAAAACAAAGCACGAGTTACTAATAAAGTATGCAGCATTGGATAGATGATAATATTTATTAGCATAACAAAACATTTCGACTTTTATTTTCTGGGTTGACGGGGTAATAGAAAACATAACATATGAAAGTCTTGAAAAGATAAAGGTAGAACTGTCACCATGAGTTGAGATCCAAGCTTGTGGTATTAGCAGCATGCACAGCTGCTGGTATCTTAAGTATTCTATTTTTTTTGTTAAAGTATCCTTTTGTACAAAACATAACGAGTTGCGAAAAGTCAATGGACAAGGTTCAAATGGCTTTCTTTTTCTATTGTCATTGACTTCTTACAGTGACTCCAGGATGGATGCTATGGGCTTAGTTCTTGTGAAAAGTGATTAGATTCCCGCGGTAGGTTTTGTTTGGTGGGCTTTTATGTACGCTACATTTCTTGGTATAACAATTCTGAAGTCGTGCAATACATTACCCTAATGTCAAATTATGCACTTTTTTTTTTAATTTCTTTTGTTTCTCTTGGTAAAGGAGGGTGGGGTAGGTGTCCAACTTAGGACCCCTTTGGTCCCACGCAGCACATGTTCCAACAAATCTACGTGCTTGTCGACATTTCTAGAAGTTTTATTTATTTATTTTTATCAAAACTGATATAGGTTTCAAACCTACCCATACAAACGCCAAGAGCGGATTACCAGAAATTATTTAGAAAAAGAAAAAAATTATTCTTACTTTCAATTTCTTGAAATACTTCTAGAAGATCCAGATTTTGATAGATTTTATTGGCTCTTTCAAATCGAGTGAAGAGTTCGAGAAGCACGAGTTCGGAAAGAAAATTACTTGATTTTTTATTTTAAAGGCCGATGAAAAGTCAATACTTTGTGTGTTTTCTTCCATGATTGAAGCTTTACTCCCATCTTTTTCGCTAAAACAACTCGCATGCACTTGTCATGAAAAGAATGAAAAAGTTGTCTGTTTTTTGTTTTTATTTTGATGGCTAGTCATATGTTCTATGATTTTGTTAACTTACGGCTCAAAGTAAGGCATAGAAGTTATTTCTATCTCATAATACAAAATTTACATGAAATTGCAGAAAGGATAACGGATGGCAATAATGGAGATATAGCTGATGATCAATATCATCGTTATAAGGTAGAGAGCACATAAGAGAAAACTGAAGGAAATTCCACTTATATTTTAACTTTCTAAAGCTTTAAACCTCAAATTGTTTGTGACAATTTATTGTGTCTAACTATTTATTCTAACTAAATGTAGGAAGATGTTGGTATCATGAAAGAGATGGGCTTAGATGCATACAGGTTCTCGATTTCATGGTCTCGAGTGTTGCCGAGTAAGATACTCATTTTCATCATTCTCATGCTATTTTTTGACTTAAAATTTCAGGAAAAATGAGTAGGAGATGTGTATGGTTCATTGACATCTACAACAAAGTATTGGAATCAATATCACTTTCTAAACCATTATGATAATAATTTCATTTAGAGTTTCAATTGCAGAAGGAAAGCTAAGTGGGGGTGTGAACAAGGAAGGAATAGCATATTACAACAACCTTATCAATGAACTCCTGAGTAAAGGTTTAAAGCCCTTTGTGACCCTTTTTCATTGGGATCTCCCCCAAACCTTAGAAGATGAGTATGGAGGTTTCTTGAGTCATCGCGTTGTGTAAGTGGTTAATTCATCTTTATATTTTCATCTTTTGTCCATCAGTAGATTTGATAATAATAAAATCTTAGGGGAAATCTTAACTTCATATCTTTTTCCTTTTGTCTATATTTTTCTTTTTCATTGTCCATTTGTTAGCTCTTTGTCGCCCGTGGGTCATGTGATTCAGTCAAAGCTACAAAAGGATTGAACAAATCCCAGCCATTTCCAAGGTGTAAACCAACCCCAATATGTCATATTCACAGCGCGAAAGTTACAATAAACTAAAACGTGAGCGAAGGAAGAACTTAACCCAACTAAGGAATAAAGAATCAAGTTTTTTATTGCATAGGTAAAATGTTACATAGACTTGGCTTTGGGCTCACGATGAAAGAGCTTTGATCAGCTAGGCTTAACCTCCACACCAAACCAATTCTCATGCGTTTGCCACCTTTGCTCTAACCACGAACAAATGGCGAGCTTAAGGGTTACGTCTAATTTATTTAATATGTGTTTCACTTTTCAGTGGTGACTTTCGGGACTTCGCTGAGCTTTGTTTCAAGGAATTTGGTGACCGTGTAAAGGATTGGATCACACTAAATGAGCCATTGAGCTTTACCAACGGTGGTTATGCTATCGGGCAATCACCACCTGCTAGATGTTCCAGTTGGCAAAACCTCAACTGCAACGGTGGAGATTCGGGCACAGAGCCTTATTTGGTATCCCATCACCAGCTTCTTGCCCATGCAGCCGCTGTTAGATTATACAAGAAAAAATATCAGGTTCGACCTGCAAAAGTTTAACGTTATAATCATCATTATTTATTCGAACATCGAACACAAGACTTTTTACGCTACCGTTTCATAATTGGGAGAAGGTCGTAACAGTTGTTGACAAATGCAGGCCTCACAAAAAGGTGTTATAGGGATTACGCTAGTAGCCCCCTGGATGGTGCCAGTATCTAATGAGAAGCAGAACCGTGATGCCGCCTTGCGGGGCCTTGATTTCATGTTCGGATGGTAAGTTTTGAGCGAGAATTTTTTTTTTCCTACAGTAACTCAAACTTTCCTTTGTCAAACTATCATTCTAGCTACGCCAATCTATTAAGAATGATGCATAAAACTTGCTGCACACGTTAGATCTGAGAAAAGATGTTGAGAACGGTGTGAATTATATCTTATTATCTAAGTCTTGTTTGGGAAATGTTTTTAAATATGAAATATATGTCTTTTTCTTATAATTTAATTTAAGAAGAAATATGCATTTCTTTTGACATTATTGCTTAGTACTTTTATTTTGTATATTGGACTCTTATATTCCTAGAATCTATTGCAATTCAATATTTTAGTTTGTGATAAAATATCCAATATTATTGTATGATACTTATCATTAACTAAAATATATTGCAAATGAGATTTAATGGCAACTCTTTGGGCTTTAGCACTATGATTACTTTATGATTCCTATTTCTAGGTTTGTTCTTTAATTTTTTTTTTTGGTATATATGTAAATTTGCATTAATAAAAGGCATTATACAAAAGCATAAGGCATATCCCAACATTACAAGAATTATGAAAATTACAAAAAGATGGAGATTGAAAACATACAAATTTCACTCAAAATGATATTTTTCTGTAAGGATTTTATATTTTGAAACAAAGAAGATTTTTCACATATAATTTTTTCTTTTTACTTTAGCTAATTGAATTAAAATATCAACTGTTTTATTTTGAAATTATCTTTTATTTTGTTTACCTATATACAACAAATGTAAGCTAAAAAAGCTAATATAAGCTAAATAGAAGCTAAATATAATTTTATTTTAAGCTAAAAGATAAATATGTTAAATATAATTTTATCTTAAAAAGCTTTACAGTCAAATCTTTTATTTTAGTTATTTTATTCCTTTTTATTTTATTTTATTTATCTATTTTTGGATCTTAGCCCTTGAGTGAATGGAGAACTCTTAAAACAAAATTTGCTAATGATCCATTTGACGTTTTCCTAGTCCAGTCACTCCAATTGGTCTTTCCGGTTTCCTTACATTTCGTACGTCATATATTGTGCATAATTCACTGTAGGTTTCTGAATCCCTTGACATATGGCGACTATCCACCTAGCATGCAATCTCTTGTTGGAAAACGATTGCCGAAGTTCACTAAAAAGCAAGCCAAACGGGTTAAAGGATCATTTGACTTCATTGGATTAAACTATTATACTGCTAATTATGCAGCTAACATACCTCATCTTGATTCTAGAAAGCCAAGTTATGTGACAGATTCTCACGCTAATATTACCAGTAAGTAGACCCAACACTTGAAGCCATTTGTCTATTCCTTACATATCTATACTAACTAGAGCATGCCTCCCTTTTTTTTTTTTTTTTTTTTTTCTTTTTAAATTGTGGCGGCTGAGCGCAATGGGATCCCCATTGGTCCACCGGGGTGTACTACATAAACAACCTTTTTTTTTTTTGTAGGTAAAGGAGAATGGGGTGATTTAAACCTGAAACCTCGAAATCTCCCACTAATAGTATTGCATTGAACTACTGGTTTAGGTTAAATCAACCCTTCTTTCTTGCTATACTTCTTTTCTCTTTTAGAGTACCTATTGTTGTCTTGGGATATAATTTCTCCCCTTGGCTTGGGCGAGAAATTGCTTTAAGAAGTTACATGCATCTCCATATGATGAACAGGTGGTAAATATTCGACCCACAAAAGTATATATTAATCTTCAATCTTCCACACGAACTTGCATAACGAAGAAAGGGGTTGAGAAAACTATGCTATAATGAACCTCCATTTTCGATTGTTTGCAGGCTGCATCATCTTGGCTTCATGTTTATCCTAGAGGATTTTTGGATATTTTGCTTTACACAAAGAAGAAGTACCAGAATCCAATAATTTATATAACGGAGAACGGTATTTTGTTCCTCAAACAATTGTTTCAGGATAACTTCACAACAAATTGGAAACGAATGGTAACTATAGGATCAACAATTGAATCTTTGTATCTACAATCAAATTGCAGGAATAGATGAGTTCAATAATGCATCGTTGCCGCTTGAGGTAGCCCTTGAAGACACCCAAAGAATTGAGTATTTCAGTAGCCATCTTTGGTATCTTAATAAGGCTATCAAGTAAGTACTTAACAATTCCTCTATCTCCTTCTTTTTCTTGAATCTGCCTGGCTTTGATTTTCTCCTTTCCTTTGGGAACAGGAGTGGTGTAAATGTTAAAGGATACTTTGCATGGTCATTGTTGGACAACTTTGAATGGAATTCAGGTTACACTGTTCGATTTGGCATCAATTATGTAGACTATAAGAATGGATTAAAAAGATATCCTAAGCATTCAGCCAGTTGGTTCAAGAACTTCCTCAAGAAGTAGAGATGAGATGCTCATGCAATTATCAGCTATCTAGATATTAGACCATCCCCAATCAATAAATAGAAGATCGTTTCTCCTGCATCTGTGTTTCCTTCAAATGATGCGAGTTGTGTCCAAACTCTCTACTACTCAATAATAAATGTCCTTTTTCTATTATGTACAAAAGAAAGCATTCCAACATTAAGCAATTAGTGTGCAAATTCTGCATTTTTTGTTTTTGTCTTTTTCTATCTTTTATCTAACTGTGACATCTTTTACTTGTTCTAAATGCTTTGATTATTGATATACCTACAACCTATAAGGAGAAGAAAATAATCTATCCATATTTCAGCCTTTTTTTTTTCTCAAAATTCTATTTTTATTAAATTGTGCTAGCGTTCATTCTTATCTAGGTTCAACGAATTGTTGATTAATTTTAGTGTTAAATTATGCCTAGCTGGAATGAGAGCCACCTTATTTTCATTTCTCTTTGGTGTTAATTAGTGTAAGAGCTTGTTAGCTTGGTACAACAAGAGGATTGTTTCTATCGGCGACAAGCTATTGGTCAAAAGGATAATCTGTAATCTCTATGAGATTTTCGATATGCTAACTGTTCTATGATTGCGTTCTAAATAAAAATCATCTTAGTAGTGGGTTAATTGCGATGTCAGAGTACCATTGCTATCTAAAAAAAGAAAAAAAGAAGAAAGAAAAATTAAGATTACGGAATGACTAGAACTACCAAGTCCTGTGGGACTTAAATCCTTGCACTCCAGACGGGGCCTGGACCCCTTTTGTACAACCTGTTGATTTCTTTAAGAGACGCACCTATCAGATGGATGTAATGTGGCCTAAAATAAAGCTGAATATTGCTATATTTATCGGTTTTTTCTCTCCTTTTGTTTAGAGGGAATGCGTTCGTGATAGATTTATTTTGTGACACGAGAATTACTTTCCAGCCAACTACTGGAGATAACGATTGAAAACATCAGCTGGACAATCAAGTAGAAGACAGTCTTGTGAGTGGGGGCGGGCGCGCAATTCCAATTTTGCATATGTTCAATGATTTATGCCACCAATTAAGACAAAAACAAAGGATCTCTCATAATCAATTCCTACTTAAAACAATTTTCTAATCAGTAATTAATGCAATACATTCGAAATGTGGGGCTTTGAGATGGAACAAGATGGGATCACCGGCAGCAAATCTTTTGCATTGCTTAGCACAAGAAAATGAAAATGGGAAAAGAAACGCTCTTTTTTCCAAGGACGCTCCATTTGTCGAGAACACTATCCTTCTGGTTTGATCTTCTTTTTGAATTCTTTTATCAAACTACGTAAGAAAATTGTGATAAAGTTATGTGGAGAAATAACGCATATCGTATAACAACACCACGCAATGATCACAAGTAAACTACAAGGGTTGCACAAATAAACTATTTTGATGTTTAGATACACTAGGAAACTGTAATAGAATTTACCTTCTACTTCAATTCTCTTCTTTTACTACTTTAATGATTCACTAAAATGGGTAGGTAAATCTAATGGATGATGTGTAGCAAAAGTAGTATGGAAAGAAGTTTGTTGGCCTAAAATTTTTGGAGAATTGGGTTTGATAAATGTTTGTACGTGGAATAAAGTGTCAGTGGGAAAACTATTATGGTCTCTTGTGGATAATAACTCAAACTCTTTATGGGTTAAATGGATGATAACAGAAAATTTGAAGGGAAGAAATGTATTAGAATTTGAGATAAAAGGATCACTAACTTGGAGTTTGAAGAATATTTTACAAGTAAGAAGTGAACTTACACAAGTAGTAATGGGTTTAGAATACACTATTGCCAAACGTTATATAGCACTAAAAGAAAATAGAGAAGATACTGAATAGGCAAGACTTGTATGGAAAGGAGTACCAAAGCATAATCTTATTTTTTGGATTATTTTGAAAGACACCATCTACAGTAGATCATGTGGCTATATGGAATAACTCAGTGGACTTACAATGCAATCTTTAAATGTAGGTTTACAAATTATACATGGAAGGCTTTATTAGGTATGAATGGATTAACTTGAAGAATTGAACATTGGAGATCTAAAATATATTGGATGGTCAAGGCTATCAAGAGTAAGAGTTTTGTAACAATCTTGCTTAGTATATCTTTCAAGGCTATATTGTATCACATTTGAAGGACAAAAAAATAGAAGAAGATTTTATTGCTAAAATAAAAAAGGACATGAGATGGAAAATTTCATGTACTAAAGGAATAAAGCCTATAAATTGTAATAAATTCTTATTAAAGTTTTGAATTTTCCAAATACAATATTTAAACCTAAATGATGATGTTATAACTGAACAACTTTGTAATTTTTTATGATGATATATAATTCTTGACTTATCACCAAAAAAACAAAAAAACAAAAAAAATCAATTCCACGGGAAACAGTCTTATAACCAGTAATGAATGAAATAATTTGAAATGTGGTCACTTTAAGATTGACAAGCTATCTTCACTAAAAGAAAAAGGAAATGCTGAAGAAGGCATAACTTTAACGTGGTAGATGGGCCATGCACCTTACAATAGTTGTTAGCAGCCAAAAAGTCAATCTTCGTACACCCACGACTATCTGTTTTAGGAGTTGTCATTCTTCATCTTTTCATTTCATATCGTGTAAATGTCTACATGATAAACCTTTGGCATATCGAAGTCAATACATGGTTGCTGCATCGATATAGTTGAAGTTGACATACATAATTGTTATGACTTAAATTTTACATTAATATATAGTGGGTAATTTTCTTTTCTGGATTTTTGTTTCAGTCTTAGAAATAGTAAAATCTTGAGAATGTTGCTAGATCTAAATATGTAATTCTTGAAGTCATTTTAGTCTATAAAGGATAAATCATATTATGATTTGATCTAAATCTAGATTTTATATAATTATTGGAAAAGTTCACACATTCTAGCCATCTAACAAAGTTCTTTGTTCGATCTCTATGCATTTGATAGATAGAACATAAGCATTTAGATTTTTTCTTTTCCTTTTTCAAATGTATGTAAGTGTATAGTATGCAGAACATTTATGGATTTTGAAATAAAAAGAATATTATAAAAGAGAAAAATCATCTTAAGGTTTAGGGAGACATCAAGGTGAAAGATTTGGGAAGTAGATTAGGTGATAAGAAATATTTAAGAATATTAAACTCACTCAAATGAATGTTTGTTGTGTCATAATTAAAGGATTTTAAATTTAATTTTCTTTTAGATGAATTATAATATTGAGATATACTTCTAAACTTCTATATTTTCTTATTCTTTGATAAATAAATTCATATATTTTTAAAAAATGATTTGCTCAGAAAAACACAGCTACGATTATAAAATGAAAAATGTGTATGGTTGAATCTATAGCTACATTATTGTCCATTACTATAGAGTTGATTAAGAGAATCCCAGCGTCTTACCACTTTATGAAATATAAAACGTGCGTGGTTGAATCTATAGCTACATTATTGTCCATTATTGTAGACTTTATTAAGCGAATCCCAGGGTCGTCTCACTCTTTTGTTTAAAATAACTATTTTTCTAGATCATAACTTGGCCTATTCGAAGTCAAGTTGCTTCATGAGGAAGGAAGTCTACAAATAATTTAACTTCAAATTTGTTGACATGTTGAAGCTAAGATTGCAGATGGCTCAGCACGCCACCAATGATTCCCGCTTCAAGGCACTTTGTTATTTCTTTTTCTTTCTATAGTGTATGAATACAACTTCACATTTTCCCGCGAAGGATATCTTAACGTACTGTCCCAGACAAAATCTTGGACTAAGTAAAGATTAATTTCATACTTCCAGACTGAAAAGAGTCCAGTCTTTTGCAGCTGTAGAGTTGCTTAACAATAGAGACGGGCCGGCCATGCTTTGATCAAGCAAGCAGGAGAAGAAATTTGAGTTTCTTAAGAGTACTGATTTCTTTGCTTGATAAGCTCGTAAGACTTTTGCTCAGATTGAAGAAAGCAGTGTATGCTAATGTCAGAAATTGATGGGACTGCATAACTTCCAGATTCAGCATGGTTCACGTTGCTACGAAGAGCCTCTGATTTCCTTGACTAAAACTTCGTGGTGGCAAGAGGTCTTGTAACACAGAATCCCAAGTAACATTTGGAGTCGGAGTAATTAGTCTATTTACTAAGGAACATGATGCCATTTGTTGATTAACAAATAATATGCATTTCTTTCGACAATTGCAGATTCTAAATAAATTTAATGATTTTCCTTTTGAGCCCTTTTATCGAACTATGGAAGCAACTTGTGACGAAAGTAATCTTGAGAAATGATGCAGATTGAATAGCAACAACACACACATTGGTCACAAATAAACTTCCAGAGTTAATATATAATAGGATAAACTTTTCCCATATCAAGAGAAATAAGTCTCTCACTAGCTAGTTCAATGATGATTTAGTGAAGGTCCCAATGGAAAGGTTTGAGATTTGACATCTTATATGCACGAGTTTAGATGCATATGTTGTAATTTATTTTTTTTTAAAAAAAGAAACAGTTCTCCATTAGCAATTTGAGGCTTTTATACAATTTTATCTGCTTAGTCACTATTGATGACTCACTAAATGATCTAACATACAAAAAGTTTCATAAAGTCTCATACCATAGGTACATTAGAGAAATCTAATTGAACTTTATCATTCTACTCTTAAATATAATTTTCACGCCATAATTGACAAACAATATTTTTTCGATATGATCATCTAATAGTCCTTAATGCATTAGTTGTTTCTCAGTATTGTCTTTGGGGGGTGAGGGGGGGATGTCTCATGTCCAATTTTACACGTGTTCAATGATTTAGGCCTGCGGTTAAGACAAAAATTAATGGTCCCCATAATCGATTCCCACACAAAACAATCTTCCAACCAGTAATGGATGCCAATTTTTTTGAAACGTGGGCCTTTAAGATTGAAACAGCTGTCTTCACTAAGAGAAAAAAGAAATGACAGAGAAAGCACAACTTGAAGGTGGTAGATAGGCCATGCATCTTAAAGCAGTTCTAAATGACAGCAAAGTCATTTTGGTACGGCTCAAACGATTTGCCTGAGTTATCAGTCTTTATCATTTCATTTTTTATGACGTAGATTTCTCCATGACAAACTTTTGGCTATTGGACTGGTCTCGGATTGAATAGGAATGTATGTCGTGGCCAAACCATGATTGCTCCATCAATATAGTTGCATGCCATTTTTCAGTTTTTTTTTTCTTCTGTTTTTTCCTCTTTTATTTAATCCAGTGATCTTAATGTGCTTCTCTATAAAAGGCCCTCCCAATCCCTTGGCTAAAACCATCAGTTATGGCATTTCAAGACTTTCTACTGCTAGGCCTCTTGGTCTTTCTTACTTCGTTCCCTTCTAATAGCATTTCCGTTGCACCAAGCCATAGCACTGCTTCGTTCAACCGTCACAGTTTCCCCGCAGGTTTCATTTTCGGCTCATCATCATCAGCTTACCAGGTAAGTTCTGGATTTCCCACCTTTCTGTATCATAAGTGTTTTTCGTTTAGTGTCCTAACAGGACAAGATTGATCGAAATATTTGTATGCCTGAGCCAATGGGTTTTCAAAATCCAGTATGAAGGTGCAGCAAATGAAGGCGGCAAAGGACCAAGTATCTGGGATACTTACACTCATAAACATCCAGGTCTCTTTCTCTCTTCCCGTTGTAAAAAAGTCCAAGCTAACAATAAAGTATGCAGTAACTGTAAATAATAATACCTATAAGCATTGCAAAACAATTCTTGGAATCCAAGCAGCAAGTGCAGCCGCTCCCATCTTATATATATTGGTTCCTTATTAAAATATGTTCTTGTACAAAACATAAAGTTACGTGCACAAATCTGGGTACACGCAACGGGGGCCAAAGGGGTGCCCTTTGAACGGACTTTTGGATTATTTGGGTTAGCCTTTGGATATGTTGAAGCCTTGAACTCCATCTCTACCGCATGAAGGGTAACAAGAGAGACATTTGGGGGGTTTTGGGTTAACTTTCTTGCTTGTTTTTCATTTAGTTTCGTGGTCTTTTAATAGTTATTTCACAAAAGAGAGGGGAGTGGCGTGCCTTACCAGTTACGCTTAAGCCTACATAGGCTTAGGTCATCGCTAGTGCTAGTTAACTGAAACTTGCACGTAGGACATAATGAGATGTAAAGATCACTGGACCAATTTTAAGTTGCTTTCTTTGTATAATAAATCTAAAAAATAAAATTCTGAAGCTAGTCCTGCGGCAAATGACCCGAATATGAAACTATATCCTTTAGTAATTGCGTTCTTGCATTTCGTAATCTGCTAAAATTTCGAATGTCAAAACCAATTTGCGTTTCGTGCTTGCCCAGATAAACTCCGAAGGAACCTTACCAGAAAATATGTAGAAGAAGAAATACTTATAGAAGATACAAGAGCCTGATAAAGAAACTCGGTATTAGATCAGGAAAAAAGTCTTAATTTTTTATTTTATATTCCAATGGAAAGTCAATACTTTGTACGTTTAGTTTCATGACTGAAACTTTGCTTCCCTCTACACGCTAAATAGGTCCTATGCACTTGTCATTGGCAGACTATAGTTACTGTTTTTTGTTTGTATTTTGCTACTTAGCTGTATGTACTAGCACTTTGTGCATGGCTCAAACTGAGGCATAGAGATCCTTCATATCATACTAATATGAGATCAATTAAAATTACAGAAAGAATATCAGATGGCAGTAATGGAGATGTTGCTATTGATCAATATCATCGCTATAAGGTAAAAATGCACATCACAAAAAATTGAAGAGAACTTCATTTGTAAAATATCATTTTGAATGCTTTAAAGCTCTACTTGTTTGCGGCAATTTGATATTTCTAATTATTTAAGCGAACCAAACGTAGGAAGACGTTGGGATTATGAAAGAAGTCGGCTTGGATGCATACAGGTTCTCCATCGCATGGTCCCGAGTGTTGCCAAGTAAGCTTATCACTTTCATCATTCGGGAGATACTTTTTAACTTGAAAGTTTTACGAAAACAAATAGGCGTTAAGTAGGGTACAATTGTAATCTATAAGAAGGCTTGACACTTGTTATTGTTTTTTGATCCCCCTATACAATTTTAACAATTTCATTTGCGGTCTAAATCACAGAAGGAAAGCTAAGTGCGGGGGTGAACAAGGAAGGAATACAGTATTACAACAACCTCATCAATGAACTCTTGAGCAACGGTCATAATTCATTTTTAGAATTTCATCACATTCACCAAATTGTCTTGTGCTTATAATTCACCCTTTTCTGTTACTTAATGCAGGTATAAAGCCATTTGCGACAATTTTTCATTGGGATGTTCCCCAAGCCTTAGAAGATGAGTACGGAGGTTTCTTAAGTCCTCGAATTGTGTAAGGATTAATTCATGATTTTAATCAGGAAGAAATGATGAACTCACGGTTGCAGTCTGATTCATTTTTGTCCATATCACCTTTTAGTGATGACTTTGGGGACTTCGCTGAGCTTTGCTTCAAGGAATTTGGTGACCGTGTAAAGCATTGGATTACACTAAATGAGCCATGGAGCTTCAGCAGTTTAGGTTATGGAATTGGGAAAATAGCGCCTGGTCGATGTTCTAGTTGGCAAAAGCTGAACTGCACCGGTGGAGATTCAGCCACAGAGACTTATTTGGTAACCCATCATCTGATTCTTGCTCATGCAGCCGCTGTTAAAGTGTACAAGCAAAAATATCAGGTTCGACGTGCAAAAGTTTAATGCTATAATCATCATTCCTAATTGGAACATCAAATACAAGTCTTTTTACTATGCTGTTGCATGATTGCGAGAAGGACGTAACCATTCTTCACAAAGTGCAGGCAGCACAAAAAGGTAGTATAGGGATTACGCTTGTGAGCCAATGGATGGTGCCAGTCTCTGATGCGAAGCACAACCGTAACGCTGCCCAACGTGCCCTTGATTTCATGTTCGGATGGTAAGTTTTGGGTGAGTTTTTTTTTTTGTTCGATATTATAACTTATGCTTTCCTTCATCAAACTATCGTTCTATGTAGGCTAATCAACTAAAAGTCATAGATGAAACTCACAGTATAAGTTAGAAGAGAGGAAACATATTAAGAATAGTGTGAATTATATTCTATATTATCATTATCTTATTTGAAAACATCTTTACATATGAAATATATGTCACCTTCGTATGAGCTGATTTTCATGACAAAGTATATTTTTTTTAACATCATCCCTTAGTAGTTGGAATTTGTATATTCGATTCTAGTATTTGAAAAATCTTTTGAAGTTCTATATTTTAATTAATTGGATAAAAAGAAATGCAATATTTGTCATTTTCTAAAATGCATTACAGATGAGATTTCATCCAAATCCTCGGGCCCTTTTTCTTTTTTCTCTCTTTTTGTTAGGAGGGGGACTCGAGATATCTTAAATCCCACCATTTAGGTGGGAACTCCCTATAGTTCCAACTGAATTCTTGGGACCCATCTAGCCTGTTCTGAGTCCTGTCTACCGAAGTGGTCTTTACCGTGTCCTAACTTTCATAAGTTATAAATTGTGCATGGTTTCTTGCAGGTTTTTGGATCCCTTGACATATGGTCACTATCCACACAGCATGCGATCTCTTGTTGGGAAACGATTGCCAAAGTTCACTGAAGAGCAATCGAAGCTTGTAAAAGGGTCATTTGACTTCCTTGGAATAAACTATTATTCTGCTTATTATGCAGCCTATGCACCTCATCTTGGTGCTGGAAAGCCAAGCTACTCGACCGATTCTCGTGTCAATCTTACTTGTAAGTAGACAAAAGGCTCAAAGCAATTAGGATTTCCTTTTATATATAAAAACTAATTAGAGCATGCTTTTTTACTGTGGCAGATGAGCGCAATGGGATCCCTATTGGTAAACCGGTTTGTACTAAACAAATCACTTCCTCTTTCTCACTAAATTCAAGTGCCTATAGTTGTGTAGGGATTCATTTTGATTCGTTGGCCTAGGCAAGCAACTGTTTTAAGAAGTTACATACATCTCGATTTATGAATAGGTTGCAATTATTTGACCCATAAAAGTTGATATTGATCTTTGATCCTCCACATGCACGCTAATTTCAGGATGCAGCAAATACGATCTATCTTTATCCTAAGGGACTTTTGGATCTTCTACTTTACACAAAGGAGAAGTACCAAAATCCAACAATTTACATCACCGAGAATGGTATTTTCTCAATGTTTGCTTAAACAATTCTTTCCACATAACTTCGCAAAAAATTGGAACGGAGTGGTGACTATTAGATCACTATTTGAACCTCTATATCTACAATACTATTGTAGGAATTGATGAGCTCAATAATGCATCTTTGCCGCTTGAGGTAGCCCTTGTGGACAAACAAAGAATTGAATACCACCATCTCCATCTTTGGTATCTTAATAAGGCTATCAAGTAAGTCGTTAGCAATCACTTTTTTTTCTTTCTTTCTCGCTCACTCTCTCTCTCTCTCTAAAGTCCACCTAACTTTGATTCTCCATTTTTTTTTTTTTGGGAACAGGAGTGGTGTAAAGGTCAAAGGATACTTTGCATGGACATTATTGGACGACTTTGAATGGTATTCAGGTTTCACTGTTCGAATGGATCTCAATTATGTGGACTATAAGAATGGATTAAAAAGATATCCTAAGCTTTCAGTCCATTGGTTGAAGAATTTCCTTAAGAAATAGATATTAGTTGCTGATGCAACTAGTTGCTATCTAGATATCAATAAATTAAAGATCCTTGCTTCTTTGTTTGTGTAATATGCAAATCCTACTAGTTATCTACAAACTCAAGGCTATTATATAATAAATGCCTTTCTCTCGGCTTCAACAAAAGTGATTGCAATTTTTCTTTTTTTTTGGTTGAAATGTAAGTTTGCATTAATATAAAGTAGTGTATAAAAGCAGAGGGGCATTCCCCAGCATTACAATTTTCAACAACTATGAAAAGATTGAAGTTGGAAGCCTCCAAATCTCACTCAAAATGATATTTCCCTGTGAGGATTTTACATTTTGAAACAAAGAAGTTCTCCCTCGTATAGTTTTCCTTACTTTAGCCAAGAGGATGGGAATGTCGACTATTCTATTTTGAAATCTCTTCTATTTCGTTCTGTCCGTATACAATAAATACAAAATAAAAATGATATTTTAATAAGCTTTCCAGCCAAATCCTTTCCTTTAGTTGCTCTAATCATCCATCGTAGTTCTTCATTCCATCCTCCAATATGACGTCGAATTCCATTCTGAGCAAGGATAGTCTTCCAAACGATCATTGTCCATGGACATTCAAAAAAGAGATGACTCCTATTTTCAACATGAGACTGACAAAAGTCACAGTATAAGTTAACTAAAGGAAGTCATCGTATCATTCTTTCTGCTATAGAGAGTCGATCTCGACAAACTAGCTATCCAATAAAATTATGTTTGCAAATGCCCCATGTCCAAATTAAATCATACCAATCCACTTTTTCAGTAACTGGCTGAAGGTCCTGATTGCAATTTTTTTCATGCTTTATATAGTTTGGAAATTTTCCATTTATTTTATTCTTTTGTTATTGTTCTTTAGTTTTCATTTTGTTCATTTGTCTTTTTTTTTTTTCTTTCCATTTTTCACTTGTTCTTAAAGTCTTTTCTTACAAATTCCTCTCGTTTTACATCATGCTTAAGTTCTTTTCCACATGGGTTGACAAAATTCTTTACGGATTTTAGTCTTGACCTATGACTAACTAGAATGAGATTCACCTTATTACACTTCCCTACAGTGTAACTTAGTACGAGGGGTTACAATAATATATCCAAATGTAAAAGCTTAATCCAAATTCCAAAGCCAAAATCCGCTACATGTCTAAATTACAAAAATTCTACATGCAGCAGAAGTCACTTATCTACTTTTTTCTCCTTTTACTTTTGAGTAGATCCTTTCATCTTTTTAATTTTTTTATTTGGTAAGTAAGAATAAGTCCAATTAACACAACAAAAACATAAAAAGTTGCTAAAACAATATTTGTAGCATGATCATCCCATTAGAATTGACGTCAGCTTTCGCACGAGCCTCTCTTCACCTGTGTGCCGCTCACCGCTGCGCACAAGGAAAGTTGGTAACCAACCATCGCCGGCCAGAAATGGAATACAATTATAAATAGGATTATAAGTACGTATTCTAAATCATCGATCCAAGCTCTAGAGAATTAGCGATTGTTTTCATGCGTCTGTAAATCATCCGAATATCCAAATAATCACTTGCTAATTTGGTTAAGATCCTATGAAATCCTGCAAATATCCCTCCGACAACAACATATTGACGTACAAAAATAAATAATTGAGTTGTGATTTAAAATTGTGCAAAAGGTGCACATAATTCTAGGTGAAATGATTAGTCAAAACCAAAGGATCCCCGTTGAAGTGTCACTTCTATCGCCAAGGGTAGTGGTCTATTTAAAATGTGGAGTCATTGAATATAATTCAAAGCGTGTACTTAGTAATCAGTTTAAAAGTACTGCTGCTTCTCAATCAACACAATTTTTTATCCCACCAATTGGATCTATACAAATTTCTTCATACACATGGCAGCACTACACGATTAATTGGCTCCATAACGAATACATTGTCCTTTTTCTTTCAGGTCTAAAGTTGGATTTGTTTATAGGCCTAATTATCACATCTGCTAGTAAATCCTATCACTCCTAGGAAAAGTGACATTCGGTCTAAAGTCTTTATAGCTGATCTAACTTCATCTTTAAAATTTTCTATTGTATCATTACTTTCACGCAATAACTTGCGGCTAGGTAGATTTCCTTAAGAATTTAAAAGACCATACGGATATCTCTTAGTAATTGGCAAGTCATGCACAAGGTCAGACAATTGAAAAGACAGACGATGCAAGCGAAGCAAGGATCAGATGTAGTGTCGGTAGAATAAATTTAAATTTCTTACTCTTCATTATTGAACAGACAGATCATGCAAGAAAAGCAAAGGACTTTTCTCTTTTCGTTTGAGATCTCGTTTCTTAGATAACCTTGTAAGACCTCGTTTCTCCCTTCGACAAAGCTGACTTATAGGACTTCTGACTTCCACGTCTTTTGTTCGATTTTTCTTCCGGAGGATGTAGTTATGGCGACTGTACTCGTTTGACCTTTAAACGAAGATTTGGATAAGAGCAAATTGCAAACCCAATATCCCATGTTTTTAGATAAAATACTGAAAAGAGTCTTGCCCTGAGTGGTTAAAAACCCTACGTAGTTGGGTAAATTTAGAGTTCTTCATCTAATTAGATGGACCTATGAGGCAATAGGATGGAATTTTCTATTTCATCGTTGTAAGCAGCTTCTATTTTACCATTCAAGAGAATTACTCAAAGTAAGGTGATAACAAAAAGGTAGTAATTTGTTTAAATGGAAAGCCATTTTAGTAAGTACATTTCCATTAAGAACTTATCATTTTCATTTTAAGAAATGTTTGATGAAATTCTACATACAAGTGTACATGTCAAATAAGTAATATAATGATGAGTACAGATATCATCCCACGAAGACTGATGCTTACTAAATTAATTAAGTACTAAAGGTGAATAGTTTTTAGAGTTTATCTAGCCAACCAAAATGATAAGACATTGAATAAACTAACTAAATTTAACCTAAACTTGATTAAAGAAATATGTTAGAGCGTCTAATTTCACTTAATTACTAGATACAAATGTCAATCATTTATGCTGACAAGATTAATTCTATTGGTGTGATGGCGAAATTTCCTAATTTATTCACTATCCTATGTCTAGGTATAGCGAATCTACTTAACTCATTAATTCACTGTGAGTCTACATATGAATTAAATGAACTAAGTGCATTAATATTTATTAATATTCTAATTTACACCTAAAGCCACATAAATCATATGGTATATGTTTATCCATATTAATTTGAGGTTGCATATTACATGAAGCAACTGCATGTAATCTACTGTCGGTCTCAAACATACAAATCATATCATTTAAGTGGTAGCTAATCACCTAAAAACATTAAACTCCGTAATATGCAATTTCACATTCATAAAATATCTTACAAAACATAAATAATCATAACATTTCTACTTCATAATCAAGTTCCATCGTAGCTCTAACAAACTGAATTAAAACAACATATTTACATAAACTAAATGAGTGCAAAAACGTGAACAAAACATTTTGGAATTTAAAAACATTAAGTTGTCATCAAAAATGTCTTCAAATCACAAAAAGTCTGCACAATTCTGCACATCAGGGGGTAGAGAGGGATCTGTCTGAAGAAACGGGATGAAAAAGAGCGTCCACGCGCCTCCACGCGCTTCCGTCACGCGCCGGTCACGCGCCGCCGTGAGCCGCCACCGCTCTTCACGAAAACCTCCAGAAAGTTGCCCAGGATGCCGATCTGTTGACGGGCATGCAGATCTGCCGAAAAACCGCCAGAAAGGGCCCAGTTTCGCCGGAAATAGCCCACGAACGACGTTCGCCGTTGTCGCCGGAAACCGCCGTGAAACCGCTCCAATCTGCTACAGAAACGCCGGAAATCGCTCTAGGAATATGGATCTTCTGCTCTCTCCTCGCCAAAAATCACCCAAACGCGACCGGAAAACGCTCTTTCAATGCCGGAGAAGGGTTCTCGCCGGAAAAGACACCGGCGGTCGGCTGTCGCACGACCGCCACGATCTTTGCTGGACCCGCGCCGTCGCGCGTGGCCAAGTCCCGGCGGTTCCCGCTCTCCGGTCACTGCTCGATCCTCTCTCGGCCTCCGTTCCCTCTACACGACCCACGGAAGCCCGACAATTCACTTTTTCTTATCTTTTTGTCTTTTTCTCCCTTGCTTCTCACGTGCAACAATTCCTTCTTCCCTTGTTTCTTTGTTTTCGTTATTTGATGCTTCTTTTCTCATCATTTCTCTTGTTTTTCACTTATTTTGGGTTTGTTACATAAAATAATAAAATATACATAAATATAATTGAATACAAATATAATTTATAAAATAATATTAAATATTACATAAAATAATCAAAATAATTATATATAAAATAGAGTTATCAAGAAACAAAAAAATAGGATTACTTTTTTTTTTACCAAACAAATACGGGACTAACAATAGCAATCTATGGAGTAGCTTAATCCTCCTCCTCGTGCTCATAGAATCCTTAGTTAAGTTGGCAAGTATAGACACCGCAAAAGCACCATAGCTGGGGTTGTTGGGCATCAAGATCATCCCAAAGCTCTTTCAAGCATAAGAAAAAAATGGTGAGTTCTTTGGTAGAGGCGTCAAGAGGGAGATAGTCCGTGATTGCTTGCTTTAGGGAATACTTTTGAGTCTCGCTGATCTTATCAAAGCTATCTTGGAGTAGTTGTTAGATTTCGGCAATGGTGCGTGCAATCGACACCATGTGCTCCAGCATTGGGTGGATGGAGTGGGTTAGCCAAGTTTTTGCCACCATATGAAACTGATCCTACAGGTCAATGGCTTCCCCTTCATCGAATAGGCACAACAATTTCTTGGTAAGAAAAAAGAAAACCCATTTTATTGCAACAAAGAAAGACAGTCCGAATCTGCTTACTCCACACATGCTAGTTAGATTCTTCAGTGAGTTTATGAGAAACTATGGATGTAGGTTGGAGATCGGCAGCTGTAAAATGATTAGTTCCAAAATAGTAACTTAATGGAACTAATGATTAGGTAGGATATGTAAAGGGGCAGTAAAGTATTTATATTATCATTTGATCTAAATCTAGATTTACATAATTATTGGAAAAGTTTACATATTCTAGCCATCTAACAAAGTTCTTTGTTGGATCTCTATGCATTTAATAAAGATAACATAAGCATTTAGAATTTTTTTTTTCAAAACTATATAAGTGTATAGCAGGCAGAACATTTATGGATTTTGAACTAAAAAAGAATATTATAGAAGAGAAAAATCATCTTAAGATTTCGGAAGACATGAGGGTAATAGATCTGGGAAGTAGATTAGTTGATAAAAAGATTATTTGCTCAGAAAACACAGCTATGATTATGAAATGAAAAACGTGTGTGGTTGAATCCATAGCTACATTATTGTCCACTACTATAGATTTTACTAAAAAAATCCCAGCGTCTTACCACTTTATCAAATAAAAAATGTGCGTGGCTGAATCCATAGCTACATTATTGTCTATTACTGTAGGCTTTATTAAGCGAATCCCAGGGCCGTATCACTTTTTTGTTTAAAATAACTATCTTTCTAGATCACAACTTGGCCTATTCGAAGTCAAGTTGCTTCATGAGAAAAGCAATCTACAAATAATTTAACTTTAAATTTATTGGCACGTTGAAGCTAAGATTGCAGATGCCTCAGCATTGACATCAGTGATTCACGCTCCAAGGAACTTTATTAACGTACTTTCCCAGACAAAATCTTGGCTTAAGTAAAGATTAATTTCATACTTCCAGGCTGTAAAGAGTCAAGGTTTTGGCAGCTATGGAGTTGTTCAATAAAAGAGACGGGCCATGCTTTGATCAAGCAAGCAAGAAAAGAAAGGACCCACATCTGCGTTTCTTGAGTACTGATTTCTTTGCTTGATAAGCTCGTAAGACTTTTGGTCAGATTGAAGAAAATAGTGCATGCTAAAGTTAGAAATTGATGGGACTGCGTAACTTCCAGATTCAGCATGGTTCACGTTGCTACGAAGAACCTCTGATTTCCTTGACTGAAACCTCGCGTAGCCAGAGGTCTTGTAACACAGAATCCTAAGTAACATTTGGATTCGGGAGTGATAAGTCTATTTTCTAAGGAACTTGGTCTCATTTATTGATTAAAAAATAATATGCATTTCTTTCAACAATTACAGATTCTAAATAGATTTACTGACTTTGTTTTTGAACCCTTTTATCAAACTACGGAAGCAAATTGTGACGAAAGAAATCTTGAGAAATGATGCAGATCGTAGAGCAACAACGCACACATTGGTCACAAATATTCTCCATTACCAATTTGAGACTTTCAGACAATTCTCTGTACTTAGTCACTATTAATGACTCGCTAAATGATCCAACGGACAAAAAGTTTTATAAAGTCTCAGACCCATAGATACGTTAGAAAAATCCTTATTGAACTTTATCATTTTACTCTTACATATAATTTTCACGCCATAGCTAACAAACAATATTTTTGCGATATGAACATCTCATAGTCCTTAATGAATTAGTCATCCACATAATATCAAGACTCCCAAGTTGTTCTCTCAATATTGTCTTTGTAGAGTGAGGGCGGGGTCGCAGGCCCAATTTTGCATGTGTTCAATGATTTAGGCCTGCAATTAAGACAAAAATTAATGGTCCCCATAATCGTTTCCCACTCAAAACAATCTTCTAACCATTAATGGATGTAATAATTTTGAAACGTGGGCCTTTAAGATTGAAAAAGCTGTCTTCACCAAGAGAAAAAAGAAATGATAAAGAAAGCACAACTTGAAGGTGGTAGACAGGCCATGCATCTTAAAACAGATCTAAACGACAGAAAAGTCATTTTCGTACACCCCTGATGATTTGTCTGAGTTATCAGTCCTTATCATTTCATTTTTTTAGGACGTAGATTTCTCCATGACAAACCTTTGGCTATTGGACTGGTCTCGGATTGAATAGGAATGTATGTCGTGGCCAACGCATGGTTGCAGCATGAATATAGTTACATGCCATTTTTCAGCCTTTTTTTTTTTTCTTTTTCTTTTCTTAGCTTCTGTATTGTTCTCTTTTATTTAATCCAGTGATCTGAATGTGCTTCTCTATAAAAGGCCCTGCCATTCCCTTGGCTAAAACCATCAGTTATGGCATTTCAAGACTATCTACTCCTAGGCCTCTTGGTCTTTCTTACTTTGTTCCCTTCTAATAGCATTTCCGTTGCACCAAGCCATAGCACTGCTTCGTTCAACCGTCACAGTTTCCCCGCAGGTTTCATTTTCGGTTCATCATCATCAGCTTACCAGGTAATTCCTGGGTTTCCCACCTTTCTGTATCATAAGTGTTTTTCGTTTAGTGTCCTAACACGACAAGAGTGAACGAAATATTTGTATGCCTGAGCCAATGGGTTTTCAAAATCCAGTATGAAGGTGCAGCAAATGAAGGTGGCAAGGGACCAAGTATCTGGGATACTTACACCCATAAACATCCAGGTCACTTTCTCTCTTCCCGTTGTAAAAAAGTCCAAGCTAATAATAAAGTATGCATTAACTGTAAATAATAATACCTATAAGCATAGCAAAACATCTCTTGAAATCCAATCAGCAAGTGCAGCCGCTTGCATCTTATATATCTTGGTTCTTTATTAAAATGTCTTCTTGTACAAAACATAATGAGATGTAACGATCACTGTACCATTTTAAGCTCCTATCGTTGTCCTTGGCTTCTTACAGGGACGGCACCCAGGAAAAGTTTGTCTTGGGGCCTAGGGGAGTGTATCTATGCTGTTGCCGTAGCCTTTGTGAAATCTGATGAGGTTCCGGGACAGTTGTTTTTGGTTGGTGGGGTTTAATGTATAATAAATCTGAAAAAATAAAAATCTGAAGCTAGTCCCGCGGCAAATGACCCGAATCTCAAACTATATCCTCTAGTAATTGCGTTTTTGCATTTCGTAATCTGCTAAAGTTTCGAACGTCAAAACCAATTTGCGTTTCATGCTTGCCCAGATAAACTCCGAAGGAACCTTAGTAGAAAATATGCAGAAGAACTTGAGAAAAAAACTAGGCATTAGATCAGGAAAAAAAGTCTTGATTTTTTATTTTTTATTTTTTATTCCAATGGAAAGTCAATACTTTGTACGTTTTGTTCCATGATTGAAGCTTTGCTTCCATCTTCACGGTAAATAGGTCGTATCCACTTGTCATTAGCAGAATATAGTTACTGTTTTTTGTTTGTATTTTGGTAGTTAGTTGTCTGTACTAGTACTTTGTGCAGTTATGGCTCAAACTGAGGCATAGAGATTCTTTGTATCATACTAATATAAGATCAATTAAAATTACAGAAAGAATATCAGATGGCAGTAATGGAGATGTTGCTATTGATCAATACCATCGCTATAAGGTAAAAATACACATCACAAAAAATTGAAAAGAACTTCATTTGTAATTTATTATTTCGAATGCTTTAAAGGTCTACTTGTTTGTGGCGATTTGATGTCTCTAATTGTTTAAGTGAACCAACCGTAGGAAGATGTTGGGATTATGAAAGAAATCGGCTTGGATGCATACAGGTTCTCCATCGCATGGTCCCGAGTGTTGCCAAGTAAGCTTATCAGTTTCGTCATTCTGGAAATACTTTTTAACTTGAAAGTTTTAGGAAAACAAATAGGCATTAAATAGGGTACAATTGAAATCTATAATAAGGATTTGCACTCATTAATGTTTTCTGATCCCTCTATGTAATTTTAACAATTTCATTTGCGATCTAAATCACAGAAGGAAAGCTAAGTGCGGGTGTGAACAAGGAAGGAATACAATATTACAACAACCTCATCAATGAACTCTTGAGCAAAGGTCATAATTCCTTTTTAGAATTTCATCACATTCACCGCGTTGTCTTGTGCTTATAATTCATCATTTTCTGTTACTTAATGCAGGTATAAAGCCGTTTGCGACAATTTTTCACTGGGATGTTCCCCAAGCCTTAGAAGATGAGTATGGAGGTTTCTTAAGTCCTCGAATTGTGTAAGGATTAATTCATGATTTTTTTTCCTATGTTTTCAATTCTTTTAAACTATTTAAGCTCTTATCAGGAAGAAATGATGAACTCACGGTCGCAGTCTAATTTATGTTCATACTGCTTTTTAGTGATGACTTTCGGGACTTCGCTGACCTTTGCTTCAAGGAATTTGGTGACCGTGTAAAGGTTTGGATTACACTAAATGAGCCATGGAGCTTCAGCAGTTTAGGTTATGGAATTGGGCAACTAGCACCTGGTCGATGTTCTAGTTGGCAAACGCTGAACTGCACCGGTGGAGATTCAGCCACAGAGCCTTATTTGGTAACCCATCACCTGATTCTTGCTCATGCAGCCGCTTTTAAAGTGTACAAGCAAAAATATCAGGTTCGACATGCAAAAGTTTAATGCTATAATCATCATTCCTAATTGGAACATCAAATACAAGTCTTTTTACTATGCTGTTGCATGATTGTGAGAAGGACGTAACCATTCTTCATAAAGTGCAGGCAGCACAAAAAGGTAGTATAGGGATTACGCTAGTGACCCAATGGATGGTGCCCGTCTCTGATGCGAAGCACAACCGTAACGCTGCCCAACGTGCCCTTGATTTCATGTTCGGATGGTAATTTTTGATTCAGAGTTTTTTTTTCCCCATATTATAAGTTATGCTTTCCTTCATCAAACTATCATTCTATATAGGCTAATCAATTAAAAGTCATAGATGAAACTCACAGTATAAGTTAGACATGAGGAAACATATTAAGAATGGTACAAATTATTCTATATTATCATTATCTTATTTGAAAAACATCTTTAAAAATGAAATATATGTGACCTTCTTATAAGTTGATTCTGATGATGAAATAAATTTTTTAATATTATCCCTTAGTACTTGGAATTTTTATATTTTATTCTAGTATTTGAAAAACCTTTTGAAGTTCTATATTATAATTAATCGAATAAAAAGAAATGCAATATTATTTAATAAATATTTTTCATTTTCTGAAATATATTACACATTAGATTTCATCCAACTCCTTGGGCCTTTTTCTTTTCTTTTTGGTAGGGGGGGACTCGAGATATCTTAAACCCCACCATTTATTTGGGAATCCCCCTATAGCCCCAACTGAGTTCTTGGGACCCATCTAGCCTGTTCCGAGTCCTATCTTCCGAAGTGGTCTTTACCGTGTCCTAACCTTTCATACGTTTTAAATTGTGCATTGTTTCTTACAGGTTTTTGGATCCCTTGACATATGGTGACTATCCGCGTAGCATGCGATCTTTCGTTGGAAAACGATTGCCAAAGTTCACAGAAGAGCAATCGAAGCTAGTAAAAGGGTCATTTGACTTCCTTGGAATAAACTATTATTCCGCTTATTTTGCAGCCTATGCACCTCATCTTGGTGCTGGAAAGTCAGGCTACTCGATAGATGCTCGTGTTAATCTTACCTGTAGGCAGACAAAACACTCAAATCAATTATGATATTTCCTTACATATCTAAACTAATTAGAGAATGCTTTTTTTCTTTTGTGGCAGATGAGCGCAACGGGATCCCCATTGGCAAACCGGTTTGTACTAAACAAATCACCTCTCTTTTCTTACTAAATTCAAGTGCCTATAGTTGTGTAGGGGTTGAGAGAACTTTGTTACAGTGATCCTACATTTTAATTAATTTCAGGATGCAGCAACTACAATCTATCTTTATCCTAGAGGACTTTTGGATCTTCTACTTTACACAAAGGAGAAGTACCAAAATCCAACAATTTACATCACCGAGAATGGTATTTTCTCTACGTTTGCTAAAACAGTTGTTTCCACATAACTTTGTGACAAGTTGGAACGATATGGTGACTGTTAGATCACTATTTGAACATCTATATGTACAATACTATTATAGGAATTGATGAGCTCGATAATGCGTCCTTGCCGCTTAAGGTAGCCCTTGTGGACAAACAAAGAATTGAATACCACAATCTCCATCTTTGGTATCTCAATAAGGCTATCAAGTAAGTTGCTAGCAATCACTCTCTCTCTCTCTCTCTCTCTCTCTCTCTCTCTCTCTCTCTAAAACCCACCTAACCTTGATTCTCCATTTTTTTTTTCTGGAAACAGGAGTGGCGTAAAGGTTAAAGGATACTTTGCATGGACATTATTGGATGACTTTGAATGGTATTCAGGTTTCACTGTTCGAATGGGTCTCAATTATGTGGATTACAAGAATGGATTAAAAAGATATCCTAAGCTTTCAGCCCGTTGGTTGAAGAATTTCCTCAAGAAATAGATATTAGTTGCTCATGAAACTAGTTGCTATCTAGATATCAATAAATTGAAGATCCTTGCTTCTTTGTCTGTGTAATCTTTAAATCCTACTAGTTATGTGCAAACTCAATTCTCTTTTATAATAAAGGGCTTTCTATGGTTTGCAAATTTTACATTTGTATTTTTTTGTTCTTGTTCTTTCCTTTTCTTTTCTTTTCTTTTTTTCTAATTTTTCCATTTGTCACTTGTTGTCTCTTATATTCTTGTCTTACATCATGCTTAAGTTCTTTTCCACATGGGTTAAAATACAAAAATATAGGGACATAGTCTGATATTATAAACTTGTCTAAGAGACAATTAAGTTTAAAATACTTCAATTATAATATAACAAACGATTTGTAATAAAAATTTATTGTGTAGATCTACTTTGCATAAGTCTAACTTGATTAGAGGTTCCCACAGCTTTTGCAAGAGACATAGAAGTTTCAACCGAACATTTACAATCATGTCTCTGCAGTGTCAAAACGCTAATGTCCTTTATTTACAGTCGAAGTTGAACCATGATTTAGGGTTCTAAACAAGCTTGGTGTCGACCAACTCACATGGGCCAGAACTTGAATTTCGTTACTTGGCTTCGCTGCGATTCAGATGCAGCTTGTGTGATATGGCTGTTCGACAAGAAGTGAATGCAAAATGTCCATGAACAGATATACATTTTATTAAAATATTTGATCTAATGCTTCATTTGATGTCTTCTACATAGTTGCTCAGCAAAATGCCTAAAATTGCTCGGGGTACGTGCACAGGTCGACTTATCAGTTTAAAAGTACCACTGCTTCTAAATCATCACACTCTTTTATCCCACCAATTGGATCTATACAAATTTGTTCACACACAAATGGCAGAACTACACGATTAATTTGCTCCACAACGAATGCATCGTCCTTTTTCTTTCAGGTCTAAAGTTGGATTTGTTTATAGGCCTAATTATCACATCCGCTAATAAATCCTATCACTCCTGGGAGAAGTGAGATTCGGTCTAAAGTCATTATAGCTGATCGAACTCCATCTTCAAAATTTTCTATTGTAACATTACTTTCACACAATAAGTCGTGGGTAGGTAGCTGTCCTTAAGAATCCAAAAGATCATACGGATATCTCTTCGTAATTTGCAAGTTCATTGCACAAGGTCGGATAATTGAAAAGACAGACGATGCAAGCGAAGCAAGGATCATATGTAGTGTCGGTCGAATAAATTTAAAATTCTTACTCTTCATTATTGAACTGACAGATCATGCAAGAAAAGCAAAGGAATTTCCTTTTTTGCGTTTGAGATCTGTTTTCTTAGATATCACCACCTTCACACACCCCACCGCAGCCCCACACCCCAAACAAGAAAAACAAATGATAAGCTTGCAAGACCACTCTCCCTTCGACAAAGCTGTATGTACTACAGTTATAGGACTTCTGACACCCACTTCTTTGTTCGATTTTTCTTCCGAAGGATGTAGTTATGGCCATTGTACTCATTTGACCTGCGAACGAAGATTTGCGTGAGAGCAAATTGCAAACCCAACATCCCATGGTTTCAACCCCTGAATGTTTTTAGACAATATACTGAAAAGAGTCTCGCCTTGAGTGGTTAAAAACCCTGCCTACTTGGGTCAATTTAGAGCCATTCATCTAATTAGAGGGACCTATGAGGCAATAGGATGGAATTTTCTATTTCATCGTTGTAAGCAGCTTCTATTTTACCATTCATGAGAATTACTCAGAGTGAGATGATTACAGAAAGGTAGTAATTTTTTTAAATGGAAAGCCATTTCCGTGAGTACATTTTCATTAAGAACTTATCTTTTTTCGTTTTAAGAAACAAAGAATAGGATTGCTCTTTTTTACCAAACAAATATGGGACTACCAATTGCAATCTATGGAGTAGCTTTGATTTTCTGTTGTTTTTATTAAATTTGTATAAAATCATAGAAAAAAAAAAGTACGTCCAAAGAGGCACCATTTATTGAAAGCATTATCCTTATCCATTTCCCTATCCCTATCCCTATCCCTATCCCTACCCTTATCCTATCACCCACTGTACTGGCTACATGGAAACAGGTTCACTGCTTCTAGACTTAGTTATCTTGAGAATCTTCAAGTGCTGATATTAATTGGAACACATTATCAACAAAAATCACGGTTTTTGAAAATCTACTAATCAAATAGCCGTTTGATATAAGCCTAGAAGCTTAAATTTGTATGCAAAAATACCATGTCCATGTGCAAATATTCAAAATAATAAGACTAAATTACCTTTTTTCAATAAATATGTGAATTTATATATTTAAAAATAAAAGAATATAAACTTTTTAGGGCATATACACCAACATCAAGACCCAATTATTTCATTTGCTTTAAATGATATTCGATATGCATGGTTGTAGCGGCATATGCACCCAGAAGTTCTTGAAAACAATCTCTATTAGAATAGACACCTAACACTTTTGTCAATTTCAAAAGCGGAGCGTTGACAGATATGTTAGCAAAACGAAAACCAATCATCGTTCTTAATCCAAAGTTCAAAATAAAAAGTCTTTTCGCACCATTACTATGTCGGTATTTCGTCGGGGTTGTCATTATCAATTTGTTTTCTGGCCCCACAGTTCAGGGAGTTCTCGGTTTTGGTGCCAATAATGCACTGGAAAGAAACTGGGGAAAGCGAAATTCGAGTATGGTGCCGACAGTCCTGTCCCCACAAGCGGTCTTTTCGTTGTCCTCCCACTTTGTCGGGCTTATTCATTGTGCATGAATTATTGCGAAGCTAATCTGTCCAGCAGCTCGAGAAACATTTCAAGCCATTTTCAAGTTTTAAATGTGTTATGCCATTTTGTCGTTGAAGCAATTGTCTTGGATTTTATACTTCCCCCTTGGCCAAGAAGAGATACATCTGGATATGGTCGAAACTTGTGGTCATGCGATCCATAAAAGTTGTAATCCGATGCATGTGACATGCTCATCACGTGGTTATTTGTTTTTTAAGTCCTCGTGTGACATGCCATGAAGAAAGTTTCCAAAAGGCAACACATTTGTCAAAGTCAATACAACTTTTGGTCACAGATAGACATCTGGAACAAATAAAGTGATCCTGATTTTGAAAATTTTGAATTAGCAAACTATGTAGACTATATATTCACATAATATAGGTATAATCAATTACTTGCTAATTTGTTGATGAATTAGGGGGGTCTGAAACCTTTTGATCCTATATTTAACATGGATGTATGGATTGGATGCGTACTTTTAATATATATATATATATGTCCTTCTTCATAAATGGAAACATTCATAAATGAAAATGGGTAGTATTTGTTGAACTATTCATTTTCCACGCACTTACACAAATAAAAAGGGGTTTAGGGAGATTCAAATGTTATACTACTCCGCCCATTTCGACATCAACAGCATACATTGTAACAACAAACAAAAAAGATGTCACAAGTTTCAATTCGTTTGTTTAAGAATTTTGGAAGGAAATAAATCTGAGACATTAGAACCTTTAGAATCAATAATCCAAAGATCATCTGTTCTCCATCTATATGATCTTTAAACCTATCTCTAGCCGGAATGAGATCCACCTGCATTACACTTTCGGTTCTCTAATAACTATTATAAGAGTTTAATAGCTTGGCATCCCCTGGAGAAAATGACTCGAGCTATGGGTGAGAGGATGATCTCTAATGTCTTTTCTCTCCTTTTATTTATTTCTTGGATTCCTCAAAGTGAGTGGGGTAATTATGTCTCGAACTCCAAATAGGCAGCGAGTGCGGTAATTATGTCTCCAACTCCAAATAGGTTGCTAATCTCTATTAGATTTAAAACGTCCTTTCTTTCTTTATTTATTTATTTAAAAAAGTCATCTTGATAGTGGATGATTGTGACAAGGCTATGCTTGAGCCGAACTTGTCACTCAATGCATGTTTTTATTTTAATAAAAAGGTAAGTTTGTATTAATAAAAATTAATATACATAAACATATAAATGTATCTTAACATTATAAAACTTATGAAAGCTACAAAAAAAATAAAGGTTAGAAGTTCATATATTTCACTCATAATGACATTTTCTTGAAAGCTTTTTATATTTCAAAGTAAAGTTCTTTTTCAAACAATTTCCCTTACTTTTACCAATAAAATTAAAATTTCAACTCAGTTTCAAATGGAGTTATTTCCCTTGTTGCGACAAGTTAAGATATTTTGTTGAAAAAGTGAGATCAAGATTTTTTTTATTCGTAGATTATTCAATTAAAAATGAGTTTTTAACATTTATTGACAATTCAAGTTAAATGGGAAATATTTAGATGTAAAAGGTTTGAAAAAAGAAGAAACTAAAGTTCCCTTATAATTTCCAAAAATATTGCAGGAGATTGAAAAAACTGTACTATATATTGCATTTAGTATAATACCCTACACCAAATATGTAATAGGGATATTCATAAGATAAGTGATTAATTTTAACGTTTAGAAATTAAGAATGTTGTGGTAAAATCCTACATTTCATCAATATTTTTTTAAAAACCTTTATATGTAGAAGAAAAATCTTCTTACTCTGGGTCAATGTTTAAGTAAGGATCACTCTAATATGAAATTCAAGGCTTAGGGTTAACTGCAACACTTTTTTCTTATAAGAAAGAAGAAATGTCCCTATTATCTGCCAAAATCTCGTACTGCCCTGATATTACTTAAAAATTATATTTATATGAATGAAAGATTCTACCTTCTTTAATTGCTGAGCTGAGGCAGGTATAATTGTGCTATGCAGTCTAAAAGTTGAAAGGACTGAACAGATTTTAGGTAAGGTGAGCACCTTTCAATAGATGACCCACCTTATTGAATATTCACGTGGTGCCAAAAGAAGAAAGGCTTCCTAGAGGTAGAGGTTGTTGAATTGATTAGATTTGTTCATATTAGAGAATCAGGGCCATCCAGCACAATCTTTTTACGTGGCTTAACCCAGCATAAAAGGCAATTGTCACTTTCTTATTGCAGTAGGACTATTACAGGGTATCCAGCTTTGCCATGGCGGTATTTTGTGATCTGAAAGCAATATATTGTGTACAAAATCATGTCAGATTGGACACCGTCAAACAAGTCTATCGCTCTACGGTATTCTGTGAATGCACGCTAAGCTGAGTAGATCTGATGCCAGTTTCCATAAAAGTAAAGGTCCAAACCTGTTCCTTACTCATCCTGTCGTAGACCTGCTCGTAAACGACATAAGTTCCAGAAGCATTGTCTACTCAATTATTGGTGCTGAATCCAAGCCTGAAATAATTTTTAATGTGAGAACAACCAAAGGAGCTACAAAACGAGCAGATTAATCAGCCCCCATCCGACCAACGTGCCACAGACTGGTTCTACTGGATAGAGCTTTCGGTCAGAGTGAGCTGGAGCAACAGATCTTGTGGTATGGACATGTTCAGAAAGAATAAAGTAAAGCATAAAGTTGTAATATTATTGAACTGTTTTGTGTCCTCTTATAAGTTATCATAATAATCGAAGAAAAAATTATTAAAAATATTTTCTTTGATAATTTATTTTAAATTACATAATTTTAAATACTTTGTGTTTATTATATATGCATTTAGACATTGATTTGTATTTAAGAAAAAATCCACACAAAAAATATCTTGAAAACGGAGACATAATTTTCATCTGAACTTTTTCTATTTCCAGATATTGTTGTCCGTTTCTTATCCTTTTTTGTACAAAAAAAGGAAGATGGCCGTTCAAATACCCCATATCTTGATTTTTGATGGACCCAACTGGAGATGAAGCTTGTATTATTGAAGCATGCTGGGGATCAGTCCCACATAAGGCATCGATTCATCATTATTGAGCAGATGAAACCAAAGTCTCGCTGGAATCCATGAAATAGATGGATTCCAATTCAGCTACCATAATTAGATGTCCGCAAGCATCAACTTTTGCACTCAAAGGGGTGAAAGTAAATAAATGAAAACAATGGTTAAAAAGCAGCATTATTGAACATTTTGCACTCAACGTTTATGGCCGTATGAGAAGAGGAAAGGTTAAGCATAATACCATATCTTATAAAAATACAAAAGATAGAGCATGTTTTAGTCTTTAAAAAATGTACTGAATAACTTATATACCAAGTTCTCAGTTTAAATTTTTATGTTTAAATAGAAAAGAAAAATACAAAGGGCACTTATAGCGTAACCAATTAAACCCTATAATAGGACAAATCTTCTTCATGGAACAATCCTTGTCCGTTCATGGACAGCTCTTTTCAATAAAATGTTATATTAAGGTGTCATTTGTTTGGCATGGTCTGTCTGTCTTCCACGTGAAAAAGCACACGATTAAAGCTGTCCCTATTTTCGAAGGTTCAAGCGGGCCCATGGTCTAATTTCGGTCTCTGTACAAATAAAGTTCACATCATCCTTATCTCGTGACGTCCACCATAAAATGACTACTAGAATTCTTTTCGATAAACAATTTGAACATGACTCATACGAAATGACAATTAAGATTGAACTTGTTTGTTAACGAAAGTGTTACACGTTACTGGTCACAAAACTGTCTGATTGAAAGTTGGTAGACAAGAAATATGAACAACATGCCACCATACATGATGTCGAATTGCAAAGTGATTTAAACATAGACAAAGTTGGCTCCCACTCTTCAAAATCAGGGGTTCAAAGGCCAGAGCTTTTGAGAGCTTCTGAGTAGTGTTTTTTGAAGTCATCCGTTCATGAGCTTAACTTGGACAACCACTATGTGGTCCAAACTACTTGGCCTAGGGCGTACTCCAGAGAAACCCTGTTGTTTATAGGCCTTCTCGAGATTCATGAACTTCTTTAATAATAAGGCTTTATAACTTCTCTCTACTTGTATTTATTTTACCAATTTCCTCTTCAAATATGGAATAAAGCATGTTTGTTTTGTTTCTTAGTTGAAGAGTTTGGTTTTTGCCATACTAATGTTGTATGTTCTACTTCAATATCATAATTTTTTTTTTTTTTTTTTATGAATATGTGAGTTTATTCATTAAAGAATAAGGAAATATAAAAGCTTAGAGGCATATCTCAACATTACAATTCATCTAAGAGAAAATAGAAATTAAAAGTCTCTATCTATGACACAATATCATAATTTTATATGCAATTATATTTGATAGTGGGTTCAATATCGGCATTCAAAAGACATTGTTGTTTTAAATAATCTAGTAATTTCGTGATATATTGTCTTTGTTTGCAAACTATTATAAAGTATTCCTATTGATACTAACATATAAGTAGAGATTCATTTGCAATAAATTAGTTTGACTCGTATAAGCTTGTACAAATTCATAATAAGTTATTTTCTATATTCTGTTATATTATCTATAACTTTGTGGTGAGAATGCTTAAAACATGTTTACTTTGATTTTCTAGAAGATGTAAGTAATAATAACAATATTTAGCTTGTATAAGAAATTTCTAGTTAAATGATTAACTCATGAATATATTTGAGCTTATCCGTAAAATAAGTGAATCGATTTTGAGCATCATACTCAACCTCGGTAAAAAACTCAACTCTATTTGTATGAACAGTAGTGTTAAACAAACCATGCTTGAACATTTAAAGTTCAGCCTAAGTTGGGTCCATCCAGTTACAGTTATCAAGAGCCCCACCCTTCTGATGGCCATCTACCCACTCGGATACTCTCCTTCAGAGAACCCACATAACCTGTCGGCAAAGCAGGCTTTATCAGAATTCTAAAGATCAGCCACAAATGTCATAAATCATTACTAACCACTAATAAAGCAGTAGGCAATGGAGCCTAATGATTAATCTTGTAAGATCGGATCAGGGCACTGGTTACATCAAAGTGGGTTACTTTTGTTTTCCTGGAAATGAATTTTAATTAACAGAAATTTGTTTAAAACAAAATTTATATATAATAGTTATTAATACAAGATGATTAGGGACATACTTGTAATGGGACAATCCAAAACATTACACTAACGATATTGAATAAATAGGTTTTCAGCAATTTGGATATATTTTTATCAGAATAAAATTTATTTTTTATAAATTTTTAATAACTTTAAAATTTTCATATACAAAATTCATTTTTAAAAATTTTATTATTCTTTCATCCTCGTCGACATTCTCTTTTTCCTTTTCCTTCCTCCTTTAATGGTCAGGACTGGAACATCTCTATAAGAATCCAGGCCATCCCACAGAGTCACCACAATAACCAAAACCAGCTATGGCGTTGCCGGGTTATCTTCTCAAAGTCCTCCTCCTTCTTGGCTCATTGACCTATAGTAGCATTGCCGTTAAACCAAGCCATCACATAGCTTCACTCAACCGGAGCAGTTTTCCGGCAGGTTTCATTTTTGGGGCAGCATCAGCATCTTACCAGGTAAATTCTGGGTTTCCTACGTGATTGTTAGATAATAGAGCTTTACTCCCAAGTGTCAAGATGCTGTTGTTGCTAATGTGAGGTTAAATCCAGTATGAAGGTGCTGCAAATGAAGGTGGGAGAGGAAAAAGTATGTGGGATACCTTCGCCCATACATATCCAGGTGTCTCTCTCTTCTTTATTCACTTTTTGTTGTTTTTTTTTTCCTGCTCTTCTCCCACTGAAAATAGCCCGAAAAGACAGTTCAATGGCTTCACCAGGCTTTCTGTTTTCCTCTGTTCTTGACTTCTGACAGAGACCAGCATGCAGGAACGTCTCTTGTGGAAAACAAAAAAAAATTCGGGGCTAAATTCTTTTATGTTGATGGGCTTTAGTGTATTCTAAATTACTGTTAAAACAAAGAAAAAAACAAGAGTTGGCTATGCAACCCATCACCTCGTCTAAAACTATATCCTCTGCAATGTTGGAGTCTGCATTCTGTACTATGCATGAATTCCGATGTCGAAAACCATCTGGTTTTCTTGCTTACTCTTGCACATACTCTTCTTACAAATTGTTGAAAAGCATTGAAATGAAAACTTAACCCTCGTTAACCTATAGCTCAATTTAGTGTGTTGAAGTGTTTTATATTTTATGAATATAACATCATATGAAATTGTAGGTAAGATAAGTGATGGTGGTAACGGAGATGTAGCTGTTGATCAATATCATCGTTACAAGGTATGGTCCACATAATAAAAGTTGAAGAAAAATATTGTCACTTGTTGTTTGACTTTTATAAAGTTTTAAGGCCAATGTATTGGCTATAATTTGATTGTTTAAGTACTCAAAGCCTAAGTACAAGATGATGAAACAGATCTTATATACTTTGGCAACAAATTCACTATATACATTATGGTATTACAGGAAGATGTTGGATTGATGAAGGAGATGGGTGTAGATGCATACAGGTTCTCAATCTCATGGACACGAATTTTACCAAGTAAGATTCACGTTTGCATTAATTTCAAACTGCTTTTTGACTTAAAACATACATTGTAAAAGCAAGCAAATGACAAGATTTTAGAAGCAATATTCTGACTCTGCATACAATGTTCACTATTCACTTGGGCTTAAATTTTAGATGGAAGGCTAAGTGGAGGTGTGAACCGCCAAGGAATAAAGTATTACAATAACCTCATCAATGAACTCCTAGACAAAGGTCATGATTCAATCTTGAACTTCCATGACAATTCATCAACCTATCTTGGCAATAACAGTTTACTCCTTATTTTTCTACAGGTGTAAAGCCCTTTGCTACCATCTTCCACTGGGATATCCCCCAAACCTTTGAAGATGAGTATGGGGGTTTCCTAAGTCCTCACATTGTGTAAGTGCTTAATAAAATCATAGTTTCTAGCCATTTTCAATTGATGTAGGGCCCCTTTTCCTCAACATAATAATTGCACTATAATTATGATTTGAATAAAGGACTACTTTTGGGACATAAAAAGTAGGCAAAAGAAAAAGAGAAGAATTGACCACAGATTTTATGGAGTGCATTATATTCAATGATTGTATATCAAAAGTTAAGTCTCCGAATCTGGCCTAGTCTCCTGTAGACCGTCATTAACCTTTTGGTTCTCTTTTCATGAACATAGAATAAGCTCAAAAGATCTCACCAGCTGTACCTCATACTTGAACTTTATTCATATTCATTTTTCTTAATAGGCAACTGGTAGCTTCTAAAACAATCTAGAACCTCAAACAAGGCTTGAGGACAAATTACAGCAATGTGGTCCTTCTACAAACTGGACATCTTTATGTATATTTTTGTTTCATGTTAAATTTCAGGGACGAGTTTCGGGACTATGCGGAGCTTTGCTTCAAGGAATTTGGTGACCGTGTAAAGTATTGGATTACACTAAATGAGCCATGGACCTACAGTGAGGGAGGTTATGCGAACGGGCAATTAGCACCTGCTCGATGTTCAAGTTGGCAGAATCTGAACTGCACCGGTGGAGATTCAGGCACGGAGCCATATCTGGTTTCCCATCACCTCCTTCTTGCTCATGCAGCAGCTGTTAAAGTGTACAAGCAAAAATATCAGGTTCCTGACAACATGACAAGATTATTTCATGTTTCGCTAAATGATATTGCAGAGGCAGATGCCCCCAATGGATCCTAATCTTTGTTCGTAATACTCAGGCCTCACAAAAAGGTGTTATAGGCACTACTTTAGTGTCACACTGGATGGTGCCATTCTCTGGTTCCACCCACGACCGAGAAGCCGCCCAACGTGTCATGGATTTCATTCTAGGATGGTAAGTTTTGCTTGAACTACTTGTTGTGACTTAAAAGTTTTAAATACTCTTCTCTCCAATAAGGCTTTTTGAAGAGAGCTGAACTTAGGCCTTAAGAAGATATCAAAGTCAAATATTGTTCTGCGTTTGCTAACCCAAATTTCATAGTTAGGCCAGTCCCATAGTGTAGCTGTAAAGTGTTTGGGCCTTCAAGAATGTCTGTTATCCTTCCTTGAAGAGGTCACTGTAACTTTCCCATACAGTTTAGTTAAAAAGAAAAAGAGATAAAATATTTGTTACATGACATGAGCAAATTACCTATAGTTTCTCATTCGAATGCTTTAGTGACGCAAATTCCCAACTGGGTAGTTAACTTCAGAAATGCCTGGAATGCACAGAAGACTCTATATGACCTGTCAACCCTATCTCTGCGGGCTGCCTTTCCCTTGTCCTTATGTTGATAATTGTCCACTGTTTTCTGCAGGTACATGGACCCATTGATTAATGGTGACTATCCGCAAAGCATGCGATCTCTTGTCGGAAACCGATTGCCGAAGTTCACCAAAGAGCAATCTCAGTTAATTAAGGGGTCGTTTGACTTCATCGGATTAAACTACTATACTACTTATTATGCAGCCAACGAACCTAACGTTGATTCTGCGCACCCAAGCTACTTGACAGATTACCGTGCTAATCTTCTGAGTAAGAATTTAAAACCCTACAAGCCATTTCTTTGTTTCTTATGCATTTATTCTAAGTAGCCACTCATCTTTTCATTTTTGATTTTTATTTTTTGGTCGTAGCTGCGCGAAACGGGATCCTCATCGGTCCACAGGTAAGTGAATATTTCTTGTTCTGATTGATATATAATTGTACAAACAAAAATATATAAATTTGTTCTCCTTAGTTCTTACCTTCTATTTCTTAACTGCAGGCTGCATCAAGTTGGCTACATGTGTATCCTAGAGGATTTCAAGATCTCTTGCTTTACATAAAGAACAAGTATCATAATCCACTAATCTACATTACTGAAAATGGTAATCTCCATAGATCATTTTTTGTTTCAATGCTTTTACGGAACTTCATAACCAATAAAAAAGCAGATATAGTCATTAGATCACTGTTTGACCCGAAATATCTATGACCCTATTGTAGGAATCGATGAATTGAACAATGCCACCTTGTCGCTTGAGGAAGCACTTGCAGATAAACAGAGAATTGAGTATCATTATGGTCATCTTTGGCATCTTCAAAGAGCTATTAGGTAAGTGCCTAACAATATCTCTGTCTATCTTTCTCCCCAAAATGTAGCTAGCCTTGATTCTCCTTTTTCTTTCTGGAATCAGGAGTGGTGCAAACATTAAAGGATACTTTGCGTGGTCATTGTTGGACAACTTTGAATGGAACTCTGGCTACACAGTTCGGTTTGGCCTCCACTATGTAGATTATAAGAATGGATTGAAAAGACATCCTAAGCTTTCAGCCCATTGGTTTAAGAATTTCCTCAAGATATAAATATCAGATGCTGATATAATATCAACCATCCATTGATAGTAGAGTCTGTCCTATCAACAAACTGAAGATCGCTGCTTGCTAGAATAAATTGATTATTGTCTGTAGACGGACTTAAACGCTTGCTGGAATAAATTGATTTTGATATTCTACTGCGGAAGGCAAGCTAACATTGAGCAGGCACTTCTCAAGAGATCTACTAACATATGCATATAGAGTAGTATATAAGAAATAAATCATCTCGAGATCCAAAAGGATGACATGTTGATAAATTTCTCTGTTTAGATTCGACGAAGAAACACATGCTTTGCTCAAAAATTATGATATTGATTATCAACTTGAAACAACGTGCATTTTTTTTTAAAATTTATTGCTACATTGTCTGTCCTCTGTCATGAACTATATTAAGAAAGTCCTAGCGTTTCCCACACTTTTGTTTAAAATAATTTTCTCTTCTCGATATCCGCAACTTGGCCTGCTTTACAGTCGGTTGATTCATGAGGACCGTTGACTAAATTTTTGATGCCAACGAAGCATGTCGAGGCTAAAGCTAAACAAATTACTCAACATTATCACTGTAAGTCCACGCCCCGAGGGATTTATCATTTCTTTCTATTATTTATGTATACTGTTTCACGTTTTCTTTAGAAAATTGGCAAGATCTGACCTGCGAGAATTTTCCCTGACAATGATCCCGTCCAAGCGAAGTTTGTCGACTAAAGATCAAATTCACAGTTTTAAAGATGTGAACTTGGAATTTGCATCGTAATCAACGTGCCAGTTGCAATTTGAAAATGTTATACAAACTAAAGTTTTTTGGAATTCATCTTACATCGAAAGTTGGAGTACTAGTTTGTGGCCACATGTGCAGTGGTTTCTCCCTTCCTCCTAAGACAACTTTTGGGGATGCTATCAAGCCATTCCATATGTATTGGAGCTAGCAATACTCACTTTTGGTCCTCAATAATATTCATACCTAGGTGTTATACATTCCTTAGCATAGATGGAGTGTGTTAGAATTCATCCCACATTAAAAGTTAGAGTACTAGCATGTGAACATATATGTTGTGGTTCTTTCCTTCCTCTTCCTCTTAAGGCACCTTTTGAGAATGTAATTGTGCCACTCAATAAAATTGTAACTTTCAAATAATGATGTATACTTGCTTTCTTGTCCTAATGTCTATAAAATCATTCCAATATTGGATTGCGAAAGGGCCTATTTGTTGAGGGCATTTTCGTAACCCATTCACCTACGTTCATGGACTTACAAAATACATGCAGTTTCAAAAGCTTAATCCAAATTCCAACTCCAAAGATTGTTATAGTTCTAAAGTATGTAAGCTTCAAACGAATGAAAGTTATACCGTTTATCTGTATATATATATATATATATATTTTTTTTTTCTGTTTTTCCTTTTAAGTGGAAAGTTTTATCATTTTATTTTTTATTTCTACTAAAAAGCTTAAAAGTTCAATATAAAAGTTAAGTTTACAATTAGAGGGACACTTTTGTTATATTAGTTTTAACACAAAAAATTGTATACTTGATATAAGACTTTTGTCTTGTATATATTTTTTGGTACATAAAAATATAATTAACATGATAAAAATACAAGTAGTAACTAAAATAATATTTTGAATCTAAGCATCTTGTTATCCTTAACGTTAAAAGAAAAATTAGCCTTGCCGCAGCACTCAATATCACATCGGCAAACTGAAAAATCAAATAATGGCTCTTGTGCCTCTCCCTTGAAAAGCTCAACCACTTACAAAGCTTTACCTACTGTTACCGCAAGACATTCAACCACTGCATGCTCTTATACCAAAATGAAATTTTAGAGTCGGACAGTGAAAAGAAGTTAAACCATGTCTGCACTATTGAGAAGAAGACGGTACAAAGATAATAGAAAGTAAATCATTGCATCTACGAGCCTATACCATGCTCTACTTCACGCCTTAACCCCGTCATCAACGCAGATTTGAAATTCAAATCTTGCCTGTTGAAAGCAAATGAGGAGAAAGATGGCAGAGGCGTTAGATGATAAACCAGAGGAGCCGTTCTGCAGAGAGCATGCAGTGGTTGACTGTCTTGCGGTAACAGCAGGTAAAGCTTTACAAGTGTTTGAGCTTTTCAGGGGAGAGGCACAGTAGCCATTATTTGATTTTTCCGTTTGCTGATGTAACGTAGAGTGTTGTGGCGAGACTAATTTTAAATCCATTATATAGACAGTAAAGCCAGACCCCAAGATACTCACTCTGCAGTTTTTGTCTTTTTGTTGTTACATTTCCAATTCTGCATGAAATTGAAGATTTGAATGGCATCAATCACAGCTCTACACTAAGGGAACTACTTTTTGGCAGTTATTTCAAAATATTGGACAGTGAAGATTGATCAAGCTGTTTGTTAAAAAAAATTAAGCCTTAGTTTAACTTGATAGATAGGCTATGCCTTTTGCACGAGTATAATAACAGCAAAAGATCATGTTTTGGATATCCGAGAGACGATTTGTTTAAGCAGTAGTCCTTTCTGTGATTTCATTTTTTTGGTGATTGGACCTTTCACGGGTTGAATAAAGTTATAAACGCAGACTTGATACATGTTTTTCTTTGATGAGTTAACTCATGGCACATTCTGATCATGGGATTTCACACTCATTGTGATAATATATTAAGGTATTCTTGGTAGATAATTTGCATCCATTATCTAAGTTAATAGGTTCTTTATGAGACTTTACTAGGGGATTTGATTGTGTGGAGTGTCCTCCACATTTTTATAATTTGAAAGAATGGAAAAGCTCAGAAATGATTTTGAATGACCAGCATAGTCCAAAATGCGGAAAGGATTGCTCAGTCTCCAACGCTTGATGCTGCTTCTCGGTATTTGTTCTGGTTTACATCGAGATCTATATATAATAATAACAAAAGGAAAATTAGATCTGAATTATATCGCAAATCCCACCAGACTAGTCACACCATTATTAAAGGGATGTGAAAGTTCTCTTTAAAACAACAGTAATATTCTTCATGCCAGAACAAAGAATTAATTAAAATGTTTAATAGTTGGAATCTTGAAACTAATAATAATCTTTTTCTCCTTTTCTTTTTCTTGGTTCAATGGGGATGGGGATAGAGATGGATAAATATCGTTTTCGTTGTCCTGGAATGCATCATGTGAGCTGGCTGGTTACGGTCAACTTTACCACTTGCATGTGCATTTCCTTGTTTTTACATTCTTTCCCTGACTTTTTCCTTGTTTTTACATTTTTTCTTTGTCTTTTTCCTTCCTTGTTTTCAATTCTTTCTTTCAGTCCCTCTTCTTTTATCTAAACACGAAACGAGAGTGTGTTTCACTATAAAAAAAGGCCCGACGTTACGTCCCACATAACCAGCACCTATGGAGTTTCAAGGCCATCTACTCCTAGGCCTCTTCCTGGTCTTTCTTTGCTTATTCTCTTCAAATTCCATTTCTGCTGTACCAAGCCTTAGCACTGCTTTACTCAACCGTAGCAGTTTCCCGGCTGGTTTCATTTTCGGGGCTGCATCATCGTCTTACCAGGTAAGTCCTGGGTTTCCTACGTTTGTACAGTGCCGGATTTCTTCGTCAAGTGTCCGGCATGCCCAGAATGATCGTAGTACATAATGTATACACCAATGTGTTTTTGAAATCCAGTATGAAGGTGCAGCAAATGAAGGTGGCAGAGGACCAAGTATCTGTGATACTTATACCCATAGACATCCAGGTCTCTTCTATCTTGCTTTCATTCCCTTTTGGTTGATAATAAACTTATAGTTACTCTTGAGAATGATTGGATTCATTTCACATCAGAAGAAGAGAATGTGATTCTAGGCCTCAAAAATGGTGGCTCCCTCTTCCTCCTAGGGTACCTTTGGAGATGATTATAAAATTACTTAATATGGTGTCAGAGCCATAGAACCCCTTCTTGATGTGATTCTTTCTACAGCCTCCACTTATTTGCTAGTGAAGTTGCTTTTTGCCGTGCAGCAGAGATGTGTTGGGGATATATGGATTCATCTCACACCAAAATAAGAGAATATGATCTTGGGCCTTATAAGTGGTGGCTCCTTCTTCTTCTTGAGATACCTTTTGGAGATCATTATAGGACCACTAAATAATAACCAATAAAGTATGCAATCTTGGGTAGATGATAGTACTTTTGAGAATAAAAATTTGGGTTGATATGTGGATGGAAAATTCAAAATATGCGACACATTACACCAATCTCAAAGTAAATCCTTTATTAAGTTTGTTTACTGCTTTTCATAATCTGCACAAGTTTCTGAAGTCAAAACCGATTTGCGTTTCTTGCCTGCCCTCACAATCTCCTGCAGCAGGTAACTGGAAAATACGTGGACAAAAAAACTATCCTTCCTCTCTCAATGATTTGAAATTCTTCTACAAGAAGCAAGATTTAAGGAATAATTTATCCCTTATTAGCTCCACGTATTGGGTGAGGAGTTGCAGAAGAGATTTATCAAGAGATCCAAAAGATGTTGCATATTTTTTTCTATTAAAGGTCAATGGAAACTCAATTCTTTGTCTTCACTTGCTTTGTTCAATGAATGAACATTTACTTCCACCTGCACACTTTAATACTCGCATTATTTATTCAATTCAAAGACAAAAGATATGTCTTTTGTTTGCATTTTGGTGGTTAGGCAAGAGTAAGAGTTCTTCTTCAACTTACGGCTTACAAGTAAGGCAAGGGAATCTTTATTCTTACTAACGTAAGATTTATATGAACCTACAGAAAGGATTCAAGATGGCAGTAATGGAGATGTAGCTATTGATCAATATCATCACTATAAGGTATAGTAAAAATCATAAAAAGTTGAAGAAAATACAATTTCTATTTTGACCTTTCTAATCTTTGAGGGTCAACTTGTTGGTGATGATTTGATATGTCAAATGTAGGAAGATGTTGGTATTATGAAAGAGATGGGCTTAGATGCATATAGGTTCTCGATCTCCTGGTCTCGAGTGTTGCCAAGTAAGATTCTAATTGTTTCATTTTAGCTATTTTTTGACTTAAAGTTATTTATTTATTTTTACTTAGGCAAAGCAGCGTAATAAATGAGTGTCGATTACGAGCCAATTTTATTGAACAAGTGTTTGCACTCTTTTCTAACCCTTTTGAGCGAATTGTATTTGGGGCCTAAATTTCAGAAGGAAAGCTAATTGGGGGCATAAACAGGGAAGGAATCAAATATTACAACAATTTGATCAATGAACTCCTAAGAAAAGGTCATAATTCAATCTTGCAATTTTATTAGATACATCAAGTTGTCTTGCCATTATAATTCACATTTTTACGAAATGCAGGTTTAAAACCCTTTGCGACAATTTTTCATTGGGATCTTCCCCAAACCTTAGAAGATGAGTATGGGGGTTTCTTAAGCCCTCACATCACGTAAGTGACTAACTCATCATGTTGCCTGCCACATCGTCAGTCCGATTAGTAGATCCTGTAATAACAATTAAGATGAAAAAGTTTGTTTGAGCCAGATTTAGTCTAGAAAGTAGACCAATTATGAAGGGCTTGTAAGCTTTGCTCTAATTACAAATGGGGATCTCTAGGCTTGCAGTCTAATTTATGTAGTTGAGTTATTCATACTACTTTTCAGTGATGACTTTCGGGATTTCGCTGAGCTTTGCTTCACGGAATTCGGTGACCGCGTAAAGCATTGGATCACACTAAATGAGCCATGGACTTACAGCTATGGTGGTTATGCAAATGGAATGCTAGCACCTGGCCGATGTTCTAGTTGGCAAAACCTGAATTGCACCGGTGGAGATTCAGCCACGGAACCATATCTGGTTTCCCATTACCAGCTTCTTGCTCATGCTGCTGCTGTAAAAGTTTACAGGCAAAAGTATCAGGTCCGACTTCTAACATTTAGTGTAACAATACCAAATCATTTCTTGTTGCTGCAAATTTTATTAAACTCATTGTGGTTGTAGTGGGAAACCTTATATCACAATATGGAAAACATACTTAACGTTGTTGTTAATTATGGCACATATTTGTTATTTTTTGATTGATATAGTTTTTGTTACAAACATTATTGGGACACATCCACATGCATATAAATATGTATGCATATTATGGAGGACAAAAATTACTCATCAGTTCGAGCATATAAAAGTTGCTTTTACTCTAACATTGTTCACAAAATGCAGGCGGCACAGAAAGGTGTTATAGGGATTACGCTAGTGTGCCACTGGATGGTGCCAGTCTCTAATGCGAAGCACGACCGTAATGCCGCCCTACGTGCCCTTGATTTCATGTTGGGATGGTAGGTTTTGCTTAAGACTTGTTCTTCTTTTGGGTATTGTTATAGTTTCCCTTCAAACCAGTTATCCCTCAATACTTGTAATTTGTTTATTTGACTCCTTTATTAGAAGAATCTTTTGCCATTCATTTTATGTTGATCTGATGAAAAATTACATGTGCATTAGAATTCTTTTTCTTTTTACAAAGTAAATTTATAGATGTAATGACTATCAATAGAAGAAAGGCTAGTAGCACGCACTCATGATAAAATAATTCACAAGATCATAATAGATCAAATATAGTTTCACTAAGTCTCAAAACATGTTGAATATATAAGTTTCAATTCTTTTGAGAATTTTTTTCTCACATTATAAAATCTATTTCTGATGTGTCTTTTGGTGATTTTGAGAATAATACATTTGAAATTATCAATAAATATCCTACTTATTTTTCATTCCAAGTAGCATAAATAGAAGAAATTTACATAGATTCAAGAATACATATACCCTAAAGCTTTTACTTTAATATAAGTAATGAGTCAATTTATCCTTGTATCCTAGTATAATAAGATGATATCAAAAGTAGTCTCTAGGTACCACCATTTTGCTATTGAAAAATAACATTCCACGATGAGATAGTCTCAAGACTTACAATAGGCATGAAATGGTTAACAACTTTTATCTCTAGATTTTCTAATAAAGTGGATCTATCTCTTGTGGCAAGTCAATTTAGGATTGTTAACCATATTATTATTGAATACTTATTATTGTTAACTCCATGATCTCTATCATTTAGGGGTTTTATGGCCGACTTTGTTCTCAAGCCTCGAGTGAAACAAATCCTTGCTTTGGTACATTAAATCTAAGGGAAAACTCTAAGGGAAACTTAGCTATGATCCATTTGACCTTTTTCATTTTTTTGGGTTTAGCTCTCATGCATTTATATATTATGAAATATGTAATAAGAAATAGTTCAACCAATCATTCATCACTTAAGCTGAAAAATGACATTCGAAAATCTTCAAAACTTCTACAAATACTTATAACAATTTATAAACTTTATACTCCTAATTGATGAGATTTTGTCTCTTACATTCTTCTTGCTACTAAAAAGTTTCAACCCAAATATTTGGGGTTCAAGATAAACCATTTACCATTTTACTTGCTATCATTCTTATATCTCCGAGTGGGTTTTCCCATGTCCTAACCTCCCATAAGTTCTACATTGTGGATGGTTTTTGCAGGTTTTTGGATCCCTTGACATACGGTGACTATCCAAAGAGCATGCGATCTCTTGTTGGAAAACGATTGCCAAAATTCACCAAAGAGCAATCCAGGCTGGTAAAAGGGTCATTTGACTTCATCGGATTAAACTATTATACAGCTAACTATGCAGTCTACGCACCTCAACTTCGATCTTCAAAGCCAAGCTTCTTGACGGATGCCCTTGTTACTCTTTCAAGTAAGCAGATAAAACACCTGAAGCAATTTGTATGTTCCTTACATATTGTCACTAATCAGACCATGCTTTTCCGTCATGACAGCTGAGCTCAACGGAATCCCCATTGGTCCTGCGGTGAGTGCTAAAGAAATCAACTCATCTTTCTTATATTATTCAGATTATCTGCAGTTGTCTTGAAATTTGTTTTCAACCCTTGGCGTAGGAGATTTTTTTTTTGGATTAGATAGATCTAGATAGGATGAATAGGATGCAGTTTATGTCCCACTAAAGTCGACATATAGTTGCAATCTGATGGATGTGACATTCTTAACATTATCTTTCGAAAAAAGGGAAAAAAATATGAGATTTGTTGAAAAAAATTTGTAGATGTTTGATGGAAACATTTAGTAAATTTTTCGTCTAATTCTCCATCAACAGAAACATACACAAGTGAAATAAGTAATAGTTGCTGGTTTTACTAATCTTCCAGACCCACACGAAGAGAAACAAGGGGTTAAGAAAATTCTGATATAATCACTCTCCATATTTTCTTAATTCCAGGCTGCATCAAGTTGGCTCCATGTTTATCCAAGAGGACTTTTGGATCTTTTGCTTTACACAAAAGGGAAGTACCAGAATCCACTAATTTACATTACCGAGAATGGTAGTTTCTTTATTTTTCTTAAAATTGCTTTCACATTATATCACAATAAATTGGAACGGATAGTAACTATTAGAGAACTGTCTAACTATAACCATATCATAGGGATTGATGAGCTCAATAACGCGCCCTTGCCCATTGAGGCAGCCCTCGTCGACCACCAAAGAATTGAGTATTATAGTGGCCATCTTTCATATCTTAATAAGGCTATCAAGTAAGTGCTTACCAACTCCTCTCTTTCTTTTCCTCTAGCTTCTAAATCTACCTAGTTTTGATTCTCTTTTCTTTTTTGGAAACAGGAGTGGTGTAAAGGTTAAAGGATATTTCGCATGGTCATTGTTGGACAACTTTGAATGGGGTTCAGGTTATATTGTTCGATTTGGCATCTATTTTGTAGATTATAAGAATGGATTGAAAAGATATCCCAAGCTTTCAGCTCATTGGTTCAAGAATTTTCTCAAAAAATAGATACGAGATGGGATGTTCATGCAACTATTTGCTAGCTAGATATGAGGTCATTCTTATCCAATAAATTGAATACTATGTCATCTCCATCATCGTTATGCTTAAATAGTACTCATTGTTTACAAACTCAATGCTATGACATAAGAAATGCCTTTTGTATTCTAAATAGAATGCGCTCCAACATTGAGTGGCCAATGCGCAAATTCAACGTTCTTTTTAATTTTATTTTGTGTTATTATGCTTTTCTTCTTCTTTTTTTTTTTTTTTTGATAAAGGGAGTTTGGTGTATAAATTATCAAACTCAAGATAGAGGTTTTGGGTGGCTAATAATCAATAGACTTTTCAACACAATATTTAAACCCAAATTCATCTTTACCACCTCATTGATTGTGCCCAAGTGTAGACTCCATGCTCATATCACGCCATTAGTGGTTATGCATAAATTTGGAATCCATCTACTAAGAGGACATATTAATCAACCTGGAATTGTGATTCAACATTACTAAGGAACTCAATGATATCCTTGGTTGATATGAAAAAGCACCATGTTTTATTGTTTTAAGGTTTTGATATGGATGATATATAACATAATATCAAAACTTAGGTTGTCTCTCAACATCTCCATAGGTTATGTCCATCTTGAGTTCACACTTATACGACACCACGTGTGGTGGTTCCGGCAAAAAAGTGCATAACGGGTTGTTGAGATTCCAATTTCGGGTCAATCTCCCATCAATTATGCAGAGCCTTTTTTTAAAACCTACGATGCCATCTCACAAAAACCTTAAGTGAAAAAGAAAGCAAAGCAACTTAGGGATGGTCCGTAATTGACCTCACGGCATTCACAAGCAAAAAGATGAACATTTTTTCTTGCGCGTTTAGTTGTTGCAGTTATTGGTGGAAAGAGAGTGAGAGGGAATCATTGGTGGCAATTATGTAAATTGGAAGTAGTAGATCCAGTCCTGATATTTTTCTCTCCAGCTGAGCTGAAGGTGAAAGCAGAGGACGTGCAGCTTCCTCCAATCCTCGAGTGCAGGCTGCTCAACAACCAACTTGCCATAGAAGAGGAAGAAGAGAGATCAGATCGATCTTCATGCTCAGTTCACACACCTTGACGTGAACGGCGCACGCTCACAGGTAAAAGATAAGGGCCGAGATCATGGTGGACGAGAGAGGCCAAAACCCACATCAGTGTTGGGTTGGTCCAGCCCATATTCGGGGACTTATTATTGGGTCCAATTAGGGTAATGTGGCCCTAAGGTTTAAAAGGAAAAATATAGGGTTTTTTCTTCAAGAGAAGGGGTGAGTGGCCGTCAAAGAAAAGAGAGAGAGAGAAAAGAAAAGAGCAGAATTTCGCAGGAATTAGAGGCCCTGCGCAGCAGTTGATCAAACGTCTGATCAAGGTCGATCCGTGGTCCGATTGAGCTGATTGTTTGTCAGCAGGTTCGGGATTGGGTGTTCTTCATTGTGAACGGTTGGATCGTCGTTTGGAGCTCTTGAAGTCAGCAGATTGTGGTCGAAAATCTGGGTGATATTTCTCCAACTTTTTCTTGGTTAAGTTGTTGTTTACAACTTGTTTCTTCACTATTTATTGGTGATTCTATTATTGTTGAATCAGTGAATCTTAGTCCTGTTGCTATTGTTAAGGACTTGATTGGGTTGTAACCTAACGATTGATATAGTGGAGATTTGGGTGGACTCCGTGATCGGTCCCGTGGTTTTTTATCCTTCACATTGGAGGAGTTTTTCCACATAGAAATTCTTTTGTGTTGATTGTGATTTGTTTATTTTACTTGTGATTCAAATACATCGTTGGTGTTTTAGTATTTCCTCATAGGTTCAATCAAAGTGGGAAACTTTATACGTCGTTTTTCCCTTCAGAGTGGTATCAAGAGCTTAGGTTGTGGTTGTTTTATCTTTGGATTTGATTGAACGATGGAACTAAGCACTAACAGGATGATTAGTTTGAATGGAAGAAACTATCATGTTTGGAAGAGTAAGATGGAAGATTTGCTTTATGTGAAGCGTTGGCACTTACCGGTGTTTAGTGAAACTAGACCAGATAACATGAGTGAGGCCGATTGGACTCTTGAGCATAAAATTGTATGCGGGTTCATTCGACAATTTGTAGATGAGAATGTTTTGAATCACATTAGTAAAGAAACACATGCTCGGACTCTATGGAACAAACTTGAATCTTTGTATGCTCGAAAGACTGGAAATAATAAGATGTATTTGATGAAGCAACTTATTAGCTTGAAATACAAAGATGGGCAATCCATATCTGATCATTTGAATGAGTTTCAGGAATGTTAGATCAACTTTCAGGCATGAATATGAAGTTTGAAGATGAAGTACAAGGACTTTGGTTACTTGGTACTTTACCAGAATCTTGGGAAACATTTCGTATGTCAGTGAGTAACTCTGCTCCCGATGGTATTGTCACTATGGATTTTGCCAAGACTAGTATTTTGAATGAAGAGATGAGAAGAAAGAGTCAGGGTTCTTTGTCTCATTCTGAAGCTTTGGTTGTTGAAAATAGGGGGAGAAGTCATAGTAGAGGTCCGAGAGGTTATAACAAAAGTCGAAGTAAGTCTAGATCATGGCATAAAAATGTGGAGTGCTATCATTGTGGCAAGATGAGTCATATCAAGAAAAATTGCTTCCAGCTGAAAAATGAAAAGAAAAATGGTAAAGGTAGAAATGAGAAGAAGAAAGTTAATGAAAGTGAGGAGAAGAAGGACAATAATGATAATGATCGAGTTGCAGCAGCTACTAATGAACTTGTTATTGTGTGCTATGATGATAATGTGAATTTTGCAAACAATGAGACAAGTTGGGTAATTGATAGTGGTGCTTCTCTTCATATTACTTCCAAGAGGGAGTTCTTTACTTCTTATACTCCTGGAAACTTTGGCACATTGAAGATGGGTAATGATTGCTTGGCTAAAGTTGCAGGTATGGGAGATGTATGCTTGGAGACTCGTAATGGATCCAAGTTGGTTCTCAAGAATATTAGACATGTACCAGAAATTTGCTTGAATTTGATTTCTACAAGACAACTTAATGATGAAGGTTTTTGCAATATCTTCAATAATGGACAATGGAAACTTACTAAGGGTTCATTAGTTATTGCTAGAGGCAAGAAAGAGTCTTCTTTGTATTTATTTCAGGCCAAGATTTCCAAGAACATTTGTAATGTAGTGGAAGATAGGAATGCAAGTGCTTTATGGCACAAAAGGTTAAGTCACATGAGTTAGAAGGGCATGAATATGTTGGCAAAGAAGAACTTGTTATCTGGGATTAAGAGTGCAAAACTTGAGAAGTGTGCACATTGTTTAGCTGGAAAACAGAAAAGAGTTTCATTCTATAGTCACCCTCTTTCAAGAAAATCAGATTTATTGGAGTTAGTACACTCAGATGTTTGTGGCCCAGTTAACTCGAGGACGCTTGGTGGAGCATCCTACTTTGTGACCTTTATTGATGACTACTCAAGAAAGGTTTGGGTTTATGTTTTGATGTCAAAAGATCAAGTGCTAGATGTGTTTAAGCAGTTTCAAGTTTCAGTAGAGCGGCAAACTGGAAAGAAGTTGAAATGCATTCGATCAGACAATGGTGGTGAGTACATTGGACCATTTGATGAGTATTGTAGGCAACATGGTATTCGACATCAGAAGACACCTCCAAAAACACCTCAGTTGAATGGTATAGCGGAATGAATGAACAGGACATTGGTTGAGAGAGTTAGATGCATGATTTCAAATGCTAACTTGCCAAAGACATTTTGGGGTGAGGCATTACTTACAACAGCTTATGTTATCAATCTATCTCCAACTGTTGCTTTAGATGGTGATGTGCCAGATAGAGTTTGGTTTGGCAAGGATGTTTCCTATAACCATCTAAGAGTATTTGGTTGCAAAGCATTTGTTCATATTCCAAAGGATGAGAGGTCTAAGTTAGATGTCAAGACACGAGAATGTATATTTCTTGGTTATGGTTTTGATGAATTTGGCTACAGGTGTTATGATCCAGCTGTGAAGAAAATTGTGAGGAGTCGTGATGTTGTATTTTTTGAGAATCAAAATATGACAGATATTGGTCAGAGTGAGAAGAATATGTCACAAGGCTCTAAGATTGGTATTGATATTGATCTAATTCCTTCAAATGATTTACAGCGACAGTTGCCAGAACAAGTTGAGAGTGATATTCAGCATGATGTTCAGGATTAAGTTCAGAATGACCAACAGGGTGTAGATAATAGTGACACTCAGACAGATAATGTTGTTGATGTTCAGCAGAATCCATCTTCAGTTCCACCATTGAGAAGGTCTACTAGAGATCGCCATCCATCCTCTAGATACTCTACTGAGGAGTATATATTGTTGACTGATGCAGGTGAGCCTGAGAGCTTTGAAGAAGCAGCAGAGGATGTGGATAAGAAAAAATGGGTTGATGCAATGCAAGATGAGTTGAAATCTTTGCATGATAATCAAACATTTGAGTTGGTGACATTGCCTAAGGGCAAGAAAGCTTTGAAGAATCGTTGGATTTATAGATTGAAGCATGATGAAAATTCTTCACAACCCCGATACAAAGCCAGACTAGTTGTTAAAGGTTTCAGTCAGAAAAAGGGAATTGATTATGATGAGATTTTCTCACCTGTTGTGAAAATGTCCTCAATTCGAGTGGTTTTGGGATTGGCTGCCAGTCTTGATCTTGAAATTGAGCAAATGGATGTAAAGACTGCTTTTCTTCATGGTGACCTAAATGAAGAAATTTATATGGAGCAACCAGAGGGTTTTAAAGAAAAAGGTAAAAAGAACTATGTTTGCAAGCTAAAGAAAAGTTTATATGGCTTAAAACAGGCATCGAGACAATGGTATCGAAAATTTGAGTCTTTTATGGGAGAGCAAGCCTATAAGAAGACAAATTCTGATCATTGTGTGTTTGTGCAGAAGTTCTCAGATGATGATTTTATCATTCTATTACTTTATGTAGATGACATGCTTATAGTTGGTAAGAATGCTGCAAGAATTGAAAAGTTGAAGCAGGAGTTAAGTAAGTCATTCTCAATGAAAGACTTAGGCTCAGTGAAGCAAATTCTTGGTATGAGAGTTAGTCGTGACAGAAAAGCCAAGAAGTTGTGGTTGTCTCAAGAAGAGTATATCAAGAAAGTGCTTCAGAGGTTTTGTATGGATAAAACTAAAGTGGTGAGCACGCCTCTTGCTACACACTTTAAGCTTAGTAAGAAACAATGTCCTGTAGATGAGGAAGACAGAAAAGATATGGAAAGAGTTCCTTATGCTTCGGCTGTTGGTTGTTTAATGTATGCAATGATTTGTACAAGGCCAGATATAGCTCATGCAGTTAGAGTAGTTAGCAGATTTACTTCTAATCCTGGAAGAGAACATTGGAATGCAGTGAAGTGGATTCTAAGGTATCTTCGAGGCACTTCTAGTTTGAAACTTTCATTTGGGAGTGATAAGCCTATTCTTGTGGGATATACAGATTTTGATATGGCAGGAGATATTGATAATAGAAGATCTACTTCAGGCTACTTGATTAAGTTTTCAGGGGGAGTTGTGGCATGGCAATCAAGATTACAAAAATGTATTGCTCTATCTACAATGGAAGCAGAATTTATTGTAGCAACAGAAGCATGTAAAGAGTTGCTTTGGATGAAGGAATTCATAAAAGAACTTGGTTTTGTGCAAGAAAGGTATGTGTTATTTTGTGATAGTCAAAGTGCTATACGTCTTGCTAAGAACTCTACGTTTCATCAAAGATCAAAGCATATCGATGTAAGGTATCATTGGATACGAGATATCATGGAAACTAAAGAGGTTGCACTTGAAAAGGTACATACTGAGGATAATGGTTCTGATATGATGACAAAGGCTCTATGGCGAGAAAAGTTTGAGTTTTGTCGGCATGAGGCCGGTTTGGATTGTGCTTGAGAAATGGACATATGGAATCTCCCTCATTTGGGCTGGAGGGGGAGAATTGTTGGGTTGGTCCAGCCCATATTTGGGGACTTATTATTGGGTCCAATTAGGGTAATGTGGCCCTAAGGTTTAAAAGGAAAAATATAGGGTTTTTTCTTCAAGAAAAGGGGTGAGTGGCCGTCAAAGAAAAGAGAGAGAGAGAAAAGAAAAGAGCAGAATTTCGCAGGAATTAGAGGCCCTGCGCAGCAGTTGATCAAACGTCTGATCAAGGTCGATCCGTGGTCCGATTGAGCTGATTGTTTGTCAGCAGGTTCGGGATTGGGTGTTCTTCATTGTGAACGGTTGGATCGTCGTTTGGAGCTCTTGAAGTCAGCAGATTGTGGTCGAAAATCTGGGTGATATTTCTCCAACTTTTTCTTGGTTAAGTTGTTGTTTACAACTTGTTTCTTCACTATTTATTGGTGATTCTATTATTGTTGAATCAGTGAATCTTAGTCCTGTTGCTATTGTTAAGGACTTGATTGGGTTGTAACCTAACGATTGATATAGTGGAGATTTGGGTGGACTCCGTGATCGGTCCCGTGGTTTTTTATCCTTCACATTGGAGGAGTTTTTCCACGTAGAAATTCTTTTGTGTTGATTGTGATTTGTTTATTTTACTTGTGATTCAAATACATCGTTGGTGTTTTAGTATTTCCTCATAGGTTCAATCAAAGTGGGAAACTTTATACGTCGTTTTTCCCTTCAATCAGAAGACCCCGCCAAGCAACGCTCGATGCGAGGCGCAGGTGGTGGGCGAAGAGCGACAAAAACACTGCTAAGTGGTCGTTAGAATGAGGAAGTCAGGTGAAGCTGCAAGCATGGTCGGCTACAGAATCCCACCGACTGATCCGCCCAACGCACTGTCATTGGCCAGTTCTTCCACTAGGGAAGGCTGTTGGAGCGTTTCCGGCAAACCATTTCTTAGTGGAACTTCCCTTGTTGTGTATTAGGCTTATTTTGTTAGTCCCTTATCAATATGTATATATTTTTGTATCAGTAAACAAGTAGGCTTAGATGGTGAGGATAAATCTTGCCACTGCCGCTGGAAAGACAACTTGGACGTCTCTCCTGTCACTATGAACTCTTGTTATGGTTATGTCCCATCCTCAACACAACTAATTGACATTTTTGTTGAAGATGCTTAGATCTAATCTCATATCAAGAATGAAAATACATGAGTTTAGTATTATATTAGATAAGAATATATCTTTTATTGCCCATGAATATTAGGATAGACTTTTATCAGAATCATGACCCACTTCCTAATGAGATCTCCTCTGCACGTAAATTATTGTCCATGTCAATTATTGTCGGGCCTCTGACGGCCAAGTTTGAGCGGGAATAAAAATCAGAATCAATACAATGAACGCTCTGCAGATCAACCCAGGTCGGCAACCGTTGAAGTTTTAAATTCGATTGCACAATTTACCGTTTCACACATTAATTCATTTGCTAGCCGTTGAGCTATCTCTGATATATAAATACACGCCATCATGTATTTCATCTTTTACCTTCGGATGTACTCTGTTTTTCATCATGTATTTCATCTTTTACTTAATGAAACAACTGTTTCTTTCTCATCCATACTCTCTGTTCATAATGCTAGCAGAAGGATATGGAAGTTTGTCGGCCATGATGGAAAGACAAAATGAAGAGTGGTGGAGACTGGTTTTATTGTTTCAAGACCTTCTGCACTGATACGGAGAAAAAAACTAGCAACTAGCTAGCTGCTGTGAATCTGGAGTTTGTGTAGAATTAACAATTAAATGAGTACAAGCATGGTTTTACAAACTGATCTTTACAGAAAATCAATCAAATGAGTACAGGGGATTGTGTTGGCCTTCAAACTTCTTATGTGTTTGATCGGAAAGCATGTGTATAGAAGGAGAACGGTGTTGATGAACGGTTGCGCATGTTACTACCTCTACATGCTTTTTTTTTTCTTTGAGCTCTTGTGGTGTCCTAGCTGTGAACCTCTGGAAGTTGTGCGTTTACGGTCTTATTGCTTCTTATTTGAACTGCATTTATTTGCAGCAACATGTAGGCATTCCTTACGCTCGAGACCCAAGTCAAAGAAGCTGGGAGAAAGGTCACTCCTTGTTTTCAAGCTTGCGCTCTTGTATTCTATTGACCCCAAGCGAGAAGTCTAGCAGGACTTCACTCATAAAGCGGGAAAGTTGTGCAGTAGCTAACATGTGCCCCAAAGCCTGCATGTTCAGAAGCTTCTTTGTTTTACTTTTGATCATTAGCTTGGAGTAAAATCTTATATAAAAAGGGTATAGATGGCAATGAGTTAAATAGAGCCTTTCCCGAACAGTTTGCTTTTAAAGCTTTGTTTCGAGTGGTGTTGTAGCAGGGTGCTTAGGCCTTGCGATTATGGTTTCTTCATTGCAGTTTAATGTAAATCTTGTTCGTCAAAGCTTTTTGTTATGTTGATGCATTTGCTGCTTTTAGCCGTTTATCCTTCTTTTCTTATCTCTTTTATAAAATTTATCACAAAGAAAATCATGTATAAACCAGAAGTCTGACAAAAGAACTTTTCGAAATGTATTGAAGAAGAACAGATTACAAAGAAATTAATATAAGCAAGATTAAGAAATTTTCACATAATTCGAGGGCCTGTTTGAACTATTGAGAGTCATAATTCCATACTTAGTGGTGAGGAGTAGAATTCCGATAAAACTATAATAACATAAACAGAACAGAAAATGCGAAAGAAAAAGTAAAGCAAATAAAGAAAGAAGGGTGAATAATAGAGAAACCTTCATAAATACAGAGCCGATCGGCCCTGTTATAGTTCACAGAATCATAATACCTTACACCTTCAATGAATCCTACATTTATAGATGAAACTTATGTAAGTTGTGGGCGGTGGCAGTGGCACATAATGACTTTGGGCGGTGCAAGTTGTGATCGTTGTGGGCACCGATTTCGGGAAGGCCGCCCTGTTCTCGCACAGAAGTGAACGCTGTCATTTTCTTTTCTAATAGATGGGACGATGATTTGAGGGTCATCACTTCTGAGGTATATATAGCAGGTTATAGTAGGAGACCAGCAAAACTAGGTTTTCCAAGAAGGATTGAGATTGGGGAGAGTCAATTCTGCTTGTGCTGATTTAGCGGGGTGCTGCAATTCTTCTTACGGTATGAGCCATCTAAATGGCTCCATTCAAGAACTCTTTTGCTTTATATTTTTAAAATAGTGATCTTGTTGACAAAATATATGATTTTTTGTACAGCCCTTCAACTAAATGTTGTTATTACTATATATCTGACTTGTATATTATTATCATTAGACTGCAGTGGCTGGATAAGACAGAAGGAGGAAAGGTAAGTGGTAGCAACATCATCAGTCACGATCATCTCGATCATCTCGATCAACAAAGTTGTGCCCTTTGACGTAGAGAAACAGAGAAGAATGTGGAGGCTCAAGATAGCAGATGGCGGCAAGAACCCTTATCTCTTCAGCATAAACAACTTTGTTGGGAGGCAGATATGGGAGTTTGACCCTGAGGCCGGTACCCCAGAAGATCGGGCTGAGGTTGAAGAAGCTCGTCAAAATTTCTACAAAAACCGCTATCACGTCAAGCCTAGCAGTGATCTCCTATGGCAGATGCAGGTACTCCATTCTCTACCTCTGGACTGATGTCGATACCTTTACGGTAAAAGCAGCTACTTTTCTTTTATTGTAAGCCTTTTTGTTAAATATTAGTATAGAGTTATCTGCATTATTAAAATATGAGCTTACCAATTAGTTTATAGATAAAAAAATATCTTTTTTTCCTTGAACTAATTTTGTGAAAGGATTAAACTTTTTAATATGATGTCAAAACTTAATTCTTTTTTAACACTATTATGGATATAGGTATAGTTTGATCTAGAGTTTACACAATATAAGGGACACCATAATATGGTTTGAGATGAATTATTGTCGTGAAAGAACTTGTTAAATATTAATCATTTTCTTAAACTAGTTTTTGCAAAAGGATTGGTTTTCAAATACTTCTTTTTATGGAAAGATAAGTTATAGTAATAAAATTTAATGTACAGTATATTTTAATATTACAAAAGTTATTAAAATTATAAAAATAAAATGAAGGGCTTTCTAATTCCTTCTCTGGGCATAAAAATGGGTACTTTCTTAACTTCAACTTTGATCGTCCTCTTTTCTCTTACGGGAAAGATGATAAATAGTTGTCGACAAAGACGAATGATGGAACTTGATCCACGTACTTCATATTTTTCCATACTTCCTAATTTACCACCAGCTAAGCAAAAGTGAGACCACAATAGTGTGTCGGCGGATCTTTGTATCAGAAAAGATAGGCACACTGTCCCAAGCCATGCCTTGCAATCAGAGGTTGTTTCTTGCATCTAAGACACGTAGCCCGCTGGTGGTTATGCTCATGTGACTCGCAATTCTTTTGATTCACCTCCTTGACCAATTTTCTGAGGAGATTCCCTACAAGAAACCAAAGTTCCTTTTTCCCCAAATGGCTCTTCCTATTCTCTACTGAAGCAAACTGGTTGTTATCTTGTAAATCATCTAACGCACAGCCTAGCTATGTAAAACTATTTTGACTATTGATTTAGAAAATGAAATTATCCGCCATAGCGGGTGTTGATTTTGCTGCCAATACAAGACAACTTGAAAGTTTTTGAATTTAGATAATATTTACCTATACTTGGAAAAATCTAACGCTTTCGATGTTGTTTACACTAATATGCTACTTCCATTTTGAAAAAAATTGCAGTTTCTCAAAGAGAAAAACTTCAAACCAACGGTTCCTGCCATAAAGGTTGAGGATGGTGAGGAAATTACATATGAAAAGGCCACATCTGCGTTGAGAAGAGCTGTGCATTTCTTTTGTTCATTGCAAGCCAATGACGGTCATTGGCCCGCAGAAAATTCCGGCCTGTTGTTTTTAGTTCCTCCATTGGTAAGTCTCATAATTTTCATCATTCTTAAACAGTTAAAGCCACTCTTTTTTTTTTTTCTTTCTTTTTTAACACACACCAAGACTCATATTGTTGGATGTTAAACATGGAACCAAGAGGTCTAAGCAACCCCCAGTTCCAATTGCGCCACACTTGTTGAGTAGTTACTCAATTAAATAAAAATAATTTTTGAGGTACCAACAAAATCATAGAAAGGCAGCTTTTATTTATAGTATCATCTACTAATACAATTACTTGACTTGTCTAGTATCTAACACCCAAACATCTTCCAAAGATTGACCGGGGTGTAACTAGCAAAATTAGAAGATTTTCTTCTAATCTTCATCTCGACACAACTACTAATTACCTTCTTCTTAACCCAATAATATGCAGGTAATTTGTCTATACATTACAGGTCAACTTAACAATGTGTTCCCAGCGGAATATCAAAGAGAAATGCTCCGATACATATACTGTCATCAGGTGCGTCTTCTTCGACGCTTTTATGTGTTAATTAACCAAATAGGACCAAATTTTCCACTGAATTGCTTACTTTCTCATCTATATCTCTCTTTGTTTTTCTTTTTTGTTCTCTATTATTACATTTTTAAGGTTTGAGTTGTCATGTTTAACGCGTATCTGCAAATTCTGCATATTGCAGAATGAAGATGGTGGGTGGGGATTACACATAGAGGACACCAGTAGCATGTTCTGCACTGCTCTCAACTACATCTGTTTGCGTATATTAGGGGAAGGACCCGATGGTGGTCAAGACAATGCTTGTGCCAGGGCACGAAAGTGGATCCTTGATCGTGGTGGTGTAGCACAAATCCCTTCATGGGGAAAGACATGGCTCTCGGTACAACTACGTTTTATAAAACACCGAATTGGAGTCTATCATGACAATTTTTCAGGTTCCAACGATTCGCTGTATTTGCAAATAGTTAATTCTGGTGTACGTTTTTCCTTTCCTGTAGATACTTGGTGTGTATGAGTGGGCGGGAACCAACCCAATGCCTCCGGAGTTTTGGATTCTTCCTCCATTTCTTCCTATGCATCCAGGTTTGTCCACTGCTTCTTTCGGCTTCCAAAAATTGGAAGTTTACTCTAGACCCTGTTAGCATGATGAAATGTTATCAAAATTAACTTGTCTAGTTGTTGAGAATTATATACAGCATTCGTTGAATTATGACTATCACTTCTATTTGAAGTCAATCCTACTTCGGAGACCTTTACTTTTTTTTCTGTTTGATTATTAACTTGCTAACTATTTCTTATCAATACCCTTTCCCCTAAAATGCAGCCAAAATGTGGTGCTCCTGCCGAATGGTGTATATGCCTATGTCATATCTATATGGGAAAAGATTTGTAGGTCCAATCACTCCTGTTATTCTTCAATTAAGGGAAGAACTTTATAATCAACCATTCAGCAAAGTTAATTGGAAGAAAACACGTCATCAATGTGCAAAGGTGAGTTTATCTTAACTTTGATGTTCCTCATTAATATGTGCTTATTGCTAGATATGGTTTCCAATATTATTCCAATGCAATCATCATGCAAAACTATTGTCACAGGAAGACGTCTATAATCCCCATTCTCGAATACAAGATTTGCTTTGGGATAGTCTATACTTAATGACCGAGCCTCTTCTCACTCAATGGCCTTTAAACAAATTGGTCAGAGAAAAGGCACTACAAATTATAATGAAGCACATTCATTATGAAGATGAGAATAGTCAATACATTACTATGACAGGCATAGACAAGGTAATCCAATTAAACAATCCAAGGAAGCAATAGTGAGCAGTTATTTGTTCTATATAACAATACTTCTAAAGCCATTTACAATTGAACAGGTTCTTTGCATGCTTGCTTGTTGGGTTGAAGATCCAAATGGGGACTATTTCAAGAAACATCTTGCTAGGATCCCCGATTACATGTGGATAGCTGAAGATGGAATGAAGATGCATGTCTTTATGCATATTCTTGGGAAAAACAAATTGTAGAACATTTTTGCTTTTGTTTGGTCACACATCATATTTAACTATAATAAAAAATTTCCTAAAATATATTTATTTGTAGATATGATTTTGTAAATATAACTTATGCAATAATACAGGAAGATCCTTTCTACGGAAAGGAAAAGGATTGCTGACTTCGATATTTGCCATTTGTATGCAGAATATTGGGAGTCAATCGTGGGACACCAATTTTGCCCTTCAAGCTTTACTTGAAAGTGATCTAACTGATGAAATTGGACCTACACTTGCAAGGGGGCATGACTTCATAAAAAAATCTCAGGTTTGGTTTTGGACATTGAGACTAAATATTCATCAAAAGTATCAGATTTCTGCATTTGCCTATAGAATAAATAAAACTTTCAAGCATTTATTTAAACTAATATTTTGTTTTCTACTAAAAATTTTAAAGGTGAAGGGCAATCCTTCTGGAGACTTTAAGAGGATGTATCGCCACATTTCAAAAGGATCCTGGACTTTCTCTGATCCGGATCATGGATGGCAAGTTTCTGATTGCACTGCCGAAGGTTTGACGGTAATCTACTTCATTTTAATCCTTCAGTGCTTCAAACTACTGTGTTATATTTGTTCTTAACCAAACTCTGCTATATTTCACAGTGCTGCTTGCTTTTGTCCATGATGCCACCTGAAATTGTTGGTGAGAAAATAGAACCCGGGCGATTTTATGATGCAGTGAATGTCCTTCTTTCTCTACAGGTGACAACTGACTTCCAGTAACATTTTGCCTTAAAGTTCACCGATCTAGCAACTATGAGCATGTATAGAGCAGTTATTTCGTATGTACATCAACACCTTCATATAATAGACTCTATGTATGTATTAATACAGGGAAAAACTGGAGGTTTATCTGCCTGGGAACCAGCCGGACAAGCAAAATGGTTGGAAGTAAGTATTTTATCGTATGAAGTGACCTTTAAACATTCTTATGGGAATGCTTAAAAATTCTCCAGTGTTCGTCAACTTAAACCCTTATTGCTGTATATTATCAGCTGCTTAATCCCATAGAATTCTTGGCGGACGCTGTCATTGAGAATGAGTACGCTGAGTGCACCGCATCAACAATGAAAGCATTAGTTTTGTTTAGTAAGCTATACCCTGGGCATCGGAAGGAAGAGGTTGAAAACTCCATAAAGAATGCTGTTCAATTCCTTCAAGACACACAATTGCCCGATGGTTCATGGTGTGTTCCTCCACTAGTTTTAGATATTGTTCCAAATGTACTTGAGAGGTCACTTACGTAGTATATGTAATTCCCCAGGTATGGAAATTGGGCAATTTGCTTCACATATGGTACATATTTTGGGCTTAAAGGGCTGGCCGCGGTTGGCAAGACTTGCAACAACTGTCCAGCCATGCGTAGAGGCGTGGATTTTCTGCTAGGTTCACAAAGAGATAATGGTGGTTGGGGAGAAAGCTACCTCTCCTGCCCGAACAAGGTAACACCTTGAGAGGCGTAATGCTAAGAGTTGCATTCTTCTTAAAAATTTAAGAATTGTTAACAAAACGCACCATCTTTTCTCGGAATTGTTTTTATAAGGGGATGAATTTCAATCAAGGAAGTTTTTTGATCGGTTTGTGTGGTAGATTTTTTCCTGTCTCTAAGATTTTTCCGATGATAGATTATGAAACTCTGAAGTCTCTGTACTTGATAATGCAGGAATATGTACCTCTTGCGGAAAACCGATCAAATCTGGTACAAACGGCATGGGCAATGATGGGTCTTATTCATGCGGGACAGGTCCGTTTATGGTTTTCTTTCTCTTATATCATACTGTCATATGCTTTTCTTGCTTATTCTGATACAAAGAAAGTAATTGCATTAGGCTGAAAGAGACCCAAAACCTCTTCATCGTGCTGCAGAACTGATAATTAATTCTCAGTTGGAAGATGGCGGTTTTCCTCAACAGGTACCTCTTTTTACATGGCTTCAAACGAAGAGAAAGAAAATGATAAAAACTAAATAACAGGGAAAAGTTTGCCAAAATCTGTAGTTCACTCTTGCACTACGAAATCAGAGCTAAATTCAGGAAGAATAGGGGCAAAGCAGAACAGCTTAATTTGAAGTGCATTACAGGAAATCACTGCAAAACTTTATAACACTTGGTCGCTCTCTTATACAGGACATTGTTGCGGTCGCCCTGAAGACATGTACATTACACTTTTCTGCATACAGAAACATTTTCCCGCTGTGGGCTCTTGCAGAGTACCGCAAAAGTGTCCCATTGCCATCTAGAAAAGTTTAAATCAAGTAGTAGACCATGCAGCTCAACTACTGGAAAAGTGGCACCGATCAAAAAGTGGGTTGTTAATTTTCATACTGTTCCGATTGCTTGAACAAGCTGTCATCTTGAATGCAGCGCAGTGCTACAAAACTTTACCCTTCTGTTTTATAAAGAGTTGTAGAGCCTGCCAGTTCAAGACCAGTTGCCTTGTGAGATTAACTTTTATATACTGCATGAATAAGTCTATAGTTCTCATTCGACGTGGTAAAACAAAAATGCTGTATTACTTATGCTGTTTTCTTTTTTTCGCTAAGAAGCCTGCATTGACGACTATTCTCTGTCAAATATCGTAGAGCTTGGCCTGATGAGCCGTGCCATTCCTTCTATTGAAAGTTATTGTTTTCGCTAATCTTTTATATGTTGGATGACCAATTTATCCAAATCATTATTTGTTCCGCGATATAAGCAGAAATATTCTGTCTAATATTAGAATCCAATAAAGAAAAGATATGAAGCAATTAATACACAAATGTTATTTGTGTGTCAACAATTTATTTTTAATAATTACTTTAGATGGTGAAGTGCCAAATAAAGTTTAGTTTAATAAGGATCTTTCTTATAATTATCTAAAAGTGTTTGATTGCAAAACATTTTTTCATATTTTAAAGAATACGAGGTCTAAGTTAGATTTCAAGATGAGAAAATGTATATTTCTTGGCTATGGTTCTAATGAGTTTGATTACAAGTTTTATAATCCAATTGTGAAAAGTTATGATATTGTATTTTTTGAGAAATAAAATATAACAAATATTAACTAGAAAGAGAAAATCATGTCACAAGGCTCTAATATTTGTATCAATATTGATTTAATTCCTTCAAAATGATTTATAGAGACAATTGCTAGAATAAGTTAAAGGTGCCATTCAATATGATGTTTAGGATCAAATTTAGAATTAAATTCAAAATGACTAACATGATGTAAATAATAGTGACATTCAAACAAATAATATTGTTGATGTTTAATTGGATTCATCTATAGTTCTACCATTGAAGAGGTCTACTAAAGATTGTCACCCATCCTCTAGATACTTTAATAAGAAGTATGTATTATTGATTGATATAGGTGAGGTTGAGAGTTTTGAAAAATTAAGAAATGATGTGAACAAAAAAAAAAAAAAAAAAGATTGATACAATGCAAGATAAGTTGAAATATTTGCAATAATTAGATATTTGAGTTGGTAATATTGTTTAAGAGCAAGAAACTTTGAAGAATCATTGAATTTATAGATTGAATTATGATGAACAAATTTTACATCCTTGATACAAAGCTAGATTAGTTGCTAAGAGTTTGAGGCTAAAAGAGATAATTGGTCATGATGAGATATTCTCATCCATTATGAAAATGTCTTCAATCCAAGTGGTTTTGGAATTTGTTGTTAGTCTTAATCTTAAGATTGAGCAAATGGGCATGAAGACTACTTTCCTTCATGATAACTTAAATGAAAAAATTTATATGAAATAGCCAAAGGATTTCAAAATAAAAAAAAGGATAAAGAGAACTATATTTGTGAGTTAAAGAAAGTTTATATAACTTAAATCAAGCACCTAGATAATAGTACTAAAAATTTGAGTCTTTTATAGAAGAGGAAGTCTATAAAAAGACAAATTCTAATCATTGTGTATTTACGTAGAAATTCTTAGAAGATGATTTCATCATTCTACTACTTTATGTAGATAACATGCTCATAGTTAATAAGAATGTTGTAAGAATTAAGAAGTTAAACCAAGATTTGAGTAAGTCATTCTCATTGAAAGACTTAAGTCTAGTGAAGTAAATTCTGAATGTGAGAGTTAGATGAGGTAGAAAAGTCAAGTGATTATAATGGTTTATGGAGGTGTACATCAATAGAGTGCTTTAGAGATTTTACATGAATAAAGCTAAAGTAGTAAGCAAACCACTTACTATATACTTCAAACTTAAAAAGAAGTAATGTCCTACAAATGAGAAAGAGAAGAAAGATATGGAAAGAATTATTTATACTATTGTTATTTGTTGTTTAATGTATGTAATGGTTTGTACAAGGTTAAATATAACTCATGTAGTTGGAGTAATTAGCAAGTTCACTTCAAATCCTAGAAGAGAATATTGAATGTAATAAAGTAGATCTTAAGATATTATTAGATATAAGATAAGAGATTGAGCTTAAAAAAATACATACTAAGAATAATGGTTCATATATGATAACAAAGGAACTTTGGCCAAAGAAGTTTGATTTTTGTTGGCATGTGGTCAATTTGGATTTTGCTTTAGAAGTTGATGTTTGACATCTCCCTCATTTGACTTGGAGGGGGGGAATTGTTGTCTTGCTCCAACCTAAATCCAGTTTTACATTGGGTCCTCATTTAAGATGGCGTTGCCCTAATATTGGATAAGGATTTTTTTAGGGGTAGCCATAAAAAAGATAAAAGAGATAGAGAAAACAAAAAGAACTCTTATTCATCTACTGCTCAGATTTATCATCTAATTTTCGGAGGGGAAAACTATTAATACTTTGCAATTAAGATGCATATTTATTTCAATTGTTCTGTTCTCTGAACTGTACGGAATCATTTAGAGTAGGATTCTGTCAAACAAGCTTTCCAGTCCTTGAACGGGAGTCGCAGCAGGTTCATTTTGCTCTCCTGCACGTCCTTTGGATAAATATCTTCTTCCCCATACATACATAACCCATGAAAACTGCAAAAGAAAAGTTAGTATTGCATGCAGGCGGTATTCTACGCATGCACGCTAAGCTTTAGCTTTCCTGCGAGTAGACGCTGGTTGCCGTGAAAGAAAAGGTCAACGACTTGTCCATTCTTTCTCATAGAAACCCTTTTTCCCAATGTTTTTATGGTGTGGGCCAATATACTTCTCCTTATGGAAATACGCATCTTTCAGAATCAAGTCCAGGAATTGTCGGTTCCAAGACCCTTCTACGGTAAAGTTGGACACGCCACGACAGATAACAGTGGGACGTGGCTCTTCAAATGCACCAAAACGTGGCTCTTTCTCGTTCAAAATTTCTGCTCCTCCTCAAGTGGATAGTGCCACTTAACGTGGAGCTTCCAAACTGGTCCAGCTTTCCCCTATTAGATGTCAAGTATCATCAACTTTTGGTTACGGTGGCGTAGAAAGTGAACAAATGAAAATAACAATAAGAAAGGAGTATTATTCGAAAATGAGACAAGGAGAACAGCAACCTAGTCTTGGGAATAGTCCATGTACGTTTTCTGTCAGTTTTATAACTCTCGTGTCATTTAAATTTTGTTAAAAAAATATTTTTATTTAAAAAAAAATTTACTCTCAAAAAACATATTAAGTAAAAGTAAATTTTATAGCATAGAATTAAAATATACTTTTACAATGAGACATTTCCCATGCTTGAAAGCTCAACACAAAACCCACAATTAGTATTGATGGTAAGGGAGTATATTAAAAACAGTTTTGAAAGTATTTCATAATTTATATATCATTTTTAAAAATATTTTTTATGTGAAAAAAATAACTCTTACTTTTCAACAAAGTTCAGAATAAGATTGGATTTTATAATTCTTTTAGGGCATAATATAACCTTTTATGCACTTCAGCCGAAAGATGTGTAGGCTCGGGCGCTCTTTGGAGAATGTCATATTAAGAAGCCATTTGTTTGGCATGGACGACCTGTTGACCACATACGATACGGAATGAAACTGCCCCTGTTTCTTGTTGGTCCCAGCGGACCCATGATCTAAATAAGGGTTGTTCATAATTAGAGTTCACATCACCCTTTATTACGTCATGTTCACCATGAAATGATTAGGAGGATTGTTCGTATACTAAAATTACTCATGCAATTTTAGCTTGAATTATATGTATTCGACCAAATTCACCTAGTTTGTTGGTTGAATAGAAATATAGAAAATTTATTATATAAAGTTGTTTGGCTCATATAAGCTTGTGTAAAATCATATTATATTATATTATTTGTCATTTTTTGATTTTTATAACTTCAAATTATGATAATATTCAAACTACCTTTTTTATAAGCAAAAAAAAAAAAAAAGCAAATACAAATCTGGAGATACTTGAGTTATAACTCTTTCTTTTAGCATGATAAAGAGGCAAGTTGATTTTGCATTGTATAATAAATAGGATTGTCATATGTTGAAAATAATCTCCATAGAATAGGGACACCCTATGAAAAAGTGCCCCATGGATTCTTTTGAACTACAACATACGACCTTTTATATCTAGCTATAATATTATAAATGGGGCAAACCAGTTTTTTTCGATTCAATAACATGAGAGAAAGAGATAAAGTTTCCATTGTTGCATGACATTTAGAAGATAAAGCAAATGTGTGTAGAATGGCTGTAGAAAAGAGTAGGGAATCATCCAATAACTTGGCCTCTCCTCATTGATGCGTTAAACTACCACCATGGACCTTCTACTTATAGAAACAACTTATTGGATCTTATTAAGCTATAACAAGTGGGCACTGTGGGGGAACACAAGGTAAACTTCATGTAACTTCTCTTACAGGTAGATTATTTGAATGAAGATCAAGAAGTCATTTTCTTTGTAGCTAGATTAAAAGACAATTTGAGAAAAGAAGTGCTATCTAGGAAACCCATAGATTTAGCTGATGCTATTGGATTAGCCTATTTGTAGAAGGATAAGAGTGCTTATTACAAAAAGGAGAAACCTATGCCGCCCACACTTGCAAACCAACCAAGTAATAGTTGGGGTAAAGGAATCAGACTTTTAAGGAACCCTAAGAAGTTAACCTCAAAAGAAATCCAAGAAAGGAGAGACAAAGGACTTTGTTTTAATTGTGATGAGCTATTTACTCCTGGCCACTGCAAGAATAGGTTATTTGTGATATCAACAAATGAAAATGATGATGAAAGTGATGAGGAGGTTAGTGTAGTGTTGAAAGGGGTAGTGCATGAGCAAAGTGTCGATGAACCAATCCCTACAATTTTGTGTAAGGCTATAAGGGGTTATACAACATTGAAGACAATGAGAGTGTGAGGTGCTTTCGAGGGTGAGTCTAACAAGGTGTGTATTTTGATGGACTTAGGAAGTAGTTATAATTTCTTAATCACTTAATTAGCAAGGAAATGGGCTTTAAAAGTTGTGGGAGGAATGGATTTAAAAGTAATCATAGTCAGCAAGGAAAAGATGAAGAGTGAAGGCTTGTGCAAAAAGGTTGAAGTAATTATACAACAAGTTAGGCAGAAGTTAGATTTCTTTTTGTTGAACATTTTGAGCTTGGAAATTGTGTTAAGAGCCTAATGGCTGAGGACCTTAAGAGACATTATATGGAATTTTGAGAATATAAGGATGTCCTTTTATAAGGGGTAAAAAAAAAAAAAAACTTGTGGGGTGTTAAAATGGAGAATAATAAGGTGGTGGATGAAGAGCAATTTTGCAAGGAGTTTAAGCATTTAGGAGTAGGGCTTTTGTTGCAAATACAAGTTGTACAGGAGGAGATAAATGAGGTATCATTGGAAGAAAACTTGGTTGATGACATAAAAGTAGAAAGTCAACTCAAAAGGAAGTTGCAACAAGTCTTACAAAAATATGACAAGTAATTTAAGGAACCTGAGTGTCTACCTCCACCTAAGGAGTTTAATCATAAAATTCCCCTAAAAGAAAAGAGTGAATCGATTGCTACCAAGCCCTATCGGTATCCACATTACTAGAAAAGTGAACTAGAAAAGATGGAGATGTAGCTATTAACTTTAGGAGCAATCTGGCCGAGCACTAACCCATATTCATTGCTAGTACTTCTAGTTAGAAAGCAAGATAAATCATGAAGGTTATGTGTGGATTGTAGAGCTCTAAATAAGCAAACAATCAAAGATGGGTTTTTGATACCCATAATAAAGGGATTTATAGATAAGTTGCATGGAGTTCATTTCTTTACTACGTTAGACTTGAGATCAGGGGACCACTAGATAAGGATGCACCCTTAAGAAGTGTATAAGATAGCTTTTCAAACACATTAAGGCCATTATGAATATTTGGTGATGTCCTTTGGGCTATGTAATGCTCTTTCAACATTTTAGGCCTTGATGAACGTTGTTTTCAAAGACTTTTTGAGAAGGTTTGTGCTTGTTTTCTTTGATGATATTCTTATATATAGTCAGAATTAACAAAAGCACTTGAAACATATAGAAAAGGTGTTTAACTTACTAAATGATCACTTACTATTTGTCAAGAAAAGTAAATGCTCTTTTAGATAGAATTATGTCAAGTACTTGGGTCATGTGATTAGTTTGAAAGGAGTATTTATAGATAAGGGGAAGATTCAGGCCATGATTGACTAGAAAAAGCTAACTCAGACTAAGGGGCTTTAGGAATTTCTTAGTCTTACTGGGTACTAGAGACACTTTATTGCAAACTATGGGAGGATTGCAACACCTCTTATTACCTTGCTTAAAAGAAAAATAACTTTAATTAGAACTCAACAATAAAGAAGGCCTTTGTTGAGTTGACAGAGGCCATGGTTTTTGCATTGGTGAGAAACCGGTGTTGGCCTTTCCGGATTTCAAGAAAGACTTTATCTTGGAGTGTAATGCTTCAAGAATTGGGGTTGAAGCAGTATTACCACAAGAAAGGCATTCTATCACTTTTTTTTAGCCAAACATTCACTAGGAAGAATGCTCTTTTGTCAATCTATGAGAAAGAGTTAATAACAGTGGTTGTAGCAATCAATAATGGAGAAATTACTTGTTAAGGAAGAGATTCATAATATGAATAAACCAAAAGAGCTTGAAACATCTGTGGGAGTAGAAGATTACAACACTAGCTCAGCAAAAGTGGTTGGTGAAATTAATAGGGTTTGATTTTACTATAGAATACAAATCAGGGCGGGAGAATAAGGCTGTAGATGCTCTCTCCTACAGGGAAGAGATAGGGACTACAACAGAATAGAAGGAAGCTTACAAGCCACCTCTACACCTATTCCATTTTGAGTCGAACCCGTACAAGATAAGGCAAAGAATGATTCCGAATTACAAAAAATGTTGCAACAAATACAGGTAAAGACCTTAAAAAGGCCTTGGCAATACAAGAATGGGGTGATATTCTACAAGGGTCATATGTATTTAGGTCTCAATTCCAACCTCACAAGGCCTCTAGTAAAAGAAATTCACAGGGCATCTTATGAAGGAGTTCATAAAACATTGCCAAGAGTTAGAGCTTCTTTCTTTTGGCGGTGAATAAGGAAACTAGTCTAAGAAATGATTTAAGAGTGTTAGACTTGCTAGTAGAATAAAACTTTAAACACCCCACTAGTAGGCTTAATGCAACCACTTCCAATTCCTCAAGAGGTATGGACTAAACTATTAATGGATTTCATTGAAGGGTTGCCTAACTCTAAAAGGAAAACATGTATACTTGTGATAGTTGACCGGTTATCAAAGATGGCTCACTTTGTGCCTCTTACTCATCTTTACATAGTAATCATAATTGAATAAGCATTCTTTCAGAACATCTACAAGCTATATGGGATGCCAAAGAAGATTGTGTCAAATAAAGATAAATTTTTTACTAGCTTATTCTAGCAAGAGTTATTTAATCTGTAGAGAACAAAGCTAAACTTCTCCACAACTTACCATCCTCAATTAGATGGCCAAACAGAAATGGTTAACCAAGTGTTAGAAATGTATTTAAGGTGTTTCATCTCTAATCAAACATGAAATTGGCTAAAATGATTACCATGGGTGGAGTTTTGTTATAACACTAGTGTGCATGGGTCCTCAGGGAAAACCCCCTTTAAGATAGTGTATGGAAGACTCCCTCCAAACCTTTTAGATTACATTCTAGGAGCCACATCTGCAAAGGCATTGGAAAAAGAGTTAATGGAGAGGGATCATGTGGTGAAAATCTTAAGAGAAAGACTCATTGACTCCCAGGCTAGAATCAAAATAGTCTATGATAAAGGAAGAACATATAGGGACTTTCATGTGGGTGATATGGTTTTACTAAGACTATATCCTTATTGAGAACTCTCTATAAGCATGAGAAGGACTCACAAGTTAACTCCACTCTATTATGGGCCGTTTAGGGTGCTGGAAAGGATTGGATCTTTAGCATACAAGTTAAAACTACTGGAGGGCAGCAAAACTGATAATTAATTCTCAGTTGGAAAATGGCGATTTTCCTCAGCAGGTACCTCTTTTTAAATAGGTTCATTCAAAGAGAAAGAAAATGATAAAAAACCAAAATAACAAGGAAAGCTGACCTAAATCTATAATTCACTCTTGCACTACGAAACTAGAGCTAAATTCAGGAAGAATGGGGGGAAAGCGGAACAGCTTAATTTGAAGTGCATTATGGGAAATCACTGCAAAACTTCATAACACTTTGTCGCTCTCTTATACAGAACATTGTTGCGGCCTCCCTGAAGACATGTATATTACTCTTTTCTGCATATAGAATCATTTTCCCGTTGCGGGCTCTTGCAGAGTACCGCAAGCGTGCCCATTGCCATCTAGAAAAGTTCAAATCAAATAGTGGACCATGCAGGTCAACTACTGTACATGTGGCACCGATGAAAAGTTCATACTGTTCCGATTGCTTGAACAAGCTGTCATCCTGAATGCAGCGCAGAGCTACAAAACTTTACTCTTCTGCTCTAGAAATGGTTTGTAAAGCATGCTAGTTCAAGAACCGTTGCCTTGTGAGATTAACTTCTATGTAATGCATGACAAGGTCTATTGTTTTCATTGGACGTGATAAAACAAGAATAGCTGTACTACTTATCTTGTTTTATTTTTTTCGCTAAGACGACTGCACTGACGACTGTTCTCTAACAAATATCGTAGAGTGAGGCCCGATGAGTTATGCGATTCCATCAATTGAAAGCTCTCGATTTCATTAATATTTTATATGTTGGATGATCGGTTTGTCAATCTCATTATTTGCTCCGCCATATAAGCAGAAATATTCTGTTTTTTGATCAGAATCCAATAAAGAAAAAGATATGAAACAATTAATGCACAAATATTATTTGGGTATCATTGACGAAAAAGATATGAAGCCAGATCGACCTCCATGCTCGGTTCACACACCCTAACGTGAACGGTGCACGCTGACGGAGAAAAGATAAAGGCAAACATCGTCGTAGACAAGAAAGGCCGGCCTTAAGTCAGGAGCCCCCTAGGACGACCAAATCACGCGACAAAACCAACATCGGAAGACCCGGCCAGGCAACGCTCGATGCAAGACCTGGGCGGCCAGTGAAGGGCGACAAAAACGTTGCTAGGTGGTCGTTAGCGTAAGGGAGTCAGGTGGGGCTCCACGCATGGTTGGCTGCGGAATCCCCTTGACTGATCTGTCCAATGCACTAGTCATTGGCTAGTTCTTCTTCCATTGAGGATGACTATTAGAGCGTTTCCGGCAAACCAACTCGTGAAGGGACAGTAATTCGCTTGTGTAGGGTTAGGCTAATTTTGTAAGGAAGGTGGTATGTTACGTAAATTTGAAAAGTGTTTGAGTTATCTAAGAAGCAAGAGAAAGAATTGGAACAGCTAACGATTTCTATAACGTATATAATAATCTATAGAGGGCTTGAGAAAAGTAGTTTTTGGAAATCAGAAACTTATGGAAATTTTGTTCTTCTTTCCATGAGAATAGAAGTTTTGTTTCCTTCAAATAAAACATTAAGAGGTTTTATCTCTCAAATGAAACATTTTAATTTTACTTAACAACAAAGCCGTTTTGTCCTTTTACTTTTTAGAATAACTTCTTATTTTGAGGCTAGTTTCGCCCATAACAATTTAGGCACGTAACAAACACGGTGCAAAGATGAACCAATTACGCAATCCAGGCTAGAGAAAAATCCACCCTCTCGGCATATCTTGAGGCGAGTTTCATTGGATGTAGCATCATAAAACTATGTCTTCTTAGTCTCGGTTCGAAAACGTTGCTTCCTCAAAATGAGTTCCTAATATTTCCCCTATGTTAGATCAAATGAAACTTTGACGATGACAAAGGAATCATGATCATCGCTAGTTTGGACAACAAAGGTTCTCATACTACGCAAGCAAAATATATGAACATTATTTCAGGACAATCGAAAATGCTTTAATTGAAAAGATTCCCAACCGTTGGACTTTAATATCTCAATAATTTCACGTGACGTTCGTGCCTAGAAAAAGTGGTTGTATGGAGGTTATATTCGGTAGCTCATTACATGCTTACATTGGTCTATACATTAGAATGAAATATTGATTGTCCTTGCATAATGGGATTTGCGACGGCACTGCAATTATGCTCTTAAAGCTTAGACATGCTAGGAAAATGTAGTAATATTATATACACCTAGCAGCTATGCCATGTCCCGAATTGGCGAAATCAAAAGATGGTCAGAAACATGGAACAACTGTAGTTCCGCCAATTTCTAATGGGTTTGAATCGACCTTATGCGACAATAAGGACTCAAAGCCTCCTCATGAAGCATTTGCCTCCCACCAAGAAGGTTCAAGTTCGTGAACACAGAGAAGACACACTAGAGCGTTTCGAGGCAGAAAGCACAAGGGGGTGACGGTTATTCTAGTAGTTGCAGGACGTGGGGCTTCGACAGGGAGCAATGTTGTTTTGTGGCGCAGCACTAAAAAATGTTTTTTCTTTTAACTCTTTACGTAAAATTTCACATACAACAATTATCAATGTAAAACTGCTTGGACCATGCACTAAAGAATGCGTTTGCTGTTTCTACCTATTCATGCTTCTTTTCTTTATGTCTTTTCATGATAAAATTTATCATGAAGCAGATTATGTAGAAACAAAAAGGCTGACAAAAGAATTTTATGAAATGTATTGAAGAAGATCAAACTGCAAAGAAATTAAAAAAAGAAGAAGAAAATATTAAGAAAACTTTGCATAATTCAAGGGCCTATTTGAACTTCACATAATAGTTTTGGAAGATATTTAAAAAGTTGGTGGAAAACATTATAATTATCTATTATTTACAAATACATGAAAAGCCAAATCCTTTGTACACAATGGATATTTGACTATAAAATTTCTTAAAATTTTTTTCTTAACATATATTTATTATGTGTCATCTAAATAAAATTATATACATTTTCAAAATAAAATTTTCGAAATACCAATTTTACTGACTAGAATAAAAAAGGTAATACATGTGAGTTCATCTTTATTTAAGAATGTTAATTTCTTTCAAGCAAATGTTTTGTTCTATTATAGTTGAAAGATTTCAAATTTGATTCTCACTTAGATGAATTATAATGTTGGGATATGTTCATAAACCTTTGTATTATTTTCTTATTAGATAAATAAACTCACATATTAATAAAACAATTATCTGAAGTGTGAAGCCTTTGACAAGTAGATTGGTCGGTGGAGTGCAGTAGGCGTATCAGCTGGTAGGTGGGACTGCAATTGTGCAGTCCATCTCCTGGTATCTGAACGCTGTCATTATCTCTTTTAGTATATGGAACGATGATTTGTGGGCCACTACTACTGGGATATATATATAGACAACTGTTTATCAAACCTGTTGTAGACCAGCAAAACTCTTTTCCAAAAAGGAGTGATACTGGGGAGAGTCCATTCTGCTTGTGCTGCTTTAGTTGGGGCTGCGATTCCGCTCACGGTATAAGCCATCTAAACGGCCCCATACAAGAAATATTTTGCTTTATATTTTCAAAATAACGATCTTGTTGACAAAATATATGATTGTTTGTACAACCCTTTAACTAACATGTTGTTATTACTATATATCTGAGTTGTATATTATTATCAGCTGACTGCAGTGGCTAGACAAAACAGAAAGAGGAGAGGTAAGTGGTAGCAACATCATCAGTCTTGATCATCTCCACTCACTGTAGTGCCCTTTGACGTAGAGAAACAAAGAAGAATGTGGAGGCTTAAGATAGCAGATGGCGGCAAGAACCCCTATATCTTCAGCATAAACAACTTTGTTGGGAGGCAGATATGGGAGTTTGACCCTGAGGCTGGAACCCCAGAAGAACGGGCTGAGGTTGAAGAAGCTCGTCAAAATTACTACAAGAACCGCTATCACGTTAAGCCTAGCAGTGATCTCTTATGGCTGATGCAGGTACTCCATCCTATACCTCTGTCTGTACTTCTCCGCCATAGGAAGCTTTATTTTATTAATATATAAGTTTATTTATCTAAAAAAGAAAAGAGAATACAAAGGTTTAAGAATATATCTCAATTTTAGAATTGATCTAATTCATCACACAATGAAAAGCCTTTCCGTGAGCATAATAGCCCGTTCCAACGTTCTCTAAGAGAAAGATGATATTAGATGGCACAAAAGATGAACGGTGTAACTTGATCCACGTACTTCGTATTTCACTCTTTCGCAAAAAAAAAAAAAGTCAACTGTCGCTGGCCGTGCCTAGCAATAACAGGTTGTCGTCTCACACACCTGGACAGCTGGTGGTTTCCCGCATGTGATTCACGCAGCATGGGATATCATTTCTTTAATTTGTGCTAATTTGTTTCTAACAAGGTGGTTATTCTCCTTAAAAAGCCTACAATCTGTTTAAAACTAGATTAAGAAACATGCATTTCATTGAAAATAGATATTATGACAAGACCTATAGAATATAAGACTCCTAATTCTTTTTATTCACATCCTTATCTTAAGTGTACAGGGAAATATTTTCCGCATAAATTTTTACCTAAAAAAAAAAAGTGATATGAGTTTTGGTATCACGACATGAAATGTATTTTTAAATCTATGTTTGCATCTTTTTATACTTTTTGAAATAAAAAGAATAATAAAATATTTAAAAACTACTAAATGAATTTTGGTATCATGACATGAGTTCTAAATTTATAGTTCTTAAAACTACTAAAAGGTTTGTAAGATATAGATTTTGTTAAGTTAAAAAAATCTCCAAAACAGTTGCAAATCTATTTATTAAATATGCTTGGAGACTTGGGAACATTGGTTTTCATGTAATACAATCTTGTGTGAGGTTCTTTCATAAAAGTATGTTGGTACCCTCAACCTTTTTTATTGATATATCTTGCATATAATTTCTTTTACTTTGTAAAAGAATAAAAATACAAAGAACAAAAAAGAGTGAGAACATATATTCCATTGCAAATAAAGTTTAGAAAATATAGGAAATATATTATTTTCAACGATGTCCATACAAGCATGGTGAGAAGGCTTTCTGCATAAATCTTTTTCCACAAAGGGTTGCTGCATTTAAATATTAACTCTCATAACGTATTTGAGGGTTTATTTCTTTTTAAACTAATTTATAAAAAGGAGACATATATTCTAGTTTATAAAGGATACACCAATGACATTTACACTATTTTCAATAATTTTTTAATAAAATCCAAAGACCATATATAACCCTTTTTAGAATAGTGACAAGCATAAATTCCACGTATAAACCATGATTTCCCACAAGTTTATTTTACACATTTTGGAAAACCAATCATTTCGTTCTAGGGACAAATCTTCATATGAGCAGATGTAAATTTCCCATAAAATTCATGTTCCAGCTATGTAAGACCATTTTTGACTATTGACTTAGGAAGTGAAATTACACTACATTAGTAGGCGGTATTATTGTTGACACTTTGTTTTAAGGCCCATTGGCTTAGTAGTAGGTTAGCAGGAGCTATCAATTATTAGATCAGATGTTCAACACCAAATGCACGCATAGATGTATAAGTTATAAAATTAAGGAAAAAAAAAAATTACTGCCACTTCAGGATACAAAAAGACTTGGAAGTTTTTGAATTTAGATAATACTTACCTATACTTGAAAGATCTAATACTTTTGATTTTGTCTACACTAATATGGTTCTTCCATTTTGGAAAAAAAAAAAAATTGCAATTCCTTAGAGAGAAAAACTTCAAACAAACGACTCCCCCCGTAAAGGTTGAGGATGGGGAGGAAATCACATATGAAAAGGCCACAACTGCGTTGAGAAGAGCTGTGCATTTCTTTTCCTCATTGCAAGCCAATGACGGTCATTGGCCTGCAGAAAATTCCGGCCTGTTGTTTTTGCTTCCTCCATTGGTGAGTCTCATAATTTTCATCATTTTTAAACGGTGATAGTCACTCATTTTTATTTTTATTTTTTTGAACACACACCAACTCATATACTTGGATGTTAAATATGGAACCAAGAGGTCTAGGCAACCCCACTCCCAATTGAGCCACAACTGTCGACTACTTAATTAAATTAAAGTCATTTCGTAGGTACCAATAAAATCGTAGAAGTCAGCTTTTATTTATAGTATCATGTACCTATACAATTACTTGACTTGTCTAGTACCTACACCTAAACATCTTCCAAAGATTGACCGTGGTGTAACTAGTAAAATTGCACAACCGCGTACCTGCTCTTGACACAACTACTAATTGTCTTCTTCTTAACCCAACAATATGCAGGTATTTTGTCTATACATTACAGGTCATCTTAATACTGTGTTCCCAGCAGAATATCAAAGAGAAATGCTCCGATACATATACTGTCATCAGGTTCGTATGCTTCGAAGCTTTACGTGTTAATTAACAAAATCGGACCAAAGTTTCTACTGAATTACTTACTTCCTCTTCTATTTTTCTCTTTGTTTTTCTTTTTCTTCCCTATTATTACCTTTTTAAGGTTTGAGTTGTCATGTTTAACGCGTATCTGCAAATTTGGCATATTGCAGAATGAAGATGGTGGATGGGGATTACACATAGCGGACAACAGTAGCATGTTCTGCACTGCTCTCAACTACATCTGTTTGCGTATATTAGGGGAAGGACCCGATGGTGGTCAAGACAATGCTTGTGCAAGGGCACGGAAGTGGATCCTTGATCGTGGTGGTGTAGCACACATCCCTTCGTGGGGAAAAACATGGCTCTCGGTATGACTCACTACGTTTTAAAAAACACCGAATTGGTGTTCAACAGTAAAATGATTCAGGTTTTAGTTTACCTTATGTTGAAGTGAGATGATAGTCAAAAGGTCAATAACTGCAAAGATGCAGTGCAAGTTAATTTTAAATTTTTCACTATTTAACCAAATTCTAATATGGCATTAGAGCCTCCGATGGTCCAACTTCTTCTTTAATTTCGAACACTTCACTGGTTGAAAAATGATTCTATGTATGAGTTTCAACTGTCCATTATGCATGAGGCCTATCATGACTATATGTTTAGGTTCCAACTATTCACTATAGATGAGGCCTCTTTGCCAATAGTTAACTCTAGTGTACATTTTTCCTTTCGTGTAGATACTTGGTGTGTATGAGTGGACTGGAACCAACCCAATGCCTCCAGAGTTTTGCATTTTTCCTTCATTTCTTCCCTTGCATCCAGGTTTGTGCACTGCTTCGTTGGACTTCCTGAAATTGGTAGTTTACCCCAGACCCAGTTTGCACAATACAGCATTCATTGTAATGTGGCGATGACCTCTATTTGAAGTCAATTCCAGTGCAGGGACCTTTACTTTTTGCTGTTGATTATTAAACTTGCTAATTATTGCTAATCAATACCCTTTCCCTAAATTGCAGCCAAAATGTGGTGCTACAGCCGGATGGTGAATATGCCCATGTCATATCTATATGGGAAAAGATTTGTAGGCCCAATCACTCCTCTTATTCTTCAATTAAGAGAAGAACTTTATAATCAACCATACAACAAAGTTAATTGGAAGAAAACACGTCATCAATGTGCAAAGGTAAATTTATCTTAACTTGATGTACCTCATTAATATGTGCTTATTGCTAGATATGTTTTCCAATATTCCTCTAGTGCAATTATCATGCAAAACTATTGTCAAAGGAAGACATCTCTAATCCCCATTCTTGAATGCGAGATTTGCTTTGGGATAGTGTATACTTAATGACTGAGCCTCTTCTCACTCATTGGCCTCTAAACAAATTGGTTAGAGAAAAGACACTTCAAATTACAATGAAGCACATTCATTATGAAGATGAGAATAGTCGATACATTAATATGGGAGCTGTGGAAAAGGTAATCCAATTAGACATTCAAGGGAAGCAATAGTGAGCATTTATTTGCACTATATAACAGTACTGCTAAAGCCGTTTACTTTGAACAGGTTCTTTGCATGCTTGCGTGTTGGGTTGAAGATCCAAATGGGGATTATTTCAAGAAACATCTTGCTAGGATCCCTGATTACATGTGGATCGCTGAAGATGGAATGAAGATGCAGGTCTTTATGCATATTCTTGAAAAAAAAACATTGTACAACATTTTTGGTTTTGTTTAGTCACACTTCATATTGAACTATCATAAAAAAGTTTCCTACAATATATTTCATTGTAGATATGGTTTTGTAAATGTAACTTTTCTAGTAATTCAAGGTCCTTTCTATAGAGAGGAAAAGGATCGCTGACTTCGATATTTGCCATTTGCATGCAGAATATTGGGAGTCAATCGTGGGACACCAATTTTTCCCTTCAAGCTTTACTTGAAAGTGATCTAACTGATGAAATTGGACCTACACTTGCAAGGGGGCACGACTTCATAAAAAAATCTCAGGTTTGGTTTTGGTTGAAACTAAGTATTCATCAAAAGTATCACATCTCTGCATTTGCCTAAAGAATAAATAAAACTTTCAAGCATTTATTTAAATTAACATTTTGTTTTCTACTGAAAATTTTAAAGGTGAAGAACAATCCTTCTGGAGACTTTAAGAGGATGTACCGTCACATTTCAAAAGGATCCTGGACTTTCTCTGATCAGGATCATGGATGGCAAGTTTCTGATTGCACTGCCGAAGGTTTGACGGTAATCTACTTCATTTTAATCCTTTAGTGGTTCAAACTACTGTGTTATATTTGTTCTTAACCAAACTCTGCTATATTTCACAGTGCTGCTTGCTTTTGTCCATGATGCCACCTGAAATTGTTGGTGAGAAAATAGAACCCGGACGATTTTATGATGGAGTGAATGTCCTTCTTTCTCTACAGGTGAAAACTGACTTCCAGTAACATTTTGCCTTAAAGTTCACCGATCTAGCAACTATGAGCATGTATAGAGCAGTTATTTCGTATGTACATCAACACCTACATATAATAGTCTCTATGTATGTCTTAATACAGGGAAAAACTGGAGGTTTATCTGCCTGGGAACCAGCCGGACAAGCAAAATGGTTGGAAGTAAGTATTTTATCGTATGAAGTGACCTTTAAACATTCTTATGGGAATGCTTAAAAATTCTCCAGTGTTCGTCAACTTAACCCTTATTGCTCTGTATCATCAGCTGCTTAATCCCGTAGAATTCTTGGCGGACATTGTCATTGAGCATGAGTACGCTGAGTGCACTGCATCAACAATCAAAGCATTAGTTTTGTTTAATAAGCTATACCCTGAGCATAGGAAGGAAGAGGTTGAAAACTCCATAAAGAATGCTGTTCAATTCCTTCAAGACACACAATTGCCCGATGGTTCATGGTGTGTTCCTCCACTAGTTTTAGATATTATTCCGAATATAATTGAGAGGTCAATTACGTAGTATATGTAATTCCCCAGGTATGGAAATTGGGCAATTTGCTTCACATATGGTACATATTTTGGGCTTAAAGGGCTGGCCGCGGTCGGCAAGACTTGCAACAACTGTCCAGCCATGCGCAGAGGCGTGGATTTTCTGCTAAGAACACAAAGAGATAATGGTGGTTGGGGAGAAAGCTATCTCTCCTGCCGGAACAAGGTATCTTGAGAGGCGTAATGCTAAGAGTTGCATTCTTCTTAATTTCTGCACTATCATTCTTTCCCAACGTTAACTTTAGCCGCACACATAAGTTATTTTGGGATTTGTTTCCAAATTCTGAAGAGAAAGCGAAAGTTATAGAGAGTGTTTCATATCCCCCTGCAGTAGGCTTCATAGAGAAAAATTTAAGAATTGTTAATAACAAGCACCATCTTTTCTCGAAATTTTTTTTATAAGGGGATGAATTTCAATCAAGGAAGTTTTTAGATCGGTTTGTGTGGTAGATTTTTTCCTGTCTCTAAGATTTTTCCGATGATAGATTATGAAACTCTGAAGTCTCTGTACTTGATAATGCAGGAATATGTACCTCTTGCGGAAAACCGATCAAATCTGGTACAAACGGCATGGGCAATGATGGGTCTTATTCATGCGGGACAGGTCCGTTTATGGTTTTCTTTCTCTTATATCATACTGTCATATGCTTTTCTTGCATATTCTGATACAAAGAAAGCAATTGCATTAGGCTGAAAGAGACCCAAAACCTCTTCATCGTGCTGCAAAACTAATAATTAATTCTCAGTTGGAAGATGGCGGTTTTCCACAACAGGTACCTCTTTTTACATGGCTTCAAACTAAGAGAGAGAAAATGATAAAAACTAAATAACAAGGAAAAGTTTGCCAAAATCTGTAGTTCACTCTTGCACTACGAAACTAGAGCTAAATTCAGGAAGAATTGGGGGAAAGCAGAACAGCTTAATTTGAAGTGCATTATAGGAAATCACTGCAAAACTTTATAACACTTGGTCGCTCTCTTATACAGGACATTGTTTCGGCCTCCCTGAAGACATGTATATTACACTTTTCCGCATACAGAAACATTTTCCCGCTGTGGGCTCTTGCAGAGTACCACAAGCGCGTCCCATTGCCATCTAGAAAAAGTTTAAATCAAGTAGTAGACCACGCAGCTCAACTACTGGACAAGTGGCACCGATCAAAAAGTGGGTTGTTAATTTTCGTACTGTTCCGATTGCTTGAACGAGCTGTCATCTTGAATGCAGCGCAGAGCTACAAAACTTTAACCTTCTGCTTTATAAAGAGTTTGTAGAGCCTGCCAGTTCAAGACCCGTTGCCTTGTGAAATTAACTTTTATATACTGCAGGAATAAGTCTATAATTCTCATTCGACGTGGTAAAACAAAAATGCTGTACTACTTATGCTGTTTTATGTTTTTCGCTAAGAAGCCTACATTGACGACTATTCTCTGTCAAATATGGTAGAGCTTGGCCTGATGAGCCGTGCCATTCCTTCTATTGAAAGTTATTGTTTTCGTTAATATTTTATATGTTGGACGACCAATTTATCCAAATCATTATTTGTTCCGCGATATAAGCAAAAATATTCTGTCTAATATTAGAATCCAATAAAGAAAAGATATGAAGCAATTAATACACAAATATTATTTGTGTGCCATCAATTTATTTCTAATAATTGCTTTAGATGGTGAAGTGCCAAATAAAGTTTTGTTTTGTAAGAATGTTTTCTATAATTATCTAAAGGTGTTTGGTTACAAAACATTTTTTTATATTCCAAAAGATAAGAGGTCTAAGTTAGATTCAAGACGAGAAAATGTATATTCCTTGAATATGATTCTAATGAGTTTGGTTACAAGTTTTATAATCCAACTATGAAGAAAATTGAGAAAAATTATGATATTTCATTTTTTGAGAATTAGAAAATAATGAATGTTAACCAGAAAGAGAAGATTGTGTCACAAGGCTTTGAGATTCATATCAATGTTGATTTAATTCCTTCAAAATGATTTGTAGAGATAGTCACTAGAATAGGTTGAAGGTGCCATTCAATATGATGTTCAAGATCAAATTTAGAATTAGATTCAAAATGACTAACATGATATAGATAATAGTGACACTTAGACAAATAGTATTGTTGATGTATAATAAGATTCATCTATAGTACCACCATTGAAGAGGTCTACTAGAGATTGTCATCCATCCTCTAGATACTTTAATGAGAAGTGTGTATTATTGATTAATGTAGGTGAGCTTAAGAGCTTTAAAGAAGCAAGAAATGATGTGAACATTAAACATAAAGATAAAAATAGATTGATGCAATGCAAGATAAGTTGAAATCTTTGTACAATAATTAAATATTTGAGTTGGTGACATTGTTTAAGATCAAGAGACTTTGAAGAATCATTGAATTTATAGATTGAAGTATGATGAAAAAATTTTACATCTTTGATATAAAGCTAGAATAGTCGCTAAGAGTTTTAGTTTAAAAGAGAGGATTGTTATCTTGGTCCAATGTAAATCCAGTTTTACATTGGGTCCTTATTTAAGATGGCATTGCCCTAATATTAGATAAGGAGATTTTTTAAGGGTAGCAATAAAAAAGATAAAAGAGATAGAGAAAACAAAAATAAAATAAAATAAAAGAATAGAATTTCACAGGAATTAGAAGTCATGTGTAACAGTTTGTCAAAAACTTAATTAGGGTAAATTTATGGGCTAATTGAGTTGATTTTCGATTAGCAAGTTTGGGATTGGGTGTTCTTTATTTTGAACACTTGGATTGTCATTTGAAGCTCTTTATATCAACATATCTTGATTGAAAATATGGATATTTTTAACTTGTTTTTCATTATCAATTATTTATTCTATTATTATTAGATTAGTGAATCTTTGTTCTCTTGATATTATTAAATACTTGATTGGGTTGTAAACCTAAAGTGTTATAAAATGAATATTTGGGTGGATTCTATGATCGATCCTATGATTTTTATCTTTCACATTAAGGGAGTTTTTCATATAAAAAATTCTCGTGTATTGATCATGTAAATTGTAGTTTTTATATCTTTTATTGGTGATTCAAAATACACTATTTGTGTTTCAATATTTTCTCATAATTTCAATAAAATTGGGAAAATTTTGATTTTTTTTCCCACCAATTGCTTCATTATCCCTCTGCACTCAGATGGATCTTTACATATTGTTGTATCTTTTCCAACAGAAACTCTGCAGAGTCGTGCTGTTATGCCTCCGTATCTAATCTAAGTCTTATGCTTTTGTAGTTTAAATAGCAGTAGGATGTGTGCAAAAGGTATTCTTATTGTTCTGTAGTCTGAACTGTCTTGTTTTGTGTTATCTATCTAGTGAGGTGTTTTTCTGCATTTTCGTCTTCAATAGTTCAGTTTTGTTCTGACCATTAGTTTGTGAAGCACTTCAATGATTCTCTGACCATTAGTTTGGGATATGTATTTTTTCAACGGTGGTATCACAGTAGAGTTTCGACTGTGTCTAGGAGTTTTTATTCTATGACATTTTTTTTGCTCTCTAGATCTATTAAAATTTCTTAGCTTATGGCGTCCTCTTATTCATCTACTGCTGAGATTTCTCATCTAATTTTCGGAGCGGAAAACCACTAGTACTGGGCGATTAAGATGCGTATTTATTTCAATTGTTCTGTTCTCTGAACTGTACGGAATCGTTTAGAGTAGGATGCTGTCAAACAAGCTTTCCAGTCCTCGAACGGGAGTCGCAGCAGGTTCATTTTCCTCTCCTGCACGTCCTTTGGATAACCCATGAAAAATGCAAAAGAAAAGTTCGTATTACATGCACGTGGTATTCTACCTATGCACGCTAAGCTTTAGCTTTCCTGAGAGAACACTGGGACGTGGGTCATAGAAACCCTTTTTCCTAATGATTTTATGGTGTGGGCCAATATACTTCTCCTTATGAAATACGCATCTTTCAGAATCAAATCCAGGAATTGTTGGACACGCGACGACAGATAACCGTGGGACGTGGCTCTTCAAATGCACCAAAACGTGGCTCTTTCTCCTTCAAAATTTCTGCTCCTCCTCAAGTAGACGGTGCCACTTAACGTGGAGCTTTTTCATGTCCCAGCAGGAGAGCAATGAAAATGTAATCAGCGTGTCTATTACAAAGAAAGCGGGGTTTGAAGTCCAAGAAATCGATGGATTGCAATTCACCTATTAGATGTCAAGTATCATCAACTTTTGGTTACGGTGGCGTAGAAAGTGAACAGAGGAAAATAAGAGTAAGAAAGGAGCATTATTCGAAAAGGAGACAAGAAGGAGAATAGCAACCTAGTCTTGAGAACAGTCCTTGTACGTTTTCTATTAGTCTTATAAGTCTCGTGTTATTTAAATTTTGTTCAAATGTTTTTTTTATTTTTTTAAAAGACTTTTACTCTCAAATAAAATATTAAGTAAAAGTAAATTTTATAACATAGAATTCAAATATACTTTTAGAATGAGACATTTCCCGTGCTTGAAAGCTCAACACAAAGCCCACAATTCGTATTGATGTGAAAAAAATAACATTTTTTTATAGTTCTTTTATAAAAAATAGTTTTGATAATTCTTTTAAAAATATTTTTTATGTGAAAAAAATAACTCTTACTTTTCAACGAAGTTCAGAATAAGATTGGATTTTATAATCCTTTTAGAGCATAATATAAGCTTTTATGTACTTCAGCCGAAAGATGTGTAGGCTCGGCCGCTCTTTGGACAATGTCATATTAAGATGCCATTTGTTTGGCATGGACGGCCTGTTGACCACATACGATTAGGAATGAAACTGCCCCTGTTTCTTGTTGGTCCCAGCGGGCCCGTGATCTAAGTAAGGGTTGTTTACAATTAGAGTTCACATCACCCTTTATTATATCATGTTCAACATGAAATGATTAGGAGGATTGTTCATATACTAAAATTACTCAGGCAATTTTAGCTTGAATTATATGTATTCGACCAAATTCACCTAGTTTGTTGATTGAATAGAAATATAGAAAATTCATTATATAAAGTTGTTTGGCTCATATAAGCTTGCGTAAAATCACATTATATTATATTATATTTTATTTTATTTTTTTGATTTTTATAACTCCAAATTATGATAATATTCAAAGTACCTTTTTCATAAGCAAAAAAAAAGTAAATACAAATCCGAAGATACTTGAGTTATAACTTCTTTTAGCATGATAAAGAGACAAACTGATTTTGCGTTGTATGATAAATAGGATTGTCATATATTGAAAATAATCGCCATAGAATACAAACACCCTGAAAAAGTGGTTCATGGATTCTTTCCAACTACAACATACGACCTTCTATATCTAGCTATAATATTATAGATTTGCTTTACTCTTTGCTCCTTTTATCACTACTACTTTTGTAGCTCTAGATATTTAACTGAGAAAGGCTATTTTGGGGTAATACCTTTGTACCTCTAGGTATTCCACGAGAGAGGCTATCTGGAGGGTGAGTGGTGTCAAATTTAGGACCACGAAGTCCAAAGCAACCTTGCCATCAAATTCTATTGAGAAGATGAAAATGAAGAACTATTCAAAAATGACAAATGCCAATGTATAATGAATATATACATACTACAAAACATAATTATGAAAACATGGGACTTACTGCAAATATTTAGTCTATGAAAACCACTCAAATGATAAATTCTTAACAATCAATAAATAGTTCGTGACTAGTACAAATTTCTTGGAAACAGAAATAAAAATGTTTTCAAATGAATAACTCATGAATATGTTTGAGTTTGTCCGTCAAATAAGTGAATCGAATTTGAAGATAATACTCAAGCCCATTGATACACTTAACTACGTTTGTATGAAAATTAGAACTGAACATTAATACCATCTAACAAATTCTTGAAAATGCAAAGTTTGGCCTAAGTTTGACCAGTTTCATTTATAGTAGTCTCACCCTTCTTAATGCCATCTACCAAATTGGCACTATCGTTCAGATGCACGAAAGAGGTTTATCAAGTTTGCAACGGCACTCTACTAAACCACATTATATACACCCAAACGTCCTTACTTGTAGATGAGAAAGAGTTTTATTTCGTACGTTGACAGCAGAACAAACAAGGAAAGAGAAAGTGGGAGACGAAAAGGACAACTTCGGAAAGCTAGGAGGAAATTAATCCAAGGATAAGATGAAAATCCAAGGAGTGGGCTGTGGAGCCTAACTATTAATACAATATGATCAGCCATTGATTGCAGAAAGTGGGTTGGTAAACGACTATGATTTGCCTCGTATTTTTATTTTTCCTTCCCTTACTCAAATGACTTTCTGAGTGGTGCATCTATATAAGAAACCTCGTCAATCCCAGAGTGTCACCCACGATAACCAAAACCAGCTATGGCAGACCAAGGTTATCTTCTCAGAGTCCTCCTGCTCGTTCTTGGTTCATTGACCTATAATAGCATTGTTGTTAAACCAAGCCTTCACACTGCTTCACTCAACCGGAGCAGCTTTCGGGCGGGTTTTATTTTCGGGACGGGATCAGCATCTTACCAGGTAAATTCTGGATTTCCTCCGTGTTCTTACTCTGATAGCGTTTTCCTTCAAGTGTCCTGAGATGTCAAGCATGAAGCAAATGTGTTGTTCAATCCAGGTTGAAGGAGCCGCAAATGAAGGTGGCAGAGGAAAAAGTATGTGGGATATATTCGTCCACAGATATCCAGGTCTCTCTCTCGTTCTCTATTCTTTGAAAACAAAGCATTCTTTTTGTTGATGGGCTTTACAGTATGCTAAATTACTGAAAAAAAAAATACTGAAGTTGGGTCTGCATTTCATCATAATGCATAAATTATGATGTCAAAATTCTTCTGGGTTTCATGCTTACTCTTGCACAAACTCTCACTGCACTATTGGAAAGCATAAAAATGATAACTTAGTCTTCGTTAAACTTATTGCTCAATTTTAAGGTGTAAAAATGTTTTATATCTTATAAAATTCATATGAAATTGCAGATAGGATAGCTGATGGTAGTAATGGAGACATAGCTGTTGATCAATATCATCGCTACAAGATATGTACATATAATAAAAATTAAAGAAATGTGATGTCACATGTACAGTTTTCTAAAGTTTCAAGGTCCATGGTAGCAATCATAATTCAATTTGTTTAACTAATTAGAGCCTACCTAGGCACAAGATGTTGAAAGAAAACTTCAGTATTTTGGTAATAATTTTATTTTTCTAATTATGTATTACAGGAAGATGTTGAACATATGAAAGAGATTGATACAGATGCATATAGGTTTTCTATCTCATGGACACGAGTTTTACCAAGTAAGATTCTTGTTTGCACCAAGTTCAAACTACTTTCTGACTTAAAATTTACGATAAATAAATGTCAAGATTTTAGAAACAATATTTTCAACCCTTCATACGATTATAACTATTCATGTGGGTCAAATTTTAGATGGAAGGCTAAGTGGGGGTGTGAACCAAGAAGGAATAAAGTATTACAATAACCTCATCAATCAGCTCCTGGACAAAGGTCAGGATTGGATTCAGTCTTGTGCTTCATCACAATTCATGTCCTTATCTTGAACTTACAGATTAGTACTTATTCTTAAATTACTAAATGCAGGTATAGAGCCCTTTGTGACCATATTCCATTGGGATATCCCCCAAACCCTTGAAGACGAGTATGGTGGTTTCTTAAGTGCTAGCATTATGTAAGTGATTACTAAAGTCATACTGTCTAGCCATTTTTAATTGATGTAGGACCCTTTTTTCTTAATAATTGTACCATAATTATGTTCTGAATAAGGACCACTTTTTGGACAGAAAGAAAGGAAGGAAGGACCCATTTATGGAGTACATTATCTTTATTGATTGTATATCAAAAGTTAACGCTCCTAGTTTCATATATTTTTTCTCAATATACATCCTTTTTAAAGTCGACTCGATCAATTAAGGAATTGTCTGTAAATCTTTCTATTAACTGGACATCTTTATTGATTCGCCATAATCACATTTGTGCCCCGTAATTTCCAGTGATGACTTTCGGGATTATGCGGACCTTTGCTTCAAGGAATTTGGTGACCGTGTAAAGCACTGGATTACACTAAAAGAGCCTTATACCTACAGCAGTTCTGGCTATGCAAGCGGGCAATTAGCACCTGCTCGATGTTCAATCTGGCAGAATCTGAACTGCACCGGTGGAGATTCAGGCACAGAGCCATATTTGGTTTCTCATAAACCTCCTTCTTGCTCATGCAGCAGCTGTTAAAGTGTACAAGCAAAAATATCAGGTTCTATATGCAAGCATTTAGCACAGCGAAACTAGGTTATTTCATGTTTCTCTAAATGTTAAAAATGATAGAAAATGAATTATATCTAACTTTAAATTTTTTTTAAAAAAAAAAAAGAAAAAGAAGAAAGAAGAAAAGAACTTGAACTTTAATACTATGCTAGGAAGTCATATCTCATCTCCATAAAATTTATCTCTTTATAAACTTTTCTTTAAGAGTTGTACATTTTCCATGTGCAATTTAACAATAAATAATAATGCAGTAGCATGATCCAAAAAGGTCCTAACCATTGTGCACAAAACTCAGGGAGTACAAAAGGGTGTTATAGGGACTACGCTTGCGTCAGGATGGATGGTGCCATTCTCTGATTCGGACGACGACCGTAAGGCTACCAAACGGGTCATGGACTTCACGCTGGGATGGTAACTTTTTATTCTTTGAAAGCACAATTCTGTCTCTCCAGGCTACCTTTGCCTTGTCCTATGTAGTAAACGTCATATTGGCTTCTCATTCTCTTTATATGTAGGGTTTTTCCCTTTCTAACAAGTCATATTTAAGGGAAAATATGTGTCTTTTAACGTAAAGTATTAACAAATGTTAAATTTTATAAATAATGATGCATATCCAATTAAAACTCAAAGGCATTAAGTGGAAGAATTAATCTTTTTTAAATTACTTTTTTAACCTTTTATGTTTTCTACGTAGGACTTAATATACCCCTTCACCTTTATTAGGCCACAACACTTCCCACAAGGTTCTTTATCCATAAGCAAAGAGACAGAACATTAAACTTAAATTTTCAATACACCTCTTACTAATGTGGGACTAGACCTCTAGAAAATGTCCACTATTTTCTGTAGGTTTTTGGACCCATATTGTGGGACTTTTTACTAATGTGGGACATTCACATGCAACTATTTTACATTAGTAAAATATAGTCTATAAAAGCATAAGGAGCATTACAAGAATATCCGCTATTTTTTGTAGGTTTTTGGACCCATTGGTGAATGGTGAATATCCGCAAAGCATGCGAACCCTTGTCGGAAACCGATTGCCGAAGTTCACCAAAGCACAATCGCAGTTGTTAAAAGGGTCGTTTGACTTCATCGGATTAAACTATTATACTACAAATTATGTAGCCTACACACCTAACCTTAATTCTACACCTCCGAGCTACTTGACAGATTACCGTGCTGAACTTCTGAGTAAGAAGAGAAAACCCTACTAGCAAGTTCTATGTTTCTTATGCATCTATGCTAACTAGGCATTACCGTTTTTCTTTTTTCTTTTTTCTTTTTTCGGTGGCAGGTGAGCGAAACGGGATCCTCATTGGTCCACAGGTATCTGCTAAAATTATATTTGAATACCAAGCCTTATTAGTAATTTTGAACAAATTCATAATAGTTCTAGTCTTGTATCTTCTTTTCCTAATTTTCCTGTCTTAGAGACTGTCTTGGGCTGTGAGATATATCTTGATATGATGGACATGGTGCAACAGTAGGACCTACAAAAATATATCAATTTGTTCCCTCAAGCTCCCTCATATAATGATCCTCATTTTCTTTTTTAACCGCAGGCTGCATCAAGTTGGATCCATGTTTATCCTAGAGGACTCCAAGATCTCTTGCTCTACGTTAAGAAAAAGTATCATAATCCACCAGTCTACATTACTGAAAATGGTAATTTCTTATTTCTTTTCTTCTCTTAATTAAAAAATATCGTTGTTAGATCACAGTTTAAGCCAAATATCTATGACCATATTGTAGGATTTGATGAATTCAATAATGCCACCTTGTCGCTTGAGGAAGCCCTTGCAGACAAACATAGAATTGAGTACCATTATGGTCATCTTTGGTATCTTCAAAGGGCTGTTAGGTAAGTGCCTAAAATCTCTCGCTCCTCCTCCCAAGTGTAATTGGCTTTGACGTCCTTGTTTATTTTTGAAACAGGAGAGGCGTTAACGTGAAAGGATACTTTGCATGGTCATTGCTGGACAACTTTGATTGGACCTCAGGCTACACCGTTCGCTTTGGCATCTACTATGTTGACTATAAGAATGGATTGAAAAGGTATCCTAAGCTTTCAGCTCATTGGTTCAAGAGTTTCCTCAAGAAAGAGATATGAGATGCTCATATAATATCAAGTATTGTTATTATTCCCAATCTTACATTTATAAATAAAATGTGTCAAGATACTATTCTTCTTTAATAAAAGAGATATAATATCAAGAACTTTTTATTAGTGTTGTTCCTTATCAATAAACTAAAGATTGTTTCTTCACCTACATAATCTTTAAATTATGTGATTATTGTTCATGTACGGGCTCAAATTCTCGCTAGAATAAAGTGATTTTGGCATTCTACCACAGAAGACGCTCCAACATTGAGCAAACAATTCTCACATGGTTTTACTGTTTGTGAATGTCTAGCTAGAACGCGACCTACCTCTATCATGCCTTCTGTTCAGCGTTAATCCATGTGAGAGCTTGTTAGCTTGATGGTATGTTGAGAGGCTTATTGTCCTAGTGTGAAGACCTCAAAGGCTATTGATGAAAGGATATGATATGTTATGAGATGTACAGTTTTTTTTTTATCGCTTTTCCCTCTAAGTAAAATCTGTATACAAACAGTTATCTATAAAAAATTAGAATATGGGCCTACCTTTATAATGAGACTTTTGATAACATCAAATCATATTAAATCTGATCTCTTCAAGCCTCCAATTATACTAAATATATAAGTTTCTAGTTGTTTTGGGAATTAACCTTTTTTTTTTAAACACAACAGAATCAATCCCTATATAAGAGAAACACACTCAGAACTAACAAGATTCTCAAAGGTTGGGGCTTCGTGGCCAAAGGTCCAGTGGGCGTTAACCCACTTTGTAGTTCATTAACCACTTGGGGGTACAGAAATTTATGGCTTTGCTAGTGTTCGGCTCTTTACGCCCTGGGGCTTTTGTGTGAAGTCATTTTAGGCCTGGGTTGTGTACGGGGTTTTGGCCCTGGATGTCAAGCCTTTCTAGCTTTTAGTGTACTGTTGTATGGCCTTTTTGGTCTATGGTTAATGGCCTATCCTTGTACTGTCAGCCGAGAGGCCTTATGTGTTGTAAGGGTTTTGCTCGTGGTTCTTTGTTGATCTGATGTGAGACTGTGCTCGAAGATCTGATGTGAGAATGTGTATGGTCTGATCTGATTTAATGTTACGGGCTTATGGCCCTGGATGTCAAGCCCTTCTAGCTTTTAGTGTACTGTTGTATGGCCTTTATGGTCTATGGTTAATGGCCTATCCTTGTACTGTTAGGCCCGAGAGGCCTTATGTGTTGTAAGGGTTTTGCTCGTGGTTCTTTGTTGATCTGATGTGAGACTGTGCTCGAAGATCTGATGTGAGAATGTGTATGGTCTGATCTGATTTAATGTTGTTGAATGTGCTCGAAGATTCTACTTTCTTTCATCCAAATAACATAAAGAAAATGGGCAAATACAAATTTGAGAATAATTATCCCATAATATTTTCCTTTGATGTGGCTAAGGAGTCATTTGATCCTAAAATGTCAAGATAACTAGGGTCAGGACACATTAAAAGTTGTTATTGAATATGAGCATTTAGAGAAAGGGATTCCTCAAATGTTTTACATAAACAACAAATTGTCTCTTTAAGGTCTCCCATAAATAGATATACTTTCTATGGCTAATTGATCTAAGATTGTTAGTCATATGATGATAGATTGATGAGAAATTGTCTATTTTAACTACACAATTCCATGCTAATTTACTCTAGAGCCTTGGAGAATGATAGCTTTCCATGCAAAATATAGTTGATATCAATATAAATCTTTTTGTTCTATCTAGTTGCCTAATGGACTAGCTCATATATTTTAGACTAGGAAATATTTTAAGAATGGAATTTATTTTTGGAAATTTCAGTTGTTTCAAGTTAGTCGTAAATCTCTCTCCAGGAAGCTGTATAATATGATGAAAAACATTATTAATCTTGTTAGTATCTTTATTATGACGATTACTACATAAAGAAAGTAAAGACATGGTATCATACCCCTAGTCCTTGAAGACCCATAATTAATTAGCGAAATCTAGTTGGAGAGTTGAAATATATTGGATGATCAACACTGTTAAGAGGAAGAGCTTTGCAGCTACTTTGCTTAGTATATCTTTCAAGGCCGTATTGTATCACATTTGGAGCGAAAGTAATAGAAGAAGATTCAGCAATACAAGTCTAGAAAACTCAACCATTATTGCTAAAATCAAGAAGGACATGAGAGGCAAGATTTCATCTACCAGAGGAGTCAAGCTTACAAATTGTAATAAATTTTTACAAGAGCTTTGGAATTTGCCAAGTGCAATATTTGAGCTTAGATGATGATATTTTGTAATCGAACAATCTTGTAAATTTTTTATGAGTGATATATAATTTGACCTTTCACCAAAAAAAAAAAAAAAAACTAGCGAAATCTAGAAGTGAAAAGAATTGCAAGAAAGTAAAAGGACAAATATGCTAACCAATAATTTTCAAAAAAGTCGGAAACGATAAAAATTTGTCATAAAGAAGTATAACTAGTTCAAAAATACTGAGTCCTATCTTGTTCTCAGCACCGTCTATGAGGAAAACTAAGACCGAAAGGTAGTGTATCTAAGATTGTTCCTTGCCTCGTAGGTCTTAACAAAAGGTAAGAAATCAAATTGTTAAGGGTAAACTAGTTAGAAGGAAAAATCCCTCAACCAAGAGAAAAGGCCGTGTGGAGAGACAAAGAACAATTGGATGCTTTGTGGTGACCCAAGATTTGTTGATGATTAACGATTTGTACAGTAGGACCTATAAAAAATTGAAATAAATCCTATAAAAAATTGTTGCTCTTGACCAAAGCATGTTTGCCGTTGATTTGATTTTCTTCTGCAATTCAAGTTAGTTAGCAATTTTTTTTTTCCCGGTGTGGCAGCTCAGCCAATGTGATCCCCATCCGTCAAAAGTTTTGTAATAAATTAGGTTTTCGTTTTAATATTTCCATAGCCATATGAACATATCTTATGGTAACTGGCATAGCAGGCTAGTTTTGAAATTTCGATCCAAAAATTAACGATGAAAACAAGTTAGTTCTAATACTAATTTGTAAGAAAAAGATTTAAGCTGTACTGTATTGCCCCTTTAACGCACTAATATCTGGATAGGAAATGATGGGCGCATGACTTCAACATGAAAATTTCATTAGAGAAGCATAGAAAGTAGGTATTAGGGATCATATAGGATCATATTTGAAAAAGTTTTGAGTATAAAAAAATAGGTAAAAGATTACTATAGCCATTCCCACACTACGTGTTGTATAATTAAGATATCAATATATAGTGTTGATTTCTAGCTTAGTTCTAGATTATTATTATTATTATTTAAAAAAAAAAAGAAATTTCTCCGAATGATTGTAAACAACCATTTGTTGCTAATGCTTGAATTTCAAAGTAGGCAAACAAGTAAAGGATTTTTCTTGTTTGTCCTTTCTTTGTCGTTTCTTTTGTTGCTATCAGACTTTTAGTGGACTTGATCAAATGGTTCGCACTAAGTCCTACCAATTGGATCTTGCATTAGATTTTAATAGGCTGGCTGACTTGATCAAAGCGATTCACACAATCAATTGCCGGCATTGACTGGCCGACAGTAACGTTTTAACTAAAGACCTTCTGCTGTAATTATTACAATTTTTGGATATTTAAGTGGAACCAACGCATGAACTGTTTTTCATCCTCAAATGGATGTACTTAACATTTCTTCTCTTTTTTTTTTTTTTTTGGTGAAAAGATGAATTTGTATTATAAAAATAACAAAAAGTCATGAAAAGATGAATGTTAAAAGCTTCTAAATATCATTCAAAATAATATTTCTTTATAAGGATTTTTTTTTCTAAATAAAAAAATTTTCTGTCGTACAATTTTTTTTTTTTTTTACTTTGGCCAATAAGATTAAAATATTAATTTTTTTATTCTGAAATATTTTTCTATTGCATTAAACCAATATGCAGTAAATATAAACTAAAAAAAAATATCTTAAAATTTTTTGCAGATAAATCCCTCCTTTTAGTTGATATAAGACATAATTAACAATTGTTTTGCGCTTAAAATAGCCTATAGTTAAGGGGCATTTCATACTTATAATAATCTAGGTAGATGTTTTATATATATAAGTTAAAAATAAAGAAGTTCAAACTCAGAATCGCTGAAATATTTTTTTCATTATTTAACATCCTGTCTGTCGTTTTCTGTGCAACCTTTGCGTCTACGAAGTTCTGCGGTACTTCCCTATAAAAACGTCAATTTTAACCAACATAAGACCCACGAAGCCCCTATGGCAGCATTTCGTAGCTACCTCCTATGGGGTCTCCTAGTTCTTCTTGGCTCATTTGCAGGCAGCACTGCTGTCAGACTAAGCCATTCAACTGCTTACCTGAACCGGAGCAGTTTTCCGGAAGGCTTCATTTTTGGGACGGCATCGGCTTCTTATCAGGTAATTCAAAATAGTTTATAAGAAAGCTCTTCTTTAAGACCCACCCACAGGTGGTCCACTTGGTAAGGGTTGGGCTTGGGATCCTTGAGGTCCCAGATTCAACTCCCCATGGGGAGCATTTGTGATTTAAGTGGGGGTCATGACGGTGGGTTGCTGTGCTAGCCTTCCCCAAGGATTAGTCGAGGTGCGCGCAAGCTGGCCCGGACACCTTGGGATACTTACACTTGTCGATATCCAGGTCCCTCTCTGATCTCTCTGTTCTTTAATGGAACGAAATTCTTGTTAAAATTATTATTTCACATTTTTTTGAGTATAAATTGATGGAGAGGAAGAGCAATAATTGGCAACAAAAGAGGCGTACAAGTTTTTTTTTTTTTTTATTAATTCTTATTCTATACAGAAATCGAGGCTCTTTTAGGCATCTTGTCTGTCCATCATCCATAAGTCAAGTTACTTTAGTCGATGCCAAGAGCTAGAAAGAAAATGATTGGTTATTGTTATCACTTTCACTTTTAAAATGGGCGTACCCAAATGAAGGCGTACATATTTATTTGTTCTTTATCTTGATTCTCGGCTTTTTAAGATGACTTATCTTTCCATTCTCCAAGGGTCAATTAGTTTGTTCAATTTCCTCACTACTTTTTGTCTTTTTGTTTGTTGCTTTCGCTTTTCAATTTTCTTTAGTCCGATGACTGAAGTTACCTAGTTTTACTCATGCTCTTCCAAGTAAACTCAACTTGAAAAAGATGTCCAGAAGCCCAGTGCTGATACCTATTGGCTGAGGATTCAATTCTATATAAATGCCAGAAATCCGTCCGTTTATGCATGTTGATATTGGAATAATGCCGGTATGTATACCAACAAGCTGCATGTGGCCAAATTGTGTTATGACGTCGCTGTAATGTCTAGAAAAGGATAAACAACTTGACTGGAATACCAAACAGCTGTCGCCATTTAATAGCACTAAATTTCTCATATACCCTATAAAAGAAAGATGATTGACGTCATTGTTGATTTCAAGTAATTATTAGTCCAAGGAGTTCATTTAAAGTATCACCTTCTATAAAGATAATAAAATCTAAATATTTTGATGTTAAGTTTAATATTTTAAGTGCGTAAGTTGGGTACATGTATAGTGTCTCTTTAGGTCTAAACCTCTTGATTTTAAGCTTGATGCTTAAAATATGTAAGTTGAGTCTGTTAGTAATATATCTTTATTTCCTTTCATTATAGATTTTTCTAAAGCTTTATTAATGTGACCACGTGTTCCTAAAATGACAAGACACAAATGCAAAGAAAAAAGATTTAAAAATATTTGAAAAACAAGAAAAAAGTAAAATAAAATAATTGAATTTTAAAACATCATATATTGGGGTGAAATATCAAATTTTGCTCTTTATTTTGGAGAAAAGAAAATAAAAAAAGAACAAAACAAAGAATTTTACGTTCCACAGTTCTTTCCTTCTCAAGAGGGTTTTCTTTTAATTTGATAAGTGTTCTTGGTCCAAATTGTCTCTACAAATCCATTTTTTGTGACAGAAAAAAAAATGTTTTGGTTAGAAGGAGGCGAATTGTACGCATATAAAAATACGACAAGGAATTTTCTTTTGAAGGCCAAAGATAATTTGAATAATTTACCTACTTAATCTTTTACTTTTTCTTGTTTCCACCTTTCTAGAGCAAAATCTTCAATCCCATACATAAAACCACCACAAGTTATCTATATTATGTTGGTGATTATTTGTCATTTTTAGTTGGTTTATGAGCCCAATTATTAGTGTGGAAATTCCCTAATTGTATACTCAACAAAAGATATTTTATATTGAAACTACAGAAAAGATAGCGGATCATAGTAATGGAGATATAGCTCTCGATCAATATCATCACTACAAGGTACGGTGCATATTTATGAAAGTCTATTATGACAATTTAGCTTTCCAATCAATAATTCTCACTTAATATTAGATAATTAAAAAGAAAATATTTTAATCCTTTATAACATTCAATGTTTCTCCATGTTACAGGAAGATGTTCACATTATGAATGAAATGGGTTTAGATGCATATAGATTCTCAATCTCATGGGCCTGAGTTTTACCATGAAAGATTCTTATTTGTGTCAACTTTACTTTGTCATCAAAGTTCAAGTGCAAAAGATGGAAATGAGAATAAAGAAATAAACTTAAAGAAGCACCATCAAGCCTTTACCAAGATCAATTTATTCTTTCTTCATGACAGATGGAAAGCTAAGTGGGGGGCTAAACTGGGAAGGAATCAAATACTACGACGACCTCATCAATGAGCTCCTATCTAAAGGTACCCATTCAATCTTATAACTGCATCATATATAATTACTTTATCATATGTTCTTGACGTTTACTCTATAGTTTTCTATAATTGAGTGCAGGTCTAAAGCCCTTTGTGACACTTTTCCATTGGGATCTTCCCCAAGTTCTGGAAGATGAGTTTGGTGGTTTCTTGAGTCCTCGAATTGTGTAAGTGATGAATAACTTCGTGGTCATCCATTCACTTATCAACACACTTTCAGTTCTATCATGGGTACTAATTAAATGCATAATAGAGAACCCTCATGAGGGAACTTGATGTATTTCCTCTTATGTTTAACTATTAAAAGCTTATTGAAATAATATGGGTTTCACAATTAAGAGAAGATTTAGTTATACTATAAGATATTATTAAAGATTTATGTTGTCTCATATTAAAAATGTGAAAATGAGCTATGATACTATATTAGAGTATAAGAACCCATTTCAAAATCTTATAACATTAAGTTTGATATCATACAATTCAACACATATTAATAACAATTATGCTCCTAACATATCTAGAATTGAACCTCCAACCTATTTATCTTGGCCAAACTCTTTTACAATTTCAGACTAAACTAATGACCATTTTTCAAGCTGGAATCTTTATGTTTTGTTGCCTTTAGCCTTACAGCGCAGCCTTGCTCTAATTATAAATAACTATCCCCACTGAGTTCAATGTCTAAATAATCGGCTAACCTTTTTATGTATATTGTTGCACACACACAAAAAAAAAAGCGATGATTTTCAGGACTATTCTGAGCTTTGCTTCAAGGAATTTGGTGATCGGGTGAAGCACTGGATTACATTAAATGAGCCACTGAGCCTCAGCTTAGGTGGTTATGCACTCGGGATTCTAGCACCGGATCGTTGCTCCGACTGGCAACATCTGAACTGCACTGGTGGAAACTCTAGCACGGAGCCATATTTGGTCGCACATCACCAGCTTCTTGGCCATGCTGCTGCCGTTAAGGTGTACCTGCAAAAATATCAGGTTCAATACCCGAACTGCCTTTAAAGTGTACCGCGATATTTGCGTTGGATTGCTCAGGCTTCCTGAGCTCGATTAATCCCATGTTGTGATCATCATAACGAGGATTAACTTAGATAAAAGCCAACTAAAAGTTGTGTTCTGTATGAATATTGAATATGTGCAGGCAATACAGAAAGGCGTTATAGGAGTAACGCTGGTGACGAACTGGTTCGTGCCGTACTCTAACTCAGGGCGTGATCGTAATGCCGCACAAAGAGCCCTTGATTTCAACTTTGGATGGTCAGTGCCGCTATAATAGTTTGTCACTTACTTCTTCTGATAATTATTTGTGTTTGTCTGTTTATATTCAAGAGATTCAAGCTAGCGACTTGAACTCTTCCGATACCCACTACTTTTCCAAATCTAGAGGGAGAAAATAGAATCAAAACTTGACAGTATTTTGGAACTGTGGATTAAGGATGAGAATGAAAAGTAATATATGGTCATACTTCATTGAAAAAAGTTCTAAAGTGCGTAATTCTTCTATATTTTCTACAGAATCATGAGGTCCGAGAAATAATACAATATGTGGTCTATATTATTGCAGGTTTGTAGACCCTTTGACCAGTGGTGACTATCCACATAGCATGCGAACTCTTGTTGGAAATAGGTTACCCGTGTTCTCAAAAGAGCAATCTAGGGCAGTAAATGGGTCGTTTGATTTTATTGGGTTGAACTACTATTCATCTAGTTATGCAGCCGATGTACCTCCACACAAAGTTGTTAATGCAACCTCCATGGTAGACATGCGCGTTAATCTATTTTGTAAGTAGAATGCAAAAGCTCTGTTGTTGATGTTATGATCATGATTTGCTTATGAAACTAATAAAATTCGACCTAACTTTTTGTTGTGGCAGCTGTACGCAACGGGATTCCCATTGGTCCTAAGGTGTGTACCAAATTAATCGATTTTATTGATTTGCTTTGAAATATTAAAATCTTCCACTTGCTGTACTTTAGTTTTTTGTTAATTTAATTTATCATTCCCCCCAAAAAAATATAATTTATTCATTTGCCAAAAGGAAAAAGTGCTTCTGAGATTATCACCTTGGCTTCTGGTTTGGTAAGTTGTAAAGTTTGGATGCAGATATAATTTACCAAATACTTGAAGTAGATGGATTTGATGTGCCTTCTAGCAAATGAATTATATAATTTATTTGCACATAAATGACTTAAGTGTTTTACAGCATTATTTGGGCTGAATCATCTAATCGGCTCAGTTTTGTAAATGAAAATCCAGGCTGCTTCTGTCTGGCTCTATGTCTATCCGAGAGGATTACGAGATCTTTTGCTATACATCAAGATGAAGTATCATAATCCTCTAGTTTACATCACCGAGAATGGTAGTTTTGTCAAAACGTTCAATAATTGGTTCATAAAGTCATCATACCAGTTGTTTTAGACTAACATCCTCGTATTACAGGAATTGATGAGTTTAATAATGACTCATTGCCGCTTGGGGAACAACTTGTGGACAACCATAGAATTGATTATTATTACGGCCATCTTTATTACCTTAACAAAGCTATCAAGTACTTAACAAAACTCTCTCTCTCTCTCTCTATCAAGTACTTAACGAAGCTGTCAACTTGTGGTTAATGTTTTACAAGTTAATATATTTGATGTTGCTTTTTGGTACAGAGATGGTGCTAATGTGAAGGGTTTCTTTGCTTGGTCGTTATTGGACAACTTTGAATGGAGTATAGGTTACACCGTTCGATTTGGTATCAACTATGTTGATTACAAGAATGGCTTGAAAAGATATCCAAAACTTTCAGCCCATTGGTTCAAAATCTTCTTGAAGAAATAGTCATGATACATTGGAAATATCAAGTTGAAACAACCAAAAGATCATTTCTTCTCTATCCATGTATTCCTTAAATAATGTCCCTGTTTACGAGGTAGTATGTAAGGTAAAGAAGTGCTTTGTATTTGCTACACGAGAAAGCTCTTCAATTTGGTACTTTCCGAAATTCTCTTAATTATTGAAGTTGAGCATCTAACAAATTGACATCAGTTCCTTATCAGAACTACGGTGCACGGCAACTTATGTAACACGTAGTTTGTGAGATAGCAATCACAAACTGAAGATCCCACTAAAGCACGCAAAATATCTCAAGTATACTTTAGGACTACCCACATAAATCATTTTCAACTTTTCGCATACCATCTTTCCCCATGGGGGACCATGCGAAGGACCACAAAGATATCCTCTCATTTCAACGTCTAGACCTATGGAATTGAAAGTACATGTTTAATGCTCGCTTCTTATCTTTCTACTCCTCCTCCTCCTCCTTCTTCTCCTTTATTCTTTTTTATTTTATTTTTCTAGACATATCTTAATGCACATACTTGGGTGTCAAATTTAGAATCAAGACATTTGAAATAATAGCTACCTTCAATTGAGTCAAGTGCTTATTGACTCTTATCTTTCTCTCGCTTGTATGGGCTTCGACGTTCATAGGACTCACTAGTGAGGGACAAACAATGAGGAAAAAAAAAACGCTAATGATTGTGATAGGTGGTGTAGATGTTCTTTTATCGATTGGATGATTGGGTGAAGGGCAATTTAATGAAAACTCAAAGGCATGTGTCGATCAACAAAAAGTGATTGAGGTACTCGAACAGCATATTTGATGAGAAACTTTCAGCTTCTTGCCGAAGCAGCCGCTGCTGAAGTGAAAAGGCATGAAATTTTGGCTCCATAAGCTGATATCCCCAGCGAATTTGTACTTGAAACTTCCAGAGTGCATTAATAGAAATATAAGGTCAGAATTAAAATTCGATGCAGACTCCTACGGAGCTCTGGACAATTTCGCTAGTGTATGTAGGTTATTTTACAAGCAGATAAAAAAGTTCAATTAAGTTTATTTGTAGCATTTTAGATCCAAGATTGGAAACCTTTCTAGAACACACAACATTGAGCCAGTTTGAATCAAGCCTCCAAATATTTCAAGGATGAAACCATTTCTTATTCAATTTATTCTCCTTGCACACAATTGAGCTTGAAAATCTAAAGCTATATTTGGAAGTCAAATGGAGATGCTATATGGCAATCCTTTTTTTTTTGTGAAAGGTCAAATTATATATCACTCATAAAAAATTTACAAGATTGTTCGATTACAAAATATCATCATCTAAGCTCAAATATTGCACTTGGCAAATTCTAAAGCTCTTGTAAAAATTTATTACAATTTGTAAGCTTGACTCCACTAGTAGATGAAATCTTGCCTCTCACGTCCTTCTTGATTTTAGCAATAATGGTTGAGTTTTCTAGACTTGTATTGCTATATGGCAATCCTTTTGCTGTTGACTAATGTGGCATTGTTTACTTGTGGGAAAGGGAAGGGCCACTTGATGTTGATTGATATGGCACCAGTTGGTTGTAGGACAAGCCTCTTGCTGTCATCAACTATTTCTACGTTAGCCTGTTTTTCTATTTACTTTAACAGAAAGGTAAGTGGTAGCAACATCATCAATCTCGATTGTCTCCACTCACCATTGTGCCCTTTGACATAGAGAAACAGAGAAGAATGTGGAGACTTAAGATAGCAGATGGCGGCAAGAACCCTTATCTCTTCAGCATAAACAACTTTTTTAGGAGGCAGATATGGGAGTTCGACCCTGAGGCTGGTACCCCAGAAGAACGGGCTAAGGTTGATGAAGCTCGTCAAAATTTCTACGAGAATCGCTATCACGTCAAGCCTAGCAGTGATCTCCTATCGCCGATGTAGGTACTCCATTCTCTACCTCTGGACTGATGTCGATACCTTTACGGTAAAAGCAGCTATTTTTCTTTTACTGTAAGCCTTTTTGTTAAATATTAATGTAGAATTGTCCCGTATTATTAAAATATGAGTTTATAAATTAATTTGTATATAAAAGATATCCTTTTCCCCTGAATTAATCTTGTGGAAAGATTAAACTTTTTAGTACGGTATTGAAACCCAATTCTTTTTTAACACCATTATGGATATAGGTATAAGTTAATCTAGAGTCCGTACAAAAGTGACACCACAATAGGATGTCGGCGGATTTTAGTATCAGAAAAGATAGGCCAACTGTCTGTAGCCACGCCTTGCGATCAGAGGTTGTTTCCTGCATCTAAGACACCTAGCCCGCTGGTGGACACGTGATTCTTTTTGTTCGCCTCCTTGTCTTAAGTGCGTTGGAAAGTACTTTCTACATAAATTTTTATCTTAAAACAAAAAGGTTCAATCCTTAAATGTGAACCTAGTACCATAACATGTGTCGTTAAATTCATGTTTGAATTTTTTATTCTGTTTGGAAGAAACAGATTAATAAAATATTAAAAAACAATATAAATGTTGAAAGTGTAATTTTTGGAGTTATCAAAAAGCTTGTAAGATACTAATATTCATGTAATATAATATTGTGTAAGGTTCTTTTATAAAGGTATGCCTGTATTCCTTACCATCTCGTATTGATATATCTTATTTATAAATTTTTTTATTTTGTTTATAAAAAAACGAGAGGACATGCATTTCATTGCAAAAAAAAAAAATCCAAAATAAAGTTTAGAAAATGTACAACATACATTATTTTCAACAATTTTCATATGAGCATGGTGAAAATGCTTTTTGCACGAATCATTTTCCACAAACAAAAGGTTTCTATATTTAAATATGAACTCTTATACCATATTTGAGAATTTATTTGCTTTTTAAACTAATTTGTAAGAAAGGGACATATGTTCTAGTTTAGAAAAGTTACTACAATAGGATCGAGAAAATGTGGGACACACTATTTTAAACAATTTTTAAAATAAAATCTAAAAACCATATATGACCCATTTTTGAATAGTGATAAGCATAAATTCCACATATAAATGATGGTTTCACATGGTTAATTTACACATTTTGGAAAACCAACCAATTTATTTTACGGACAAATGTTCATAAATTCTTAGTAAAACGCACGGCCTAGCTTTGTAAAACTATTTTGACTATTGACTTGGGAAATGAAATTATACACCATCGGGTGTTGATATTGCTGCCGATACAAGATGATAAGGAAGTTTTTGAATTTAGATATAATGCTTAGAAAGATCTAATGCTTGCGATGTTGTTTACACTAATATGCTACTTCCATTTAAAAAAAAAATTGCAGTTTCTTAGGGAGAAAAACTTCAAACTAACGGTTCCCGCCCTAAAGGTTGAGAATGGCGAGGAAATCACATATGAAAAGGCCACATCTGCATTGAGAAGAGCTGTGTATTTCTTTTGTTCATTGCAAGCCAATGATGGTCATTGGCCTGCAGAAAATTCCGGCCTGTTGTTTTTGGTTACTCCATTGGTAAGTCTCATAATTTTCATCATTTTTAAACAGTGATAGTCACTCATTTTTTATCTTTTTTTAACACACACCAAGACTCGTATTCTTGGATTTTAAACATGGAACCAAGAGGTCTAAGCAACCCCCAGTCCCAATTATGCCACACTTGTCGAGTAGTTACTCAATTAAATAAAAATCATTTTTGAGGTTCCAACAAAATCATAGAAAGGCAGCTTTTATTTATAGTATCATCTACTAATACAATTACTTGACTTGTCTAGTATCTAATACCCAAAGATCTTCCAAAGATTGAACGCGGTGTAACTAGTAAAATTGGATAACGACGTACCTGCTATTGACTTTCTTCTAATCTTCATCTCGACACAACTACTAATTACTTTCTTCTTAACCCAATACTATGCAGGTAATTTGTCTATACATTACAGGTCATCTTAACAATGTGTTCCCGGCAGAATATCAAAGAGAAATGCTCCGACACATATACTGTCATCAGGTGCGTCTTCTTCGAAGCTTTATGTGTTAATTAACCAAATAGGGCCAAAGTTTCCAGTGAATTGCTTACTTTCTCATCTATATCTCTCTTTGTTTTTCTTATTTCTTCTCTATTATTACTTTTTTAAGGTTTGAGTTGTCACGTTTAACGCGTATCTGCAAATTCGCCATATTGCAGAATGAAGATGGTGGGTGGGGATTACACATAGAGGACAACAGTAGCATGTTCTGCACTGCTTTCAACTACATCTGTTTGCGTATATTAGGGGAAGGACCCGATGGTGGTCAAGACAATGCTTGTGCAAGGGCACGAAAGTGGATCCTTGATCGTCGTGGTGTATCACACATCCCTTCATGGGGAAAGACATGGCTCTCGGTACAACTACTTTTTATAAAACACCGAATTGGAGTCTATCATGACAATTTTTCAGGTTCCAACTATTCGCTGTATTTGCAAATAGTTAATTCTGGTGTACGTTTTTCCTTTCCGGTAGATACTTGGTGTGTATGAGTGGGCGGGAACCAACCCAATGCCTCCGGAGTTTTGGATTCTTCCTCCATTTCTTCCTATGCATCCAGGTTTGTCCACTGCTTTTTTCGGCTTCCAAAAATTGGAAGTTTACTCTAGACCCTGTTAGCATGATGAAATGTTCTCAAGATTAACTTGTCCAGTTGTTGAGAATTATATACAGCATTCGTTAAATTATGACTGTCACCTCTATTTGAAGTCAATGCTACTTGAGAGACCTTTAATTTTTTCTGTTTGATTATTAAACTTGCTAACTATTGCTAATCAATACCCTTTCCCGCTAAAATGCAGCCAAAATGTGGTGCTACAGCCGAATGGTGTATATGCCTATGTCATATCTATATGGGAAAAGATTTGGAGACCCAATCACTCCTCTTATTCTTCAATTAAGGGAAGAACTTTATAGTTAACCATTCAACGAAGTTAATTGGAAGAAAACACGTCATCAATGTGCAAAGGTGAGTTTATCTTAACTTTGATGTTCCCCATTAATATGTGCTTATTGCTAGATATGTTTTCCAATATTCTTCTAGTGCAATCATCATGCAAAACTATTGTCATAGGAAGACTTCTATAATCCCCATTCTCAAATACGAGATTTGCTTTGGGATAGTCTATACTTAATGACCGAACCTCTTTTCACTCATTAGCCTCTAAACAAATTGGTCAGAGAGAAGGCACTCCAAATTATAATGAAGCACATTTATTATGAAGATGAGAATAGTCGATACATTACAATGGGAGCCATAGAAAAGGTAATCCAATTAGACAATCAAAGGAAGCAATGGTGAGCATCTATTTGTACTATATAATAGTACTTCTAAAGCCATTTACAATTGAACAGGTTCTTTGCATGCTTGCTTGTTGGGTTGAAGATCCAAATGGGGATTATTTCAGGGAACATCTTGCTAGGATCCCTGATTACATGTGGATAGCTGAAGATGGAATGAAGATGCAGGTCTTTATGCATATTCTTGGGAAAAAAAAAATTGTAGAACATTTTTGCTTTTGTTTTGTCACACATTATATTGAACTATAATAAAAAATTTCCTAAATTATATTTATTTGTAAATGTAACTTACCCAATAATTCAAGAAGGTCCTTTCTATGAAAAGGAAAAGGATCGCTGACTTCGATATTTGCCATTCGTATGCAGAATATTGGGAGTCAATCGTGGGACACCAATTTTGCCCTCCAGGCTTTGCTTGAAAGTGATCTAACTGATGAAATTGGACCTACACTAGCAAGGGGCCATGACTTCATGAAAAAATCTCAAGTTTGGTTTCGGACATTGAGACTAAATATTCATCAAAAGTATCACATCTCTGCATTTGCCTAAAGAATAAGTAAAACTTTTGAGCATTTATTTAAACTAACATTTTGTTTTCTAATAAAAATTTTAAAGGTGAAGGACAATCCTTCTGGAGACTTTAAGAGGATGTACTGTCACATTTCAAAAGGATCCTGGACTTTCTCTGATCATGATCATGGATGGCAAGTTTCTGATTGCACTGCCGACGGTTTGACGGTAATCTACTTCATTTTAATCCTTTAGTGGTTCAAACTACTGTGTTATATTTGTTCTTAACCAAACTATGCTATATTTCACAGTGCTGCTTGCTTTTGTCCATGATGCCACCTGAAATTGTTGGTGAGAAAATAGGACCCGGACGATTTTACGATGCAGTGAATCTCCTTCTTTCTCTACAGGTGAAAACTGACTTCCAGTAGCATTTTGCTTTAAAGTTCACCGATCTAGCAACTATGAGCATGTATAGAGCAGTTATTTCGTGTGTACATCAGCACCTTCATATAATAGTCTCTATGTATGTCTTAATACAGGGAAAAACTGGAGGTTTATCTGCCTGGGAACCAGCCGGACAAGCAAAATGGTTGGAAGTAAGTATTTTATCATATGAAGTGACCTTTAAACATTCTTATGGGCATGCTTAACAATTCTCCAGTGTTCGTCAACTTAACCCTTATTTGCTGTATATTATCAGCTGCTTAATCCCGTAGAATTCTTGGCGGACGCTATCATTGAGAGTGAGTACGCCGAGTGCACTGCATCAACAATCAAAGCATTAGTTTTGTTTAGTAAGCTACATCCTGGGCATCGGAAGGAAGAGGTTGAAAACTCCATAAAGAATGCTGTTCAATTGCTTCAAGACACACAATTGCCCGATGGTTCATGGTGTGTTCCTCCACTAGTTTTAGATATTATTCCGAATGTACTTGAGAGGTCAATTACTTAGTGTATGTAATTCACCAGGTACGGAAATTGGGCAATTTGCTTCACATATGATACATATTTTGGGCTTAAAGGGCTGGCCGCGGTTGGCAAGACTTGCAACAACTATCCAGCCATGCGCAGAGGCGTGGATTTTCTGCTAAGAACACAAAGAGATAATGGTGGTTGGGGAGAAAGCTATCTCTCCTGCCGAACAAGGTAATACCTTGAGAGGCGTAATGCTAAGAGTTGCATTCTTCTTAATTTATGCACCATCATTCTTTCCCAACGTTAATCTTAGCCGCACACTTAAGTTATTTTGGGATTTGTTTCCAAATTCTGAAGAGAAAGAGAAAGTTATAGAGAGTGTTTCGTATGCCCCTGCAGTAGGCTTCATAGAGAAAAATTTAAGAATTGTTAATAACACGCCCCATCTTTTGTCGAAATTTTTTTTATAAGGGGATGAATTTCAATCAAGGAAGTTTTTAGATCGGTTTGTGTGGTAGATTTTTTCCTGTCTCTAAGATTTTTCCGATGATAGATTATGAAACTCTGAAGTCTCTGTACTTGATAATGCAGGACTATGTACCTCTTGCGGAAAACCGATCAACTCTGGTACAAACGGCATGGGCAATGATGGGTCTTATTCATGCGGGACAGGTCCGTTTATGGTTTTCTTTCTCTTATATCATACTGTCATATGCTTTTCTTGCTTATTCTGATACAAAGAAAGTAATTGCATTAGGCTGAAAGAGACCCAAAACCTCTTCATCGTGCTGCAAAACTGATAATTAATTCTCAGTTGGAAGATGGCGGTTTTCCTCAACAGGTACCTCTTTTTACATGGCTTCAAACGAAGAGAAAGAAAATAAAAACTTAATAACAGGGAAAAGTTTGCCAAAATCTGTAGTTTTTTTTTTTTTTTTTGTTGAAAGGTCAAATTATATATCACCCGTAAAAAAAATTTACAAGATTGTTCGATTACAAGATATCATCATCTAAGCTCAAATATTGCACTTGGCAAATTCCAAAGCTCTTGTAAAAATTTATTACAATTTGTAAGCTTGACTCCTCTGGTAGATGAAATCTTTCTTCTCACATCCTTCTTGATTTTAGCAAGAAAATAGGGCAAAATCTGTAGTTCACTCTTGCACTACGAAATCAGAGCTAAATTCAGGAAGAATAGGGGAAAGCAGAACAGCTTAATTTGAAGTGCATTATAGGAAATCACTGCAAAACTTTATAACACTTGGTCGCTCTCTTATACAGGACATTGTTTCGGCCTCCCTGAAGACATGTATATTACACTTTTCCGCATACAGAAACATTTTCCCGTTGTGGGCTCTTGCAGAGTACCGCAAGCGTGTCCCATTGCCATCTAGAAAAGTTTAAATCAAGTAGTAGACCATGCAGCTCAACTACTGGACAAGTAGCACCGATCAAAAAGTGGGTTGTTAATTTTCATACTGTTCCGATTGCTTGAACAAGCTGTCATCTTGAATGCAGCGCAGAGCTACAAAACTTTACCCTTCTGCTTTACAAAGAGTTTGTAGAGCCTGCCAGTTCAAGACCCGTTGCCTTGTGAGATTAACTTTTATATACTGCATGAATAAGTCTATAATTCTCATTCGACGTGGTAAAACAAAAATGCTGTACTACTTATGCTGTTTTATTTTTTTCGCTAAGAAGCCTACATTGACGACTATTCTCTGTCAAATATCGTAGAGCTTGGCCAGATGAGCCGTGCCATTCCTTCTATTTAAAGTTGTTGTTTTCGTTAATATTTTATATGTTGGATGACCAATTTATCCAAATCATTATTTGTTCCGCGATATAAGCAGAAATATTCTGTCTAATATTAGAATCCAATAAAGAAAATATATGAAGCAATTAATACATAAATATTATTTGTGTGTCAACAATTTATTTTTAATAATTGCTTTAGATGGTGAAGTGCCAAATAAAGTTTAGTTTAATAAGGATGTTTCTTATAATTATCTAAAGGTGTTTGGTTGCAAAACATTTCTTCATATTTTAAAGAATACAATATCTAAGTTAGATTTCAAGATGAGAGAATGTATATTCCTTGGCTATGGTTCTAATGAGTTTGATTGCAAGTTTTGCAATCCAGTTATGAAGAAAATTGTGAAAAGTTATGATATTGTATTTTTTGAAAACTAGAATATAACAAATATTAACTAGAAAGAGATGATTATATCACAAGGCTCTAAGATTTGTATCAATATTGATTTAATTCATTCAAAATGATTTGTAGAGACAATCGCTACAATAAGTTGAAGGTGCCATTCAATATGATGTTCAAGATCAAATTTAGAATTAGATTCAAAATGACTAACATGATGTAAATAATAGTAACACTTAAACAAATAATATTGTTGATGTTTAATTGGATTCATCTACAGATCTACCATTGAAGAGGTCTACTAGAGATTGTCATTCATCCTCTAGATACTCTAATGAGAAGTATGTATTATTGATTGATGTAGGTGAGCTTAAGAGCTTTGAGAAATTAAGAAATGATGTGAAAAAAAAAATATTTGCAATAATTAGATATTTAAGTTGGTGATATTGTTTAAGAGCAAGAAACTTTGAAGAATCATTGAATTTAAATAATCATTGAATTTATAGATTGAATTATGATGAAAAAATTTTATATCCTCAATACAAAGTTAGACTAGTTGCTAAGAGTTTGAGCCTAAAAGAGATAATTGGTCATGATGAGATATTCTCATCCATTATGAAAATGTCTTCAATCCAAGTGGTTTTGGGATTGGTTGTTAGTCTTAATCTTAAGATTGAGCAAATGAACATGAAGACTACTTTCCTTCATGATAACTTAAATGAAAAAATTTACATGAAATAGAAAAAGGATTTAAAAAAAAAAAAAAAAAAGATAGAGAGAGCTATGTTTGTAAGTGAAAGAAAGTTTATATAAATTAAATCAAGCACCTAGATAATAGTATTAAAAATTTGAGTCTTTTATAGAAGAGTAAGTCTATAAAAAGACAAATTTTAATCATTGTATATTTATGTAAAAGTTCTTAAAAGATGATTGCATTATTCTACTACTTTATGTAGAAAACATGCTCATAGTTAATGAGAATGTTGTAAAAATTAAAAAGTTAAACCAAGATTTGAGTAAGTCATTCTCATTGAAAGACTTAGGCTTAGTGAAGCAAATTCTTAATATAAGAGTTAGATGAGGTAAAAAAGTCAAGTGATTATAATGGTTTATAGAGGAATACATCAATATAGTGCTTTAGAGATTTTACATGAATAAAGCTAAAGTGGTAAGCAAACCACTTACTATACACTTCAAATTTAGAAAGAAGTAACGTCCTACAAATGAAAAAAAGATGAAAGATATGGAAAGAATTCTTTATATTATTGTTATTTATTGTTTAATGTATGCAATGGTTTGTACAAGGCTAAACATAACTCATGCAGTTAGAGTAATTAGCAAGTTCACTTCAAATCCTAGAAGAGAATATGGAATGTAATAAAGTAGATCTTAAGGCATTATTAGATATAAGATATCATGAAAACCAAAGAGATTGAGCTTAAAAAAATACATACTAAGAATAATGGTTCATATATGATGACAAATGAACTTTGGCCAAAGAAGTTTGATTTTCGTTGGCATGTGGTCAATTTGGATTTTGCTTTAGAAATTGATGTTTGACATCTCCCTCAATTGTTGTCTAGGTCCAACCTAAATCCAATTTTACATTGGGTCCTTATTTAAGATTGTGCTGCCTTAATATTGGATAAGGATGTTTTTAAAGGTAGCCATAAAAAAAGATAAAAGAGATAAAGAAAACAAAAAGAAAACAAAAGAGTAGAATTTTATAGGAATTAGAAACCCATGTGTAGCAATTTATCAAACACTTAATTAGGGTAAATTTGTGGGCTAATTGAGCTGATTTTCGATTAGTAGATTTGGGATTGGGTGTTCCTTATTTTGAAATCTTGGATCATCATATGAAGCTCTTTATATCAGCATATCTTGGTTGAAGCTCTTTATTTGAGTATTTCTTCTCCAACTTTTTTTAGTTGATATTTTCAACTTGTTCTTCACTATTAATTATTTATTCTATTATTATTAGATTACTGAATCTTTTTTCTCTTGATGTTATTAAAGACTTGATTGGATTGTAAACCTAAAGAGTTATACAATGAAAATTTGGATGGATTCCATGATCGGTCCTATGATTTTTATCCTTCATATTGAGGGAATTTTTCATATAAAAAATTCTCTTGTATTGATCATATAAATTGTAGCTTTTACATGTTTTACTTATGATTCAAAGTACATTATTTGTGTTTCAGTATTTCCTCATAATTTCAATCAAATTAGGAAAATTTAGATTTTTTTTTTCCCATCAATTGCTTCATTATCCCTCTGCACTCAGATGGATCTTTACATATTGTTGTATCCTTTCCAACAGAAACTCTGCACTGCAGAGTCGTGCTGTTATGCCTCCTTATCTAAGCTAAGTCTTATGCTTTTATAGTTTAAATAGCAGTAGGATGTGTGCAAAAGGTATTCTCATTGTTCTGTAGTCTGAACTGTCTTGTTTTGTGTTATCTATCTAGTGAGGTGTTTTTCTGCATTTTCGTCTTCAATAGTTTGTGAAGCACTTCAATCATTCTCTGACCATTAGTTTGGGAAGTGTGTTTTTTCAACGGTGGTATCAGATTAGAGTTTCGACTGTGTCTAGGAGCTTTTATTTGTGACATTTTTTTTTTCTTTTTTGCTATCGAGGTCTATTAAAATTTCTTAGCTTACGGCGTCCTCTTATTCATCTACTGCTCAGATTTCTCATCTCATTTTCGGAGGGGAAAACTATTAATACTTTGCAATTAAGATGCGGCTTTATTTCAATTGTTCTGTTCTCTGAACTGTACGGAATCAATTAGAGTAGGATGCTGTCAAACAAGCTTTCCAGTCCTTGAATGGGAGTCGCAGCAGGTTCATTTTGCTCCCCTGCACGTCCTTTGGATAAATATCTTCTTTCCCATACATATATAACCCATGAAGAATGCAAAAGAAAAGTTAGTATCACATGCATGTGGTATTCTACCTATGCACGCTAAGCTTTAGCTTTCCTGAGAGAACACTGGGACCTGGGTCATAGAAACCCTTTTTCCTAATGTTTTTATGGTGTGGGCGAAGATACTTCTCCCTATGAAATACGCATCTTTCAGAATCAAATCCAGGAATTGTCGGTTCCAAGACCCTTCAGCGGTAAAGTTGGACACGCCACGACAGATAACACTGGGACGTGGCTCTTCAAATGCACCAAAACGTGGCTCTTTCTCCTTCAAAATTTTTGCTCCTCCTCAAGAGGACGGTGCCACTAAACGTGGAGCTTCCAAGCTGGTCCAGCGTCTCCTCAACCCAAAACACCACCACCAACATCACCACACCCTGCGCGCCGCCGGGGGGGGTGGGGGGAGGGGATGGTGGGCGGGGGGCCGGCGGCCGCGGCGGAAGCAATATCCCTCGAGGGCTTTTTCATGTCCCAGCAGGAGAACAATGAAAACGTCATCAGCTTATCTGTTACAACGAAAGCGAGGTTTGAAGTCCATGAAATCGATGGATTGCAATTCACCTATTAGATGTCAAGTACCATCAACTTTTGGTTACGGTGGCGTAGAAAGTGAACAAATGAAAATAAAAGTAAGAAAGGACCATTATTTGAAAATGAGACAAGGAGGAGAATAGCAACCTAGTCTTGGGAACAGTCCTTGTACGTTTTCTATCAGTTTTATAAGTCTCGTGTTATTTAAATTTTGTTCAAAAAAATATTTAAAAAAAAACTTTTACTCTCAAATAAAATATTAAGTAAAAGTAAATTTTATAACATAGAATTAAAATATACTTTTAGAATGAGACATTTCCCATGCTTGAGAGCTCCACACAAAACCCACAATTCGTATTGATGGTAAGGGAGTATATTAAAAATAGGGAAAGTATTTCATACTTTATATATCATTTTTAAAAATATTTTTTATGTGAAAAAAGTAACTCTTACTTTTTAACAAATTTCAGAATAAGATTGGATTTTATAATTCTTTTAGAGTATAATATAAACTTTTATGCACTTCAGCCCAAAGATGTGTAGGCTCGGCTGCTCTTTAAGATACCATTTGTTTGGCATGGACGACCGGTTGACCACATACGATAGGAAATGAAAGTGCCCCTGTTTCTTGTTGGTCCTAGCGGACCCATGATCTAAGAAAGGGTTGTTTATAATTAGAGTTCACATCACCCTTTATTACATCATGTTCACCGTGAAATGATTAGGAGGATTGTTCGTATACTAAAATTACTCAGGCAATTTTAGCTTGAATTATATGTATTCGACCAAATTCACCTAGTTTGTTGGTTGAAAAGAAATGTAGAAAATTTATTATATAAAGTTGTTTGGCTCATATAAGCTTATGTAAAATCATATTATATTATATTATTTTTCATTTTTTGATTTTTATAACTTCAAATTATGATAATATTCGAACTACCTTTTTTATAAGCCAAAAAAAAAAAGCAAATACAAATCCGGAGAGACTTGAGTTATAACTTTTTCTTTTAGCATGATAAAGAGGCAAGCTGATTTTGCATTGTATGATAAATAGGATTCTCATATGTTGAAAATAATTTCCATAGAATATGGACACCCTATGAAAAAGTGGTCCATGGATTCTTTCAAACTACAACATACGACCTTCTATATCTAGCTATAATATTATAGATTTGCTTTACTCTTTGCTCTTATTATCACTGCTACTTTTGTACCTCTAGACATTTCATTGAGAAAGGCTATTTTTGGATGATACCTTTGTACCTCCAAGTATTCCACGAGAGAGGCTATCTGGAGGGTGAGTGGTGTCAAATTTAGGACCACAAAGTCCAAAGCAACCTTGTCATCAAATTGAGAGCGCTATCAAATTCTATTGAGAAGATGAAAATGAAAAATTATTCAAAAATGACAGATGTCAATGTATAATGAATATATACATACTGCAAAACAAAATTATGAAAACATGGGACTTACTACAAATATTTAGTCCATGAAAACCACTCAAATGATAAATTCGTAACAATCAGTAAATAGTTCGTGACTAGTACAAATTTCTTGGAAACAGAAATAAAAATGTTTTCAAATGAATAACACATGAATATGTTTGAGTTTGTCCGTCAAATAAGTGAATCGATTTTGAAGATAATACTCAAGCCCATTGATACACTTAACTTCATTTGTATGAAAATTAGAACTGAACATTAATGCCATCTAACAAATTGCTTGAAGATTCAAAGTTTGGCCTAAGTTTGACCAGTTTCATTTATAGTAGTCTCACCCTTCTTAATGCCATCTACCAAATTGGCACTATCCTTCAGAAAAGCTGCACGAAAGAGGTTTATCAAGTTTGCAACGGCACTCTACTAAACCACATAATATACACCCCAAACGTCCTTACTTGCAGATGAGAAAGAGTTTTAATTCGTACGTTGACAGCAGAACAAAGAAGGAAAGAGAAAGTGGGAGACGAAAAGGGCAACTTCGGAAAGCTAGGAGGAAATTAATCCAAGGATAAGAGGAAAATCCAAAGACTGGGCTGGTAAACGATTAATATAATATGATCAGCCATGGATTGCAGAAAGTGAGTTGGTAAACGACTATGATTTGCCTTGTATTTTTATTTTTCCTTCCCTTACTCAAATGACTTTCTGAGTGGTGCACCTATATAAGAAACCTCGTCAATCCCAGAGTGTCACCCACGATAACCAAAACCAGCTATGGCAGTCCAAGGTTATCTTCTCAGAGTCCTCCTGCTCGTTCTTGGTTCATTGACCTATAATAGCCTTGTTGTTAAACCAAGCCTTCACACTGCTTCACTCAACCGGAGCAGCTTTCCAGCGGGTTTTATTTTCGGGACGGGATCAGCATCTTACCAGGTAAATTCTGGATTTCCTCCGGGTCCTTAACCTGATAGGGTTTTCCTTCGAGTGTCCTGAGATGTCAAGCATGAAGCATATGTGTGGTTCAATCCAGGTTGAAGGAGCCGCAAATGAAGGTGACAGAGGAAAGAGTATGTGGGATATATTCGTCCATAGATATCCAGGTCTCTCTCTCGCTCTCTATTCTTTGAAAACAAAGCATTTGCTGATGGGCTTTACAGTATGCTAAATTACTGAAAAAAAAAATACTGAAGTTGGGTCTGCATTTGATTATAATGCATAAATTATGATGTCAAAATTCTTCTGGGTTTCATGCTTGCTCTTGCACATACTCTCACTGCATTATTGGAAAGCATAAAAATGATAACTTAGTCTTCCTTAAACGTATAGCTCAATTTTAGGATGTAAAAATGTTTTATATCTTATAAAATTCATATGAAATTGCAGAAAGGATAGCTGATGGTAGTAATGGAGACATAGCTGCTGATCATTATCATCACTACAAGGTATGTACATATAATAAAAGTTAAAGAAATGTGACGTCACATGTACAGTTTTCTAAAGTTTCAAGGTCCATGGTAGCAATCATAATTAATTTTTTTTAACTAATTAGAGCCTACCTAGGCATAAGATGTTGAAAGAAAACTTCAGTATTTGGGTAGTAATTTTATTTTTCTAATTATGTATTACAGGAAGATGTTGAACTTATGAAAGAGATTGATACCGATGCATACAGGTTTTCTATCTCATGGACATGAGTTTTACCAAGTAAGATTCTTGTTTGCCCCAAGTTCAAACTGCTTTCGGACTTAAAATTTATGATAAATAAATGTTAATAAATGTCAAGATTTTAGAAACAATATTTTCAACCCTTCATACGATTATAACTATTCATGTGGGTCAAATTTTAGATGGAAGGCTAAGTGGGGGTGTGAACCAAGAAGGAATAAAGTATTACAATAACCTCATCAATCAGCTCCTGGACAAAGGTCAGGATTGGATTCAGTCTTGCTTCATCACAATTCATATCCTTATCTTGAACTTACAGATTAGTACTTATTTTAAAAATACTAAATGCAAGTATAGAGCCCTTTGCGACCATATTCCACTGGGATATCCCCTAAACCTTTGAAGATGAGTATGGTGGTTTCTTAAATCCCAGCATTATGTAAGTGATTACTAAAGTCATACTGTCTAGCCATTTTTAATTGATGTAGGACCCTTTTTTCTTAATAATTGTACCATAATTATGTTCTGAATAAGGACCACTTTTTGGACAGAAAGAAAGAAAGGAAGGACCCATTTATGGAGTATATTATCTTTACTGATTGTATATCAAAAGTTAAGGCTCCCAGTTTCATATAATTTTTCTCAATATATATCCTTTTTAAAGTCGAATCAATCAATTAAGGAATAGTCTGTGAATCTTTCTATGAACTGGACATCTTTATTGATTCGAGATAAACACATTTGTGCCCCGTAATTTTCAGTGATGACTTTCGGGATTATGCGGACCTTTGCTTCAGGGATTTTGGTGACCGTGTAAAGCACTGGATTACACTAAACGAGCCTTATACCTACAGCAGTTATGGCTATGCAAGCAGGCAATTAGCACCTGCTCGATGTTCAAGCTGGCAGAATCTGAACTGCACCGGTGGAGATTCAGGCACAGAGCCATATTTGGTTTCTCATCACCTCCTTCTTGCTCATGCAGCAGCTGTTAAAGTGTACAAGAAGAAATATCAGGTTCTATATGCAAGAATTTAGCACAACTAACCTTGATTATTTCATGTTTCTGTAAATGTTAAAAATGATAGAGAATGAATCATATCTAAACTTAGTTTTTTTTTTTTTACAAAAAAAAAAGGAAGAAGGAAAGAACTTGAACTTTAATACTATGTTAGGAAGTCATATCCCACCTCCATAAAATTTATCTCTTTTATAAACTTTTCTTTCAGAGTTTTACATTTTCCATGTGCAATTTAACAATAAATAATAATGCAGTAGCATGCCGCAAAAAGGTCCAACCATTGTGCACAAAACTCAGGGAGTACAAAAAGGTGTTATAGGGACTACGCTTGCATCAGGATGGATGGTGCCATTCTCTGATTCGGACGACGACCGTAAGGCTACCAAACGGGCCATGGACTTCACGCTGGGATGGTAACTTTTTATTCTTTGAAAGCACAATTCTGTCTCTCCAGGCTACCTTTGCCTTGTCCTATGTAGTAAACGTCACATTGGCTTCTCATTCTCTTTATATGTAGAATTTTTCCCTTTCTAACAAGTCATATTTACGGGAAAATATGAGTCTTTTAACATAAAGTATTAACAAATGTTAAATTCTATAGATAATGATGCATATCTAATTAAAACTCAAAGGCATTAAGTGGAAGAATCAATCTTTTTTTAAATTACCTTTTTAACCTTTTATGTTTTCTACGTAGGACTTAATATACCCCTTCACCTTTATTATGGCACAACACTTCTCACAAGGTTCTTTATCCATAAGAAAAGAGACAGAACATTAAACTTAAATTTTCAATAGACCTCTTACTAATGTGGGACTAGACCTCTTAGAAAATGTCCACTATTTTCTGTAGGTTTTTGGACCCATATTGTGGGACTTTTTACTAATGTGGGACATTCACATGCAACTATTTCCTTTATTATTATTATTTTGTTTGTAAAAATGTAAGTTTACGTTAATAAAATATAATATATAAAAGCATAAGGAGCATTACAAGAATATCTGCTATTTTTTGTAGTTTTTTGGACCCATTGGTTGATGGTGAATATCTGCGAAGCATGCGAACCCTTGTCGGAAACCGATTGCCGAAGTTCACCAAAGCACAATCGAAGTTGTTAAAAGGGTCGTTTGACTTCATCGGATTAAACTATTATACTACGAATTATGTAGCCTACGCACCTAACCTTAATTTTACACCTCCAAGCTACTTGACAGATTACCGTGCTGAACTTCTGAGTAAGAAGAGAAAACCCTACAAGCAAGTTCTATGTTTCTTATGCATCTATGCTAAATAGAAACTACCGTTTTTCTTTTTCTTTTTTCGGTGGCAGGTGAGCGAAACGGGATCCTCATTGGTCCACAGGTATCTGCTAAAATTATATTTGAATACCAAGCCTTATTAGTAATTTTGAACAAATTCATAATAGTTCTAGTCTTGTATCTTCTTTTCCTAATTTTCCTGTCTTAGAGATTGTCTTGGGCTGTGAGATATATCTTGACATGGTGCAATAGTAGGAACTACAAAAATATATCAATTTGTTCCCTCAAGCTCCCTCATATAATGATACTAATTTTCTTTTTTAACCGCAGGCTGCATCAAGTTGGATCCATGTTTATCCTAGAGGACTTCAAGATCTCTTGCTCTACGTTAAGAAAAAGTATCATAATCCACCAGTCTACATTACTGAAAATGGTAATTTCTTATTTCTTTTTTTTCTTAATTAAGAAATATCGTTGTTAATCATAGTTTAAGCCAAATATCTATGACCATATTGTAGGATTTGATGAATTCAATAATGCCACCTTGTCGCTTGAGGAAGCCCTTGCAGACAAACATAGAATTAAGTACCATTATGGTCATCTTTGGTATCTTTAAAGGGCTGTTAGGTGAGAGCCTAAAAATCTCTCACTCCCCCTCCCAAGTGTAATTGGCTTTGACGTCCTTGTTTATTTTGGAAACAGGAGAGGCGTCAACGTGAAAGAATACTTTGCATGGTCATTGCTGGACAACTTTGATTGGACCTCAGGCTACACCGTTCGCTTTGGCATCTACTGTTGACTATAAGAATGGATTGAAAAGATATCTTAAGCTTTCAGCTCATTAGTTCAAGAGTTTCCTCGAGAAAGAGATATGAGATGCTCATATAATATCAAGTATTGTTATTATTCCCAATCTTATATTTATAAATAAAATGTGTCAAGATATTGTTCTTCTTTAATAAAATAAATATAATATCAAGAACTTTTTATTAGTGTTGTTCCTTATCAATAAACTTTAAATTATGTCATTGTTCTTCATGTACGGGCTCAAAATCTCACTAGAATAAAATGATTACGTCATTCTACCACGTCATTCTACCACAGAAGGCGCTCCAACATTGAGCAAACAATTATCACATGGTTTTACTGTTTGCGACCTACCTCTATCATGTCTTCCGTTTTGCGTTAATCCATGTGAGAGCTTGTTAGCTTGATGGTATGTTGAGAGGCTTATTGTCGTAGTGTGAGGACCTCAAAGGCTATTGATGAAAGGATGATATGCTATGAGATGTACAGTTTTTTTTTTTTTTTTTTTTAATCGCTTTTCCCACTAGATAAAATCTGTACACAAACAGTTATCTATAAAAAATAAGAATATGAGCATACCTTTATAATGAGACTTTTGATAACATCAAATCATATTAAATCTGATCTCTTCAAGCCTCCAATTATACTAAATATATAAGTTTCTAGTTGTTTTGAGAATTAACCTTTTTTTTTTAACGCAACAGAATCAATCCCTATATAAGAGAAACACACTCAGAACTAACAATATTCTCAAAGGTTAGGGCTTCGTGGCCAAAGGTCCAGTGGGCGTTAACCCACTTTGTATTTCTTTAACCACCAGTGGGTACAGAAAATTATGGCTTTGCTGGTGTTCGGCTCTTTAGGCCTTCGTTAGGATTTCGGCCTTCGGGCTTTTGTGTGAGGTCATTTTAGGCCTGGGTTGTGTACGGGTTTATGGCCCTGGATGACAAGCCTTTCTAGCTTTTAGTGTATTGTTGTATGGCCTTTATGGTCTATGGTTAATGGCCTATCCTTGTACTGTTAGGCCCGAGCGGCCTTATGTGTTGCAAGGGTTTTGCTCGTGGTTCTTTGTTGATCTGATGTGAGACTGTGCTCGAAGATCTGATGTGAGAATGTGTATGGTCTGATCTGATTTAATGTTGTTGAATGTGCTCGAAGATTCTACTTTCTTTCATCCAAATAACGTAAACAAAATAGGCAAATACAAATTTGAGAATAATTATCCCAAATTTTTTTCCTTTGATGTGGCTAAGGAGTCATTTGATCCTAAAATGTCAAGATAACTAGGGTCACGACACATTAAAAGTTGTTGTTGAATATGAGCATTTAGAGAAAGGGATTCCTCAAATATGTTACATAAACAACAAATTGTCTCTTTAAGGTCTCACATAAATAGATATACCTTCTATGGCTAATTGATCTAAGATTGTTAGTCATATGATCATAGATTCATGAGAAATTGTCTACTTTAACCACACAATTCCATGCTAATTTACTCTAGAGCCTTGAAGAAGGATAGCTTTCCATGCAAAATACAGTTGATATCAATATAAATCGTTTTGTTCTATCTAGTTGCATAATGGACTAGTTCATATATTTTAGACAAGGAAATATTTTAAGAATGGAATTTATTTTTGGAAATTTCAGTTGTTTCAAGTTAGTCGTAAATCTTTCTCAAGAAAGCTGTAGAATATGATGAAAAACATTATTAATCTTGTTAGTATCTTTATTATGACGATTACTACATAAGGAGAGTAAAGAAATGGTATCATACCCTTAGTCCTTGAAGACCCTTAATTAACTAGCAAAATCTAGAAGTGAAAAGAATTGCAAGAAAGTAAAAGGACAAATATAAAAATCAGAAACGATAAAAATTTGTCATAAAGAAGTATAACTAGTTCAAAAATACTGAGTCCTATCCTGTTCTCAGCACCGTCTATGAGGAAAACAAAGACCGAAAGATAGTGTATCTAAGATTGTTCCTTGCCTCGTAGGTCTTAGCAAAAGGTAACAATTCAATTTGTTAAGGGTAAACTAGTTAGAAGGAAAAATCCCTCAACCAAGAGAAAGGGCCGTGTGGAGGGACAAAGAACAATTGGATGCTTTGTGGTGACCCAAGATTTGTTGATGATTAACGATCTGTACAGTAGGACCTACTTATACAAAACGATTAAAAGCAAGAACCAGAAATTCCAATAAATCCTATAAAAATTCGTTGCTCTTGACCAAAGCATGTTCGTCGTTGATTTGATTCTCTTCTGCAACTCAAGTTAATTAGTAATTTTTTTTTTTCCCGGTGTGGCAGCTCAGCCAATGTGATCCCCATCCGTCAAAAGTTTTGTACAGAATAAATCAGGTTTTCCTTTTAATATTTTCATAGCCATATGAACATATCTTATGGTAACTGGCATAGCAGGCTAGTTTTGAAATTTCGATCCAAAATTTAATGATGAAAACAAGTTAGTTCTAATACTAATTTGTAAGAAAAAGATTTTAGTTGTACAGTAGTGCCCCTTTAACGCACTAATATCTGGATAGGAAATGATGGGCGCATGACTTCAACATGAAAATTTATGTTATGAAACGGAGGGCCACTTTGCAGACTTTCTACTTTCTAAACAGCTTCTACTTGATGTACTTCTACGGGAAGAAATTGATTTCATTAGAGAAGCATAGAAAGTAGGTATTAGGGATCATATAGGATCATATTTTTAAAAGTTTTGAGTATGAAAAAATAGTTAAAAGATTAATATAGCCATTCCCACACTACGTGTTGTATAATAAAGATATCAAAATATAGTGTCGATTTCTCGCTTAGTTTTAGATTTTTTTTTTTAAAAAAAAAAATTTCAAAAAAAAAAAAAAGAAATTTCTCCGAATGATTGTAAACAACCATTTGTTGCTAATGCTTGAATTTCATAGTAGACAAACAAGTAAAGGATTTTTCAACCATCAGAAACAAAATTAAGAGAGTTATTTCCTATTGAAATTCTAGAAAAGACAAAGAGAAGCCTTATAGCAGATGTTCAAAGAGAAGATATACAAAAGGTCCTTAATACTATTGGTGATTATAAAGCTCCAGATCCTAATGGATATAATAGCTTATTCTTTAAGAAAGCTAGGAGTATTATAAGGAGTGAAATAGAAGACGCAGTTATAGCCTTCTTTCAGAAGCGACAGCTACTGCAAAGCATAAATTCAACGGTAATCTCCCTTCTCCCTAAGAAAGTAAATGCCACTAATATAAAAGATTTTAGACCTATTTCTTGTTGTAATGTGTTGTACAATATTATCTCTGAAATTATGGTAGGAAGATTAAGCAAAGCTTTGCCTCATTTCATACATCCTTGTCAGACAGCTTTTGTCCCAGGTAGGAACATTAAAGAAAATATTTTGTTATGTCAAGAGTTAATACACAATTATCACAAAGGTATTCATGGGAAAAGGGTGACAATTAAGGTTGATATTATGAAAGCATATGATTCAATAGACTAGAATGCAATCTTAAATACTCTAAAAGTTTTAAAGTTCCTAGACAAATTCAGATTTTTGATTGAAAGCTGCATCACTACTGTTGGATATTCTGTGAACATAAATGGCTCTCATACAGGTTTTTTTAAGAGGGCAAAGGGACTTAGACAAGGAAACCCTCTCTCTTCTTTTCTCTTTGTTATTGTGATGGAGATTTTGAACAAAATTATACAAAAGAAAGTATCTTCTGAAAGGTTCAAATTTCACTGGAAATGCTCTAAAGAGAATATCACTCACCTATGCTTTGCTGATGATATGTTTTTGTTTGCTCATGGAGATATTGAATCTATATTGTGTTTACTAAATGCTATGCAAGAGTTTGAGGATATCACAGGTCTGAAGATGCATCCACAAAAGTGTGGAATTTTCTTTTCAAGATTGTCTGAACAGGAAAAGGCTCTAATACTTGATCATATTTTTATCAAAGAAGGCCAACTTCCCATAAAATACTTGGGAGTTCCATTGATTACGAAAAGACTCTCCAATCTAAATTGTACTATCCTGACAAAAAAGATATTGAGGAGAATTAAAGGTTGGGAGTCTAAGCATATTAGTTATGGGGGAAGACTACAGCTAGCAAAAAGTGTTCTATTCTCATTGCAAACTTATTAGATGCAAATTTTTCTATTGCCAAAAGAGACACTTTATGAAATTGAAAAAAGGATTAGAACTTTCCTTTGGGCAGGTAAATCTAATGGACGATGTGTAGTGAAAGTGACATGGAAAGAAGTTTGTTGGCCTAAAATTTCTAGAAGACTGGGTTTGATAGACATTCATACTTGGAATAAGGCGGCAATTGGAAAACTCTTATGGTCTCTTGTGTACCCTAACTCAAACTCTTTATGGGTTAAATGGATGATAACAGAAAATTTGAAGGGAAGGAATGTATTAGAAGTTGAGATGAAAGGATTACTAGCTTGGAGTTTTAGGAATATTTTACAAGTAAGAAGTGAAGTCACACAACTAGTGACGGATTCAGAATACAATATTGCTAAAAGTTATGTAGCACTGAGAGAGAATAGAAAAGATACTGAATGGGCAACACTTGTATGGAAAGAAGGAGTACCAAAGCATAATTTTATTTGCTGGATCACTTTGAAAGATAAACTATCCATAGCAGATCAGGTGGCTAAATGGAATAATTCAGTGGATCTACAATGCAACTTCTGCCAATAAGAAGAAGAATCGCAAGAACATTTATTTTTTAAATGTAGGTTCACAAACTACATCTGGAAGGCTCTATTAGGCATGAATGGATTAATTCGAATGATTGAACACTGGAGAGCTGAAATATGTTGGATGATCAAGGTTATCAAGAGGAATAGTTTTGTAATAACTTTGCTTAATATATCTTTTAAGACCATATTGTATCATATTTGGAAAGAAAAAAATAGAAGAAGATTCAGCGATACAAGTCTAGATAACCTAATCATTATTGCTAAAATCAAGAAAGATGTGAGAGGGAAGATTTCATCTATTAGAGAAGTTAAGCTTACAAATTGTAATAAATTCTTACAAGAGCTTTGGAATTTGCCAAGTGCAATGTTTGAACTTAAATGATGATGTTTTATAATTGAACAATCTTGTTAATTTTTACGGTGATATATAATTTGACCTTTTACCAAAAAAAAAAAAAAAAGTAAAGGATTTTTCTTGTTTGTCCTTGCTTTGTTGTTTCTTTTGGTTCTATCGGACTTTTAGTGGACTTGATCAAATGGTTCGCACTAAGTCCTGCCAATTGGATCTTGCATTAGATTTTAATAGGCTGGCCGACTTGATCAAAGCGATTGACACAATCAATTGCCGGCATTGACTGGCTGACAGTAAAGTTTTAAGTGAAGACCTTCTGCTGCAATTATTACAATTTTCGGATATTTAAGTGGAACCAACGCATGAACTGTTTTTCATCCTGAAATTGATGTACTTAACATTTCTTCCTTTTTTCTTTTTTAGTGGAAAGATGACTTTGTATTATAAAAGTGACAAAAAGCCATGAAAAGATGAATGTTAGAAGTTTCTAAATATCATTCAAAATAATATTTCTTTATTAGGATTTTTTTTCCTAAATAAAGAAATTCCCTCTCGTATAATTTTTTCTTACTTTGGTCAATAAAATTGAAATATTAATTTTTTTTATTCTGAAATATTTTTCTATTGCATTTAACCAATATGCAGTAGATATAAACTAAAAAAATATATCTTAAAAATTTTTGCAGATAAATCCCTCATTTTAGTTGATATAAGACATAATTAACAATTGTTTTGTGCTTAAAATGGCCTATAGTTAAGGGAGCATTTCATACTTATAATAATCTAGGTAGATGTTTTAAATATATAAGTTAAAAATAAAGAATTTAAAACTAAGAATCGCTGAAATATTTTTTTCATTATTTAACCTCCTGTCTGTCGTTTTCTGTGCAACGTTTGCGTCTACGAAGTTCTGCGGTACTTCCCTATAAAAACGTCAATTTTAACCAACATAAGACCCACGAAGCCCTTATGGCAGCATTTCGGAGCTACCTCCTAAGGGGTCTCCTAGTTCTTCTTGGCTCATTTGCAGGCATCACTGCTGTCAGACTAAGCCATTCAACTGCTTACCTGAACCGGAGCAGTTTTCCGGAAGGCTTCATATTTGGGACGGCATCGGCTTCTTATCAGGTAATTCAAAATAGTTTATAAGAAAGCTCTTCTTTAAGTATCCTGAGATCTCAAGCAAGATGAATATTGCCTACCCATCTATGTTCGTTCTGATTCCAGTATGAAGGCGCAGCGAAAGAAGGTGGAAAAGGACCGTCTATATGGGATACTTACACTCATAGATATCCAGGTCCCTCTCTGATCTCTCTGTTCTTTAATGGAACGAAATTCTTGTTAAAATTATTATTTCACATTTTTTGAGTATAATTTGATGGAGAGGAAGAGCAATAATTGGCAACAAAAGAGGCGTACAAGTTTTTTTTTTTTTATTAATTCTTATTCTATACAGAAATCGAGGCTTTTTTAGGCATCTTGTCTGTCCATTATCCATAAGTCAAGTTACTTTAGTCGATGCCAAGAGCAAGAAAGAAAATGATTGGTTCTTGTTATCACTTTCACTTTTAAAATGGGCGTACCCAAATGAAGCGTACATACTTATTTGTTATTTATCTTGATTCTCGGCTTTTTTAGACGACTTGTCTTTCCATTCTCCAAGGGTCAATTAGTTTGTTCAATTTCCTCACTACTTTTTGTCTTTTTGTTTGTTGCTTTCGCTTTTCAATTTTCTTTAGTCCGATGACTGAAGTTACCTAGTTTTACTCATGCTCTTCCAAGTAAATTCAACTTGAAAAAGATGTCCAGAAGCCCAGTGCTGATACCTATTGGCTGAGGATTCAATTCTATATAAATGCCAGAAATCCGTCCGTTTATGCATGTTGATATTGGAATAATGCCGGTATGTATACCAACAAGCTGCATGTGGCCAAATTGTGTTATGACGTCGCTGTAATGTCTAGAAAAGGATAAACAACTTGACTAGAATACCAAACAGCTGTCGCCATTTAACAGCACTAAATTTCTCATATGCCCTATAAAAAAAAAAGATGATTGACGTCATTGTTGATTTCAAGTAATTATTAGTTCAAGGAGTTCATTTAAAGTATCACCTTCTAGAAAGTTAATAATATCTAAATATTTTGATGTTAAGTTTGATATTTTAAGTGCATAAGTTGGGTACATGTATAGTGTTTCTTTAGGTCTAAACCTCTTGATCTTAAGTTGTTACCTAAAATATGTAAATTGAGTCTGTTAGTAATATATATTTATTTCCTTTCATTGTAGATTTTTCTAAAGCTTTATTAATGTGACCATGTGTTCCTAAAATGACAAAACACAAATGCAAAGAAAAAAGATTTAAAAAGATTTGAAAATAAAAAAAAAAGTAAAATAAAATAATTGAATTTCAAAACATTATATATTGGGGTGAAATATCAAATTTTGCTCTTTGTTTTGGAGAAAAGAAAAGAAAAAAAGAACAAAACAGACAATTTCATGTTCCACAGTTCTTTCCTTCTCAAGAGGGTTTTCTTTTAATTTGATAAGTGTTCTTCGTCCAAATTGTCTCTACAAATCCATTTTTTGTGACAGAAAAAAAAATGTTTTGGTTATAAAGAGACGAATTGTACGCATATAAAAATATGACAAGGAATTTTCTTTTGAAGACCAAAGATAATTTGAATAATTTACCTACTTAATCTTTTACTTTTTCTTGTATCCACCTTTCTAGTGCAAAATCTTCAATCCCAAGCATAAAACCACCACAAGTTATCTATATTATGTTGGTGATTATTTGTCATTTTTAGTTGGTTTATGAGCCCAATTATTAGTGTGGAAACTCCCTAATTGTATACTCAACAAAAGATATTTTATATTGAAACTACAGAAAAGATAGCGGATCATAGTAATGGAGATATAGCTGTCGATCAATATCATCACTACAAGGTACGGTGCATATTTATGAAAGTCTATTACGACAATTTAGCTTTCCAGTCAATAATTCTCACTTAATATTAGATAATTAAAAATAAAATATTTTAATCCTTTATAACATTCAATGTTTCTCCATGTTACAGGAAGATGTTCACATTATTTTTTTTTTTTGGTGAAAGGTCAAATTATATATCACTCATAAAAAATTTACAAGATTGTTCGATTACAAAATATCATCATCTAAGCTCAAATATTGCACTTGGCAAATTCCAAAGCTCTTGTAAAAATTTATTACAATTTGTAAGCTTGACTCCTCTGGTAGATGAAATCTTGCCTCTCACGTCCTTCTTGATTTTAGCAATAATGGTTGAGTTTTCTAGACTTGTATTGCTGAATCTTCTTCTATTCCTTTCACTCCAAATGTGATACAATACGGCCTTGAAAGATATACTAAGCAAAGTAGCTGCAAAGCTCTTCCTCTTAACAGTGTTGATCATCCAATATATTTCAACTCTCCAATGTTCAATTCTTCGAGTTAATCCATTCATGCCTAACAAAGCCTTCCAGATGTAGTTTGTGAACCTGCACTTAAAAAATAAATGTTCATGTGATTCTTCTTCTTGTTGGCAGAGGTTGCATCGTAGATCCACTGAACTATTCCATTTTGCCACCCGATCTGCTGTGGATAGTTTGTCTCTTAAAATGATCCAACATATAAAATTATGCTTCGGTATTCCTTCTTTCCAAACAAGTGTTGCCCATTTGGAATCTTCTCTGTTCTCTCTTAGTGCTACATAACTCTTGGCAATATTGTATTCTGAGTCTGTCACTAGTTGTGTTAGTTCACTTCTTACTTGTAAAATATTCCTAAAACTCCAAGCTAGTGATCCTTTCATCTCAACTTCTAATACATTCATTTCCTTCAAATTTTCTGTTATCATCCATTTAACCCATAAGGAGTTTGAATTGGGGTGCACAAGAGACCATAGGAGTTTTCCAATTGCTGCTTTATTCCAAGTGTGAATGTCTATCAAACCTAGTCCTCCAGAAACTTTAGGCCAGCAAACTTCTTTCCATGCCACTTTCGCTACTCATCGTCCATTAGATTTACCTGTCCAAAGGAAAGTTCTAATCCTTTTTTCAATTTCATAAAGGGTCTGTTTTGGCAGTAGAAAAATTTGCATCCAATATGTTTGCAATGAGAACAGAACACTTTTGGCTAGCTGCAGTCTCCCCCCATAACTAATATGCTTAGACTCCCAACCTTCAATTCTTCTCAATATCTTTTCTGTCAGGATAGTACAATCTAGGTTGGAGAGTCTTTTAGTAATCAATGGTACTCCTAAGTATTTTATGGGAAGTTGGCCTTCTTGGATAGGAATATGATCAAGTATTAGAGCATTTTCCTGTTCTGACAAGCCTGAAAAGAAAATTTGACACTTCTCTGGATGCATCTTCAAACCTATTATATCTTCAAACTCTTGCATAGCATCTAGTAAACATAATATGGACTCAATTTCATGGTCCGATGAAATGGGTTTAGATGCATATAGATTCTCAATCTCATGGTCCGAGTTTTACCATGTAAGATTCTTATTTGTGTCAACTTTACTTTGTCATCAAAGTTCAAGTGCAAAAGATGGAAATGAGAATAAAGAAATAAACTTAAAGAAGCACCATCAAGGCTTTACCAAGATGAATTTATTCTTTCTTCATGACAGATGGAAAGCTAAGTGGGGGGGTAAACTGGGAAGGAATCAAATACTACAACGACCTCATCAATGAGCTCCTATCTAAAGGTAGCCATTCAATCTTATAACTGCATCATATATAATTACTTTATCATATGTTCTTGATGTTTACTGTATAGTTTTCTATAATTGAGTGCAGGTCTAAAGCCCTTTGTGACACTTTTCCATTGGGATCTTCCCCAAGTTTTGGAAGATGAGTATGGTGGTTTCTTGAGTCCTCGAATTGTGTAAGTGATGAATAACTTTGTGGTCATCCATTCACTCAACACACTTTCAGTTCTATCATGGGTGCTAATTAAATGCATAATGGAGAACCAACATGAGGGAACTTGATGTATTTCCTCTTATGTTTAACTATTAAAAGCTTATTGAAATAATATGGGTTTCACAATTAAGAGAAGATTTAATCATACTATAAGATATTATTAAAGATTCATGTTATCCCACATTAAAAGTGTGAAAATGAGCTCTGATACTATATTAGAGTATGAGAACCCATTTCAAAATCTTATAACATTAAGTTTGATGTCATACAATTCAGCACATATCAATAGCAATTACGCCCCTAACATATCCAAAAATGAACCTCCAACCTATTTATCTTGGCCAAACTCTTTTACAATTTCAAACTAAACTAATGATCATTTTTCAAGCTGGAATCTCTATGTTTTGTTGCCTTTAGCCTTACAGCTCAGCCTTGCTCTAATTATAAATAACTATTCCCCCTGGGTTCAATGTCTAAATAATTGGCTAACCTTTTTATGTATATTGTTGCGCGCGCGCGCGCACACACACACACACACACACAAAAATAAAAGCGATGATTTTCAGGACTATTCTGAGCTTTGCTTCAAGGAATTTGGTGATCGGGTGAAGCACTGGATTACATTAAATGAGCCACTGAGCCTCAGCTTAGGTGGTTATGCACTCGGGATTCTAGCACCGGATCGTTGCTCCGACTGGCAACATCTGAACTGCACTGGCGGAAACTCTAGCACGGAGCCATATTTGGTCGCACATCACCAGCTTCTTGCCCATGCTGCTGCCGTTAAGGTGTACCGGCAAAAATATCAGGTTCAATACCCGAACTGCTTTTAAAGTGTACCGCGATATTTGCGTTGGATTGCTCAGGCTTCCGGAGCTCGATTAATCCCATGTTGTGATCATTATAACGAGGATTAACTTAGATAAAAGCCAACTAAAAGTTGTGTTCTGTATGAATATTGAATATGTGCAGGCAATACAGAAAGGCGTTATAGGAGTAACGTTGGTGACGAACTGGTTTGTGCCGTACTCTAACTCACGGCGTGATCGTAGTGCCGCACAAAGAGCCCTTGATTTCAACTTTGGATGGTCAGTGCCGCTATAATAGTTTGTCACTTCTTCTGATAATTATTCGTGTTTCTCTGTTTATATTCAAGAGATTCAAGCTAGCGACCTGAACTCTTCCGATACCCACTACTTTTCCAAATCTAGAGGGAGAAAATAGAATCAAAACTTGACAGTATTTTGGAACTGTGGATTAAGGATGAGAATGAAAAGTAATATATGGTCATACGTCATTGAAAAAAGTTCTAAAGTGCGTAAGTCTTCTATATTTTCTACAGAATCATGAGGTCCGAGAAATAATACAATATGTGGTCTATATTATTGCAGGTTTGTAGACCCTTTGACCAGTGGTGACTATCCACATAGCATGCGAACTCTTATTGGAAAGAGGTTACCCGTGTTCTCGAAAGAGCAATCCAGGACAGTAAATGGGTCGTTTGATTTTATTGGATTAAACTACTATACATCTAGTTATGCAGCCGATGTACCTCCACACAATGTTGTTAATGCAACCTTCATGGTAGACATGCGCGTTAATCTATTATGTAAGTAGAAGGTAAAGCTTGGTTGTTGATGTTATGACATGATTTGCTTATGAAACTAATAAAATTAGATCTACCTTTTTGCTGTGGTAGCTGTGCGTAACGGGATTCCCATTGGTCCAAAGGTGTGTACCAAATTGATCAATTTAATTGATTTGCCGAAAGGAAAAAGTATAAAAATCTCCCATTTGCTTCTGTACTCGAAATTTTTATTAATTTAATTTATCATTCCAGCAAAAAAACAACAAATTTTATTGATTTGCCGAAAGGAAAAAGTACTTCTGAGATTATCACCTTAGCTTCTGGTTTGTTTAGGTGTAAAGTTTGGATGCAGATATAATTTACCAAATACTTGTAGTAGATGGATTTGATGTGCCTTCTAGCAAATGAATTATATGATTTATTTGCACATAAATGACTTAAGTGTTTCGCATTATTTGGGCTGAATCATCTAATCGGCTCTGTTTTGTAAATGAAAATCCAGGCTGCTTCTGACTGGCTCTATGTCTATCCGAGAGGATTACGAGATCTGTTGCTATACATCAAGATGAAGTATCATAATCCTCTAGTTTACATCACCGAGAATGGTAGTTTTGTCAAAACGTTCAATAATTGGTTCATAAAGTCATCATACCAGTTGTTTTAGACTAACATCCTCGTATTACAGGAATTGATGAGTTTAATAATGACTCATTGCCGCTTGGGGAACAACTTGTGGACAACCATAGAATTGATTATTATTACGGCCATCTTTATTACCTTAACAAAGCTATCAAGTACTTAACAAAACTCTCTCTCTCTCTCTCTATCAAGTACTTAACGAAGCTGTCAACTTGTGGTTAATGTTTTACAAGTTAATATATTTGATGTTGCTCTTTTGTACAGAGATGGTGCTAATGTGAAGGGTTTCTTTGCTTGGTCATTATTGGACAACTTTGAATGGAGTATAGGTGACACCGTTCGATTTGGTATCAACTATGTTGATTACAAGAATGGCTTGAAAAGATATCCAAAACTTTCAGCCCATTGGTTCAAAATCTTTTTGAAGAAATAGTCATGATACATTGGAAATATCAAGTTGAAACAACCAGAAGGTCATTTCTTCTCTATCTATGCATTCCTTAAATAATATCCTTGTTTACGAGGTAGTATGTAAGGTAAAGAAGTGCTTTGTATTTGCTACATGAGAAAGCTCTTCAATTTGGTACTTTCTGAAATTCACTTAATTATTGAAGTTGAGCATCTAATAAATTGACTTCAGTTGCTTATGAGAACTACGGTGCATGGCGACTTATGTAACACATAGTTTGTGAGATAGCAATCACAAACTAAAGATCCGACTAAAGCACGCAAAATATCTCAAGTATACTTTAGGACTACCTACATCAATCATTTTCAACTTTTCGCATACTATCTTTCCCCATGGGGGACCATGCGAAGGACCACAAAGATATCCTCTCATTTCAACGTCTAGACCTATGGAATTGAAAGTACATGTTTAATGCTCGCCTCTTATCTTTCTACTCCTCCTCCTCCTCCTTCTTCTTCTTTATTCTTTTTTATTTTATTTTTCTAGACATATCTTAATGCACATACTTGGGTGTCAAATTTAGAATCAAGACATTTGAAATAATAGCTACCTTCAATTGAGTCAAGTGCTTATTGACTCTTATCTTTCTCTTGCTTGTATGGGCTTCGACATTCATAGGACTCACTAGTGAGGGACAAACAATGAGGAAAAAAAAAACGCTAATAATTGTGATAGGTGGTGTAGATGTTCTTCTATCGATTGGATGATTGGGTGAAGGGCAATTTAATGAAAACTCAAAGGCATGTGTCGATCAACAAAAAGTGATTGAGGTACTCGAACAGCATATTTGATGAGAAACTTTCAGCTTCTTGCCCAAGCAGCCGCTGCTGAAGTGAAAAGGCATGAAATTTTGGCTCCATAAGTTGATATCCCCAGCGAATATGTACTTGAAACTTCCAGAGTACATTAATAGAAATATAAGGTCAGAATTAAAATTCGATGCAGACTCCTACGGAGCTCTGGACAATTTCGCTAGGGTATGTAGGTTATTTTACACGCAAATAAAAAAGTTCAATTAAGTTTATTTGTAGTATTTTAGATCCAAGATTGGAAACCTTTCTAGAACACACAACATTGAGCCAGTTTGAATCAAGCCTTCGAATATTTCAAGGATGAAACCATTTCTTATTCGATTTATTCTCCTTGCACACAATTGAGCTCGAAAATCTAAAGCTATATTTCGAAGTCAAATGGAGATGCTATCTGGCACTCCTTTTCCTGTTAACTCAGGCTCCGAAACTGGCTTCAAAAGCTGATAAATCACTGTCTGCGTTCCTTTCATCAATTATTTTTTCAAGTTCCTTCAATCTTTCTTTGAATCGTTCAAAAGCCATATTTATCCATGGATCTTCAGCACATGCTGGCTCCATTGTCTCCCCAATATACTCCTCTCGTCCGGGGAGTGATAAAACAGTATGTTCAGAACAGCCATTATGATTGTTGCTTGAAGTTGTGAAGGGAAGCATTTCAGAAGTGCACCTTCAGGCTTTTGCATGAACTTTTGCCATGATTCTTCCTAGGGTCCTCTGTGGGCATGTTGATTCTAGCAATAGTTGGCCGGTTAGGGAAATAACCTGCATAAGAGTATTGCCCGAAGTTTGCCGCTGCATGTTGACCAGAAGTGACCCAAGTGATCGTAGTGACGATGTCAATCAGATCTTTGGGCATTTTCAGGACTGGCCACCACGGTTCGTCCTTCTTGTCAGCATGGCCTACTATTCGAATTTCTGTCCACCATGCTTGGAGCTCTTGATCAGTTTCTACAAGGCTGGGGTTTGGGTAGAAGTGGTTGACATAATCCGTGATCCATAATTTGATAGCATCCCAAAGGATCAGGCCGTCGTTCGCAAATGGGTAATCTTTAATTGTAAGCTTCAGGCCATGAGGAGCACTTGGATCTTCAACAGCCATTCCCCTACATAAACCAAAAAAATTGGTTCGGATGTTTGTTTTAGACAAATGATGAGCATAGAACCTACCTGATCAACATGGTGAAGGGAAATTTAGGGACTACAGCACTTGCTATTTCCAAATAGCTTTTAGGCTTTGACAAAAGGCTGGCTAAGAGATTACATGCTTACCAGATCGACAGGTAAAGCTCGGTGGTTGAACCGCCATAGAAGATCGTAGCCAACGGAGCATAGTTCCATACAATATTTGCCAGGACTGAAGGCGGACTCAATTGTTCCCCCAGCATTGATAAGTGCCTCGCGAGCAAGAGCATGATCTCGATGGTGTAGCGGTAATGAGGGTGCAACAGTCTATAAATTGGATGCATCACACTAAGTTGTCTATTGGTAGCAATTACATAAGGTTCCGTCACACAATGTGTTGTTAGCCTGCAAAACAGCACGCACGAATGCCTATGTTACTACCGTCCACTCATTTCAAATTTTGTTGTGATAATTCTATAATCTATCAAAAATTGAGGACAAAAGTTTCACATCATAAATATATAATTTTTTTATAACATTTAAATGTAAACCATGTTATCTAATTCATGAACTAGTCTTTATATTGAACTTTGAGCTTTTTAATATCACATACAAATGGATCTAAATAGTACCATATACCAGTGACTAACAAGCTGGTGGGAGGGGACGTGAGCTTTGGCAATCCTCCAAAGCCAGATACCCGTTGAATGCCAAGAGGGTGTAAAAACTTGCCTCCATAGCGGCTTTCCCTCCATCGGCGGCCGAGTCAGTTCAATAGCCAGTGGCCTCAATGTGCCATCTTTGGTTAAGAAGAATACTATCAGTGAACCATAAAGCGTAGTTCCTTCAAGCTGCCTTACTTTGTTGACAAAAGGTAACAATAGATCATGGTAATCTAGTATGAACAACTTCTTCTGTTTTATGGCCTAGATACATTCAAGTTACGCGTAGTTATGGAAAAGTGATAATTGGGTGATAAGCATTTCTTATGCTATGCATCTTCCTTACCTTGTCAACTGTCATTAGACCTCCAATTTCTTCCGTAACCATCTCCGTTGTAATGGCTGATTCTTGTGGGCCGTAAATATCTGGGTCAAGTTTACTCCTTCGTGGCCATTCCTGCATCATGTTTACACAATTTTTAGAGCATCTACAACAAAAAAGAAATATACTGAAAAATATTTTACCCAAAAATGGACATAATTTATTTATATATTTTTATAAATATGTAAGTTTATTCATCTAAAAATGAAAAAATACAAAGGTTCAAGAATATATTCTAACTACGCAAGTTCTGTTAGAAATACAAACGGAAACGGAACCGCCAACTAAACTTACAATCTCGCCAACCACATCTGAATCAAAATCCAAAAATTAACAAAAACTGAAATTCAATACGTTGGCCATATCTGAAGCAGAAACAATGGTTATTAAAGATAAAGCAGGTGCGTGTACCACACACACCATTCTACCACACACGGACAACATAAAGATGTGTGCATGTACCTCACGCGTGTCATCTTCTACCTCATGCCCATGCAAGAACAAATCTTTGTCTCCTTCATTTGACAGTTATACAAAACGATTGAAGATGAAATAAAAGGCGTTTAAATCAAAAGAAAACAATCTCTTTATTTCAATGATGAAGTTTTATGCTCAAAATCTAAAAGGTCTTAGGGTTCTTCATGTATGTGGTTTTCATAATTAATTTTGTATTAATTATCATCATTAAGAGATGATTTACATTTGTTTTCCAACTACTATAAAAAAGTAGTTGGAGTGTACTCAAGATTTATCCAAGAAATACAAATTGCTCTTTTCATATTGTTCATCATATTTTTTATTTTTATAAGAATTTCTATAATATATTGTAGAAACTCTTATTTTAACTAGCTCATCTATGAAGGAATCAAATTTAGAATCCTCTAACTATAATATAATAAAACATTTGTCTAAGAAAATTTAATATTTCTAAATAGAGAGGTAATTTCATTTATTTTTACACAATGAGCAAAAATCATCATAAGATTATAGATATACTCCATGGTTATGCATGGGAACTAGAGTTCAATCCTTCTGTAATCAAATATTCTAAGACGTTTCGACCCATACCGTGACCAACTTTATGCTATTTGGGTTGACACCAGCAAGAGTCTGTCGAGCGAACTCGTCGTCCCTAAACCAAAAGAAATTCTCCCCTGAGATTCAAAAACGAATTCATGATTTTGAAAAAGAAAAGAGAGGGCTCAGATACAAGGCCTATGATTTTTGTGTTCAGTTTTCTTACTCTTCATTGTTTTGGGTCTCTCAAAGCGAAGCACATCTCTTGTTTTCGAGACGGTTTTCACAAGCCTAGGCATGACGGCATTGAGGAACTGTTACGGTCCTAAAAGTAATTGAGCCCGCCATGCCAATAGGCTTAGGCCTTTTGGCTCAATGGTTGGGTTTGTTACATTTGGTATCGGAGCCAAACTCCACATCCTGAGTTCAAATCCTAGTAGGTGCACTTGACTGTGTGTAGCTCGTTAGGGACATGGGGGCTTGACTGTGAGAAGCTCGTTGGCTAGTATGAGGGAGTATGAGGGGAAAGAAGGCCCTAGCAGCTTCTAGCAGCTGGGCTAATGGAGCCACGGAGTGTAACCGCTGAGGACGTCGGATTCAGGAAGCGTGGTGGAATGTTACGGTCCTAAAGGTAATTGAGCCCGCCATGCCAACCCCTCTTCGTTTTCTTCCTATGGCAAGTCAACTCCTTCACTGAAGAGTGAGTCTATGGCCTTGACGTACGGGAATCCAAGATCTGCATCCACCATTACCCTTCCAAGGGGCGGCACCAGTATTCGGAGCACCATATATAGTGCTTTCGCTGAAAATGTAAGCCCCTTAATCTCCGAGAAACGTTCATCCCGTGGAACATAAAACCTTCTACTTCTCTTCTCCGATAGTGGATATAAGTCAACGGAAATCAGTCAATGATTACAATTAATCAATGGACTTAACTTACATGATCCATGAAATATTAGACAATTTTCTTTTTCTAAATGCATTGAAGAAGAACAGATTACAAAGAAATTAATATAAGCAAGATTAAGAAATTTTCAGACAATTCCATTGCCTGTTTGAACTATTATAATAACATAAACGGAACAGAAAATGCGTAAGAGAAAGTAAAAAAAATAAAGAAAGAAGGGTGAATAATCGAGAAACTTTCTTCAACATAACTGTAGCAGAAAATTTTCAAAATAGTGATCTTGTTGACAAAATATAAGATTGTTTGTACAACCCATTAACTAATATATTGTTATTACTGTATATCTGACTTGTATATCATTATCATCAAACTGTGATTATAATTTACATTAAACTAAAATAAGGACAACAAAACTAATTTAATGAAATCATAATCAGAGGGCCAATGGCCTTGTTACAACACTACAAAGAATAGAACATATGTTGAAATTGGTGGTTTGTAAGTCTCACTTCATATATATATTATAACAAGCTGAGACCAAAATGTTAGTCTCGGCCCGTCACGTCTTTCTTGTCTTATTATCTTGTAAAGATACATGATTCTTCTTTGAAACATTTGATTGGAATAAACTTAAACTCAAGCTTTTCCACAGAAAATCTTCACTTCACCATGGATTGCTACACTTCAGCTTGCCTATTGTTACAACTTTCTTCAACATAACTGCAGCAGACTATTCCCCAAAGGTTTCTCATGGCAATTGTTCTAAAGCTTGAACAAGAATTTATAGAAGTTAGTTAGGAGTTTTCCAGATTTAGCTAGACAATACGGTAGTTGGCTGAGTTTGCTTCTGGGAAGAGCTTGCTGTTGACTAATGTGGCAGTGTTTACTTGTGGGAAAGGGAAGGGCCTCTTGATGTTGATTGATGTGGCACCAGTTGGTTGTAGGACAAGCCTCTTGCTATCATCAACTATTTCTACGTTAGCCTGTTTTTCTATTTACTTTAACAGAAAGGTAAGTCGTAGCAACATCATCAATCTCGAATATCTCCACTCACCATTGTGGCCTTTGACATAGAGAAATAGAGAAGAATGTGGAGGCTTAAGATAGCAGATGGCGGCAAGAACCCTTATCTCTTCAGCATAAACAACTTTGTTGGGAGGTAGATATGGGAGTTCGACCCTGAGGCTGGTACCCCAGAAGAACGGGCTGAGGTTGAAGAAGCTCGTCAAAATTTCTACAAGAACCGCTATCACGTCAAGCCTAGCAGTGATCTCCTATGGCAGATGCAGGTACTCCATTCTCTACCTCTGGACTGATGTCGAGACCTTTACAGTAAAAGCAGCTACTTTTCTTTTACGGTAAGCCTTTTTGTTAAATATTAATGTAGAATTGTCCCATATTATTAAATTTTGAGTTTATAAATTAATTTGTATATAAAAGATATCTTTGTCCCGTACTATTAAAATATGAGTTTATTAATGTAGAATTGTCCCGCTGGTGGCACGTGATTCTTTTTGTTCGCCTCCTTATCTTGAGTGCGTTGGAAAGTACTTTCTACATAAATTTTTATCTTAAAACAAAAAGGTTCAATCCTTAAATGTGAACCTAGTACCATAAAATGTGTTGTTAAATTCATGTTTTAAATTTTTATTCTTTTTGGAATGAATAGCATAATAAAATATTAAAAAACAATATAAATCTTAAATGTGTAATTTTTAGAGTTATCAAAAAGCTTGTAAGATGCCAATGTTCATGTAATATAATATTGTGTAAGGTTCTTTTATAAAGGTATGCTTATATCCCTAACCATCTTGTATTGATATATCTTATATATAAATTCTTTTATTTTGTTTATAAAAAAAAAACAAGAGGACATGTATTTCATTGCAAAAAAAAAAAAAAAAATCCGGAATAAAGTTTAGAAAATGTACGACATACATTATTTTCAACAATTTTCATATGAGCATGGTGAAAATGCTTTTTGCACGAATCATTTTCCACAAACAAAAAGTTTCTATATTTAAATATGAACTCTTATACCATATTTGAGAATTTATTTCCTTTTTAAACTAATTTGTAAGAAAGGGACATATGTTCTAGTTTAGAAAAGATACTACAATAGGATTGAGAAAATGTGGGACACACAGTATTTTCAACAATTTTTTTAATAAAATCTAAAGAACATATATGACCCATTTTGAATAGTGATAAGCATAAATTCCAGATATAAATGATGATTTCACATGTTTAATTTACACATTTTGGAAAACCAACAAATTTGTTTTAGGGACAAATATTCATAAATTCTCAGTAAAACGCACGGCCTAGCTATGTAAAACTATTTTGACTATTGACTTGGGAAATGAAATTATACGCTATAGCGGGTGTTGATATTTCTGGCGATACAGGATGACAAGGAAGTTTTTGAATTTAGATATAATGCTTAGAAAGATCTAATGCGTTCGATGTTGTTTACACTAATATGCTACTTCCATTTTGAAAACAAAATTGCAGTTTCTTAGAGAGAAAGACTTCAAACCAATGGTTCCCGCCCTAAAGGTTGAGGACGGCGATGAAATCACATATGAAAAGGCCACATCTGCATTGAGAAGAGCTGTGTATTTCTTTTGTTCACTGCAAGCCAATGACGGTCATTGGCCTGCAGAAAATTCCGGCATGTTGTTTTTGGTTACTCCCTTGGTAAGTCTCATAATTTTCATCATTCTTAAATAGTGATAGTCACTCATTTTTTATCTTTTTTTAACACACACCAAGACTCGTATTCTTGGATGTTAAACATGTAACCAAGAGGTCTAAGCAACCCCCAGTCCCAATTGCGCCACACTGGTCGAGTAGTTAGTCAATTAAATAAAAATCATTTTTGAGGTACCAACAAAATCATAGAAAGGCAGCTTTTATTTATAGTATCATCTCCTAATACAATTACTTGACTTGTCCAGTATCTAACACCCAAACATCTTCCAAAGATTGACCGGGGTGTAACTAGTAAAATTAGATAACGACGTACCTGCTATTGATTTTCTTCTAATCTTCATCTCGACACAACTACTAAATACCTTCTTCTTAACCCAATAATATGCAGGTAATTTGTCTATACGTTACAGGTCATCATAACAACATGTTCCCAGCAGAATATCAAAGAGAAATGCTTCAATACATATACTGTCATCAGGTGCGTCTTCTTCGAAGCTTTATGTGTTAATTAACCAAATAGGACCAAAGTTTCCACTGAATTGCTTACTTTCTCATCTAAATCTCTCTTTGTTTTTCTTTTTTCTTCTCTATTATTACTTTTTTAAGGTTTGTGTTGTCATGTTTAACGTGTATCTGCAAATTCGGCATATTGCAGAATGAAGATGGTGGGTGGGGATTACACATAGAGGACACCAGTAGCATGTTCTGCACTACTGTAAACTACATCTGTTTGCGTATATTAGGGGAAGGACCCGATGGTGGTCAAGACAATGCTTGTGCAAGGGTAGGAAAGTGGATCCTTGATCGTAGTGGTGTATCACACATCCCTTCATGGAGAAAGACATGGCTCTCGGTACAACTACGTTTTATAAAACACCGAATTGGAGTCTATCATGACAATTTTTTGGGTTCCAACTATTCGCTGTATTTGCAAATAGTTAATTTTGGTGTACGTTTTTCCTTTACGGTAGATACTTGGTGTGTATGAGTGGGCGGGAACCAACCTGTTGGAATATATTTTAATGATATTAGAATATATAAACATTTTGATGATGAAGAAAAATGGATATTATAATATGATAATATTATAGCCATTTTGTTGGAATATATTGATAATTAAATGGAATTATAATATGAAAATATTATAATTAATGTTTGATTATTTATGGGTTTCATAAGAAAAATAATGCTGAAATTGTATGCAGGAAATTAGAATATATTGATAACCCAGTTCAGAGAAGTCTGACCCAGTCGAGAGAAGTCTGACCCAGTCCAGAGAGGTGTGACTCAGTCTAGAGAATATGACCCAGGCCCAGAGCACGACCCAGTGCGCGACTAACTTAAGTACCCGCGACCCAGAATTCGACCCGCAATGACGGTGTGACTTCGCCAGTAGATTTGGCCATCCATTTCACCTCCGATCAAGGCGCAAGATAGCTCGTTGGAAAGCTAGTGAAGAGGAGAATATTTTTATGAAGAAAAATCAAAGACCCATTGCTCAGAGAGGTTCAATTTGAAGAAATGGTGGGGCTCGTCGAGTTCTTGGCCTAACTGATGAAAAGTGAAATTGGAAGCTGATTATAGGGCTTCTAAAGACGATTTCAAAGGGTTTTTATAACGAACAATATGCTCTATCAATATGTGAAGGACCCACGAAGAATTGAACAAGATTTGAGTGAGACCCGAAACTTGCTTCACAGAATCCGAATTATAGAACTTTAAGTTGAGACCAAAACTGCGCCGTTTTGGATGGGGTTTTGAAATAAAAAAAGGGAGAACCTTTTCCACGACATTTTGTCTCTCTTAAGCTCGAAAATGGACAAAGAAAAGGGAAATAAGGAGCTCCAACGGAAAAAAGATTTGATGGTGCTCAGAAGTGTCAGAACGACTCTTTGAAGTGAGAGGTTTGTTGCTTTGAAGGTATTTAAGCAAGTTTGTCTTCACCATTGCTAGATGTCTAAAAATCAGAAGCAAAGAAAGTAATTTGTGAAGCATCTCATACTACTCATTCTTGTTCATCCAAACCCATAATTTTGATCTTCATTGGGTGACTAATTTCTAAGCTCATTACTTGCTTACTAGAGCATCAATTTGTGCTTCATTATACTTTATTATTGAAGTTGATTTTCTACAAGTAGACTCTGCTAGGGTTTGAAGGAATTTGGGGCTTTTGTCCATTTACTCTGTGTTGAGCCTTTAGCAGTTGTTTGAAGCTTCTGAACTTGTATTGCATGTCTTACAGAAGCTTAGTTCGAAATTTGTAATAAGCTTGATAAACCTTGACTTGTTGATGTGTGTTGAGACACACATTGTAATTGTGATCTTTGGTGTAAGGATTGTTTGACTCCTTGAGGAGGAGTTAGAAAGTGTAGGAAAAAGTTTCTCCTAACTTTGTAGTAAAGTGGACTTCAATTGGTTGTGTTGAAGGAGAAAAGGGTGGAAGTAGGTGAAAAAGGGCCGAACCACCGTGTAAACTTGTGTCTTGTCTCTCTTGTGTTTAATTATCTTTGAATGCTTTATTTGATTGCAAAAAGTGATTCAACATAAATTAGAAGTGAATTTTTAAAGAGAAACCTAATTCACCCCCCTCTTAGGTTGCTATAGGATCCAACAAGTGGCATCGGAACCTGGTTATATCTACTCTAACCACCGTTAGTTAGATAATAGTGAACTTTACATAGCAACTAGAATGGCTGCCATATTGACCTTCAATAGACCACCCATATTTGATGGCACAAACTATAACCATTGGAAAAATATAATGAAAATGTTTATAATGGGACAGGATGTAGAATCTTGGAAAATCATAAACAAAACAATAGAAATACCCAAAGAATCACCTTTACTTTGGTCAAATGATGTTTCTAAAGAAATGGAGAAAAATGGTAAAGCTATGACTTTGTTATATTATTCTTTAACTACATCTGAATATAACAAAATCTCTACTTGTCAAACATCAAAAGAACTCTAGGATAAATTAGAGGTCTTGCATGAAGGAACCGAAAAAGTTAAAGACCCTAAAATTGACATGTTGATCCATAACTATGAATTGTTTGTGATGAAACCAGGTGAAAGCATCTCTGAAATGTATAATAGATTTTCTGATAGTGTTACTAAACTTACATTGCTAGGAGAGACTTATCCAAACAAGAAATTAGTAAAAAAGATTTTAGCATGTTTAGATACAAGTTGGGAAGCTAAAAGAACCGTTATCGAAGAAGGAAATAATCTGAATACAATGAAGTTAGATGAATTGATAGGATCTCTATTAACATATAAGCTTCAAATCAATAGAAAAATACATGATATAGAAGAGTCAAAGAAAATAGATAAAAATATTGCTCTTAAGACTGCTGCAAATGATAATGATAATTCTGATTCTGATGAGGATGTTGCATTACTTGCTCGAAAAATAAGGAAGTTCTACAAAGCAAAAGGTAAGAATGCAACTAGGGCTATTGATAATCTTTGCTTTGAGTGCAAGAAACCAGGTCATATAAAAGCAAATTGCCTAACTTTGAAGGAAAAAAAGGATAGAAAGTCTAAGAAGAAAGCAATGGTGGCTACTTGGGATGATGACTCATCTTCAAATGAAGAAGTAGTGGAGACAGCAAATGTATGCTTCATGGGGATAGAAAAACATGCTGAAAAGAGTGAATCAATGCCTATTTGGGATTAAGACAGCTCATCTTTTGATGAAGAAGAAGATGAAAGGAACTTTCAATGTTTCATGACAATGGAGAGTTATGATAACTATGAGGTAAGTACATCTAACAAGTGTCAAGATTGTGCTTTATTTAATGAGCTAAATGATACATTCAATGAAGTGGTTGATAGATTGCATGAGTTAGAATCTGAAAATAAATTACTAAAAGAAAATCTGTCCAGCATGCAATCTGAAAAGAATGAGCTTGAATGCCAATTAAAGAAATCAAGTTTGAATGTAGAAGAACATGAGAAAATGAAGAACCAATATGAGCTAGCTGTAAATGAAAATTCAAGCATGAAACTTGATATTAAAAAGCTAAAAGAAACAATTTTATCTCATGGAAACAAATCTGAAATGAGTAATAATATGTGTATGTGTTCAGATTTGAATGAAAAACATGAGCATATGAAGAATGAAATTGATTCTTTAACTATAAAGCTGTCAAATATTGAATGCTTAAAGAAAGAGCTTAAAAACAAACTAAATAGCTCAACAAGTTTGCTAATGGTAGTGCCATGCTTGAAAAGATATTACAATTACAACAAGGCATGTATGACAAGGCTGGTATAGGCTATAAATTAAATGTAGATGCAAATCCTTTTACTAAATTCTTTGAAAAGAAAAACAGCATGACTTCTTTGTGTGATAAATGCACATATTGTAAATATGTTGGTCATTCCATTGATAAATGTCCATTGAAAGCTAGTAGAAGCTTTAGGATTAAAAGAAAATAGGTGCCAAAAGGCACAATGATCTCCAACACTCATGGACCCAAGGAAAGAAGGGTACCATACATACAAGTTCCTTTATTTGTTTCGGCAGGACATGAACATAGAGACAACAACCATTGTGGGAGCATTGTGATGAGTAAAGATCCACAGCACATAACCAAAACAATATAAGTGTGCATTCATATTGTGGTAAAACATAAGGTAGTAAGTGCGGTAAGAAATAATAATCATAAACTTGCATATGATCATATTTATGCTTGCTAAATATCATGCATACTTACTGGAAATTATTGAATTACGTGATGAAAAATGTTTTCTTCTTATGTCAAGTAATTCTATATAGGTCATTGTGTGAATGAATGTGTATGATGAAGAATGTGATGAAATTGATAAACATCTATCAAAATTATCATCATCCTAATATGGTAACATGATAGGGGGAGCATTGATTAAAATATATGCTTCATGTTACAAGCTAGTCCTTATTGGAAAGACTTATAAGTTAGTCTTTATAAGATTGAATTGTGCATGATAGAAAAATGAGATTAATGCAAATGACATGAGTAGTATCTCATTTCTTGAAAGCTTAAATGATTGCATAATTTGAGAGGGAGTCTCACAAATCTTTATGATTTTTACACTTGCTGCAATGATTATAAAATTCTGCCAATAAGAATGTTAAGTATAAATCATGTATCTCTTGGTTGTGTATAATCTTAATGATTTTACTCTTAAATTTGACACAACATGCCAAAATGTGCTTTGCTAATTTTTAATGTACAAACATGGAATATTTACAGAACTATCATTTAATACGGTACATTGTTTAAAGAAATTATTATGTTGCCTTATATATATTCTTCATTCAAGTTACAATAAAATTGATGGAAAGCAAAGAAGCAAAGGCTCATTGAATGTTTCATGTATTTGATATGTCTTTCTCTCTTACTTCTACATTCATAATACCTTCAAAAGAGAGAGAGGGATCTCTACATCTTGAAAAGGATTTTAAGATGTTTTTTGACATTATGCTTAATGTTAAAATTTGTTTGCTGCTGTAAATAGAAGGAATACAAAAATCATACAATATGATTATATAAGCATGTACTTTGCTGAATGATGATATATATATGAATATATAGTTGAATGAGATATTGGGATGAAGGGTGAATATACTTGAGTTGTGTTTGCTGTTGCAAATGATGAAAATGCAAAAACCTCCATGTAGCAAAATATATATGCAAAGTTTCAGCTTGTTAATGATTAAAGAATGAACACGAAAACATTCAACATGATGTATATATGTTGAAATTGTGTTGCTGCACTCATTGTGACAATATGGGGATAAGTTATAGCACTTGAATCTTATGATTGACCCATCTAAGTGCAGTAAAAGAAATGAAGTTCCCTACCTTAAAAATGTGTTTCAAATCTTCTTGAATCTATCTTGTATGATGGTTATTGATTGATTGAATACATATGATTGGATAATAATATGAGAATGTGATTGCTAGAATACACATTTACAATATTATTTTTGTTTGCTTAAATGCACTTGCACATTGTGTATTATTTGCTTGTTACTATTTGATGTCGGTTGGCATAATCTAAAGAGGACCTTTAAGCATTTCAGCTTTGAGGGGTCTTTGTTAGGCACAGTGTGGTCATGCTTAAGCCAACATGTGATACCAACTTACTATTGAATATGTTAGTTTCATTTTTTTTAAGAAATAAATTGCTTCTACTTCTATTATTGAAATTGAATATACTGCCAATGGTAGTTGTTATGCATTAGTTCTTTGATGAAAAATCAACTTGTTGATTTTGATTCATTTCAAAGTTCTATATCCTTAAAGTGTGATAATACAAATGTTATTAAATTACAAAATCTACATCAATACATGAATGTATTGGTACACATGTGCATCATAATTAGCCTCCATTGTCAACATTCCCTTTCTTGTAACAAGAAAGGACCCTTCCTAGTTTGAGGGGGAGTTTACCTTGATATTCCGCTGCAAAACTCAAAACTTCGCTACATAACTCTAAACTCTGCTGCAAACTCCACTCTACAACAATGGTAGGCGCTACTACTCAAGAAGAGCTCTTGATTCATTGAATCTGGTATGATCTTTCCAATTTTTGGTTGCCTAAGCATATAACACATCCTCTGTAAGATCAATCTCTACTCTATTATGTTGCTGGAATTTACATTATGGACATGGTGCTACTGTGAATATGAATCTGCAACTATGTGTGCTGCTATAACCTTTGACTCTTATCACTATGATAGCGTTGTGAACTCTTAATTATGATCATATGGTGTTCATATTATGATAATGGTTGCTACTGTGTCTTCCTCATATTCATCATATATCTTGCTGCAAATTTTTGCATAATATTGAGAATGTGAAAGGAAACATAGTATGTATTGAGCAAGTATGATCTCATTATATTTCTATGGGGGAGATATTATTATGCAGAAAATTTATCTCACCATAACCCTTTGTTATGTGGCTAGTTGGCTTACTTTGCAAGGAAGTTATTCTTGAGGGGGAGCTATGAGCTCTTGGAGATAACCACATACCATAATTCTTATGATTTTGGTGTAGATAATGGTTGCTTATTTTGATTATAATCCTTGGTTTGATGCTTTTGGTGTTGATAAAACAAAAAGGGGGAGAAATATATGTTATAATGCTATGTTGATCATATATATTTAATGTTCTTTGAACTTGTTATAAGGGGAGAATTTGTTATAACATGAGAAATATTGGTCATATGCACCTTGGGAGAAATATATATTGATTATATTGGTCATATGCACCTTGGGAGAAATATATATTGATTATATTGGTCATATGCACTTTGAACTTGTTATAAGGGAAGAAATATATAACTTGTTCTAGGAAACATATTTCTTATGGATTATATTGATGTGTGTTGAATTTGGATTAATTTATGCATCAATATATATGCTTAAAGTTGTCCAACAAATGATCATATCTATTTTGGAAACTTGAAAAGTGAAGAGTTGTTACTCTACTTTGGAAACTCATATTGCATCAAAATGTTTTATTTTATCATCATCAAAAAGAGGGAGAATGTTGGAATATATTTTAATGATATTAGAATATATAAACATTTTGATGATGAAGAAAAATGGATATTATAATATGATAATATTATAACCATTTTGTTGGAATATATTGATAATTAAATAGAATTATAATATGAAAATATTATAATTAATGTTTGATTATTTATGGGTTTCATAAAAAAAATAATGCTGAAATTATATGCAGGGAATTGGATTAGAATGAGCCCAGTCCAAAAGTTTGACCCAGAGCAAAGTCTGACCCAGTCCAGAGAAGTCTGACCTAGTCCAAAGTCTGACCTAGTCTAGAGAGGTGTGACCCAGGCCCAGAGCACGACCCAGTGCGCGACTAACTTAAGTACCCGCGACCCAGAATCTGACCAGCGATGACGGCGTGACTTCGCCGATAGATTTAGCCGTCCATTTCACCTCCGATCAAGGAGCAAGATAGCTCGTTGGAAAGCTAATGAATAGGAGAATATTTCTGTGAAGAAAAATCAAAGACCCATTGCTTAGAGAGGTTCAATTTGAAGAAATGGTGGGGCTCGTCGAGTTCTTGCCCTAACTGATGAAAAGTGAAATTGGAAGCTGATTATAGGGCTTCTAAAGACGATTTCAAAGGGTTTTTATAAGGAAAAATATGCTCTATCAATATGTGAAGGACCCACAAAGAATTGATTCAAAATTGGAGAGAATTGAAGAAGATTTGAGTGAGACTCGAAACTTGCTTCACAGAACCCGAATTATAGAACTTTAAGTTGAGACCAAAACTGCGCCGTTTTGGATGGGGTTTTGAAATAAACAAAGGCAGAACCTTGATAACTCTATTTTTATAGAGTTATTTTACTTATTTTTTAGGCAATAAATAATACAATGCTTATAAGAAAATATTTGAACTCCTCTTATTTATTTAAATTTGTCTTGTTTTTGTAGCACAAGGAGGCAAGGAGAAAAGGGATGAACATGGAGAACCTGATGCTTATTGTGTGGTAAAATTGTAATATCAAGATCAAGAGAGTCAAGATGGGCTTGGGCTTTGGATAATTGTTATTAGATTTTCTATTGTTATTGGATTTTCTATTTAAATAGAAAACCTAGTCACGTTAGGAATTCAAGTCTCAATTAATTTAGGAGTTCAAAACCCAATTGTTTTAGGTCTCTAAAACCTAATTCTACTAGGATAGGAGATAGGTCTAAACCTAAACCCTATTTAAGAGAAGAGAAGAGGCAAAAGAAGGAGGAGGAGGAAATTGAGCACAACTCAAGAAAGAGGCCAAGAATTCAAGGTTTTCTTGAAGAGAAGACAAAAAGGGTGACAGACTTCTTGTTCTTGGATTCAAGATGCCTTCTTTATTTCTTATTACCATTCTTCCTCATTATTTCTTTATGTTTTAGTTTATTTTTGTTAGAGCTACGATGTAACCTAATTATGATGGTATGAATCTTATGATTATTATGTTTTGCAAGATATTTTATTTATGTGAAGTTACATATTACGGAGTTTAATGCTTTTAGGTGATTAGCTACCACTTAGATGACTTGATTTGCATGTTAAAGACCGACAGGAAATAGCATGCAGTTGCTTCTTGTAATATGTAACCATAGATTAAATATGGATAGACATATACCATATTGTTTGTGTGGCTTTCGGTGTAAACTGGGAATATTCATAGATCCTAATGCATTTGGTTTGTTTCAATTCACATATAGAGATATAGTGAATTAATGAACTAAGTAGGTTTGCTATACCTAGACATAGGATAGTAAATAAATTAGGAAGTTCCACCATCACATAGATATTATCCTTCTTGCAAGCATAAATAATCAATATTAATACCTAGTAATTATGGTGAAATCATATGCTCTAACATATTTCTTGTATTTAGTTTTCCTAGATTTAGTTAGTTAATCTATCATCTATCAATTTAGTTTGCTAGATAAATTCTAGGAGTTGTTCACTATTAGTAATTAATTAGTTTAGTAATCACCAATCTCTGTGGGACGATATCTTTCTTATCATTATTATGTTTTGCAAGATATTTTATTTATGTGAAGTTACATATTACGGAGTTTAATGCTTTTAGCTGATTAGCTACCACTTAGATGACTTGATTTGCATGTTAGAGACCGATAGTAAATAACATGCAGTTGCTTCTTGTAATATGCAATCATAGATTAAATATGGATAGACATATACCATATTGTTTGTGTGGCTTTCAGTGTAAACTGGGAATGTTCATAAATCCTAATGCATTTTGTTTGTTTCAATTCACATATAGAGATATAGTGAATTAATGAACTAAGTAGGTTTGCTATACCTAGACATAGGATAATAAATAAATTAGGAAGTTCCACCATCATATAGATATTATCCCTCTTGCAAGCATAAATAATCAATATTAATACCTAGTAATTATGGTGAAATCATATGCTCTAACATATTTCTTGTATTTAGTTTTCTTAGATTTAGTTAATTAATCTATCATCTATTAATTTGATTTGCTAGATAAATTCTAGGAGTTGTTCACTATTAGTAATTAATTGGTTTAGTAATCACCAATCTTTGTGAGACGATATCTTTCTTATCATTATATTACTTGTTTGACATGTTCACTTGCATTTAGATTTCACCGAACAAGTTTTTGGCGCCGTTGCCGGGGATTGGTTGTTTTACTACTGATTAATATTAATACCGAATAATTTTTAGGTTTAATCTAGCTTTTATTTTCTTTTAAGAAAAAATCGTTTTTTTTTAATTCTTGAAAAAAAAAATCGTTTCTTTTAATTCTTGAAAAACAAAAAAATCGTTTCTTTTAATTCTTGAAAAAAATTAAATAAAAAAAATCATTTTTATTTATTTTTATTTTGCTTTATTTTTCTTCTTAAAAAAAAATCTTTGTTTAGTTGTTATTGTGAAAGATTAAGTAACAAGGATGGAAAGATATGATGGTACATATAGACTTTTAAAAGACTATGTTGCACCAACATTTTGGAATTCTACATCAAACATTAGGCTTGCAAATCAGGCAAATAACTTTGAGATCAAGCCTGTGCTCATCAAGATGCTTCAAAAATCTGTGCAATATAGTGGGCTACCAAATGATGATCCATATGCTCACATTGAAGCTTTCCTTGAAATCTGTGACCTAATCAAATACAATGGAGTCACAGATGATGCTATCAGGTTAAGACTATTTCCATTTTCTCTTAGGGACAAAGCCAAAAGTTGGCTCTATTCTCTTCCTACAGGATCAATTACTACATGGAATGATTTGGCTCAAAAATTTCTTCGTAAGTTCTTTCCTTTTGCAAAATCTGCAAAAATGCGCAAAGATATTATCACTTTTACACAAATGGATAACGAATCACTATATGAAGCTTGGGAAAGATTCAAGGAACTTTTGAGGAGATGTCCACATCATGGACTACCCATATGGTTACAGGTACAAAATTTTTATGATGGATCTAATACAAATCTTCGTTTCATAATTGATGCAACTACAGGAGGGTCCTTACACAACAAAATGCCAGAAGAGGCATATGAGCTTTTAGAGGAGATGGCATTCAATAGCTATCAATGGTCTACTGAAAGGCCACCAATGCATCAAACAAGTGGAGTTCATGGAATAGATATCTTCACCACAATGTATGCACAATTGGAAGTGCTCGATAAGAAGATAGACAACCTAAGTATTCCAGTTGTGAGACATCAGAGTAGAGCATGTGAATTTTGTGGTGGAGCACATGAGAGCAGAGAATGTCAAGCAGGTAACCTTCATGCTCATTATAATGATTATGCTAATTTTGTTGGAATTCATAGCAGGTCACAAAATGATCCTTACTCCAATGTATACAATTCAGGATGGCAAAACCATCAAAATCTTTCATGGAGTAACCCAAGTGAGATGAGACTGCAACCAACATTTTGGCAAACCGAAGAGGTGAAACCTAACTCAGAAGACATGATTAGTGAGCTGGCTAGCACCACACAAAACTTTATGGAGAAGATTGAAGCAAGATTTCAGAATGAGGAAGCTTCAATAAAAAAATTAGAGTTGCAAATGGGTCAGTTGGTCAACATGCTTTTAGAGAGACAAGAGAGTCTTTTGCCTAGCAATATAAAGGAAAACCCTAAAGATAATATAGTCACCAACCTAGCCATCACCACGCAAAATTTTATGGAGAGTACTGAAGCGAGAATTCTGAACCAAGAGGTGAGCCTTCAAAATCAAGAAGCTTCAATCAGAAAATTAGAGATGCAGATGAGTCAATTAATCAACATGATCTCAGAGAATCAAGAGGGTCTTTTGCCTAGCAATGTGGAGAAAAGCTTTATAGATACCGCAGAGGCAATAACCCTAACATGTGGCAAGCAAGTAGGAGAAGTTAATGTTGACAAGGAAAGTCTCAAAGATAATGATAAAGATGTCAGCATACAACTTGAAGAGGCACTTAGGAGCAAACTTGTACTAGAAAATCCAATACCCTTTGTACCTCCAGCTTTTTCTCCCTCGAGATTCCAACAACATAAAAAAGATAAGCAATTTTTAGAATTCCTTGATATATATTTAAAATTGCACATTAATACTCCTTTTGTAGATCCTTCAGTTCAATTGATCAATTATGTAGAACTTTTGAAAGAGATACTAGAGAACAAAAGGAAGTTGGAAGTATATCAGACAGTGAGGTTAGCTGAAGAATGTTTAACCGTTTTACAACACAAGCTGTCTCCTAAATTATTGCAGTTTCATCCTTCTTGAGCAATAGCATCCAAGATAGTTTGGCTGCAAACTATAAAGCAAGCGCTTCTTGGGAGGCAACCCAAGCATTTTTGTTCATCTTTTCATTGGAAGTTTTGTCACCACCATCTCCTCAAAGTTCTATGTGGATATGACCCACAATCAAGGGAGTTTTCTCATTCCTAATTCTTCTTTATTATTGCTTTCTTTTGTTTTTGCATTGAGGACAATGCTTCATTCAAGTTTGGGGGTAGGGAAAGAACCTTTGTGCTAAATTTGATTGAATTTTTTTTTTTATGTCATGATTACATCCCATGTTGTGAATTCTTAGTGATTCTTTGGAAGATATAGAGTTTGTTCAAACCTGCAATTGTGGTGTGAGTTAAGTTTGATTTTGATTATGTTGATCCACCTATTAAGCACTAAAAGTCCTTCATTTTTGAAATTGTGTGTATCTCTAGAGAACATTCATGTGAAGTATGTGATTTTCTTAGATCTCACCTGAATCTTAGAATTTGTTTGATTTTCTCTTGAAGCGAAATCCTAAGCTGTATCTAATTGAGAAAATGATTTAGGCCATTCTTTGGATCGTTTGAGCCTTTCAAGCCAACCTTATTTATTTATCACCAGTCACCCCGCTGAGCCTTGATTCTTATCCATTTTTTTTATGACACCCACATTTATATACCTTTGAGCCTTTGACAAATTATCTTTTTGTCCCACACCCTTGAACATGTTTGACTTGTAGGATGGAAGTTTGTTTGAGATAAATAAAGGTTGAAAGGAAGATGGAGCATGGGAAGAAGAAATTGATTACAATGATTAAGTACGCATAGTATTCCATTTTTGCAAAAAAAAAAAAAAAAAAAAAAAGAAAAAAAAGAAAGGAAGTACAACATTTGCCCAAGAATAGAATCTTCTTATCATTCCTTATCATATTTATGCCATTCAATATTTTGAGTTAAGGCCATTAAGCATAGTAATTGAAATGATTGGCAAGATAAGAGTATAGTGACTACATGTCTAGTACTTTTACTTGTTTTATTGATGCAAGCATGATTGTGGCTTTATCAGTGTTAGAATCCAAGTGAAATCAAGCATTTTTAGATGGAAAAGAATGAGAAAAGTGATGGTAGAAAGTGACAAGAGTTTTTGATGAGATCCTAGAAAGTAATGTGTTCATGGGTGAATTAAGCCTAAATGACTTTCATCTTACCCCTAGCCCAGCCTTACATTACAAGCTTATAAAAGTCATATTGATTTTTGATTAGATGATTGGCTTACATTAGTGGAGAGAGGAATGAAAAGCAAACATATGAGGTTTGGTTAAAAATTTTAAGAGATTGTATATTAATGTGAATTTATTTGGAGTGCATATAGTTGAAAAGATAAGGACTCACACACACACACGCGGTCAACATAGTTAAGAGTCTATCTTATCTTATGAAACAATTGTGGTGTTTGGATGAAAGCTATATTTTTCTTTGAATTGTTAAGTTTAGCAATTATGGGAGAATATCATGAAGGGGTTTTATCTAAAACATATATTGTTTATTGCTTTTGCTAGAGGACTAGCAAAATGTTAAGTTTGGGGGTTTTGATAACTCTATTTTTATAGAGTTATTTTACCTATTTTTTAGGCAATAAATAATACAATGCTTATGAGAAAATATTTGAACTCCTCTTATTTATTTAAATTTGTCTTGTTTTTGTAGCACAAGGAGGCAAGGAGAAAAGGGATGAACATGGAGAACTGATGCTTATTGTGTGGTAAAATTGTAATATCAAGATCAAGAGAGTCAAGATGGGCTTGGGCTTTGGATAATTGTTATTAGATTTTCTATTGTTATTGGATTTTCTATTTAAATAGAAAACCCAGTCATGTTAGGAATTCAAGTCTCAATTAATTTAGGAGTTCAAAACCCAATTGTTTTAGGTCTCTAAAACCTAATTCTACTAGGATAGGAGATAGGTCTAAACCTAAACCCTATTTAAGAGAAGAGAAGAGGCAAAAGAAGAAAAGGGGAGGGGGAAATTGAGCACAACTCAAGAAAGAGGCCAAGAATTCAAGGTTTTCTTGAAGAGAAGACAAAAAGGGTGACAAACTTCTTGTTCTTGGATTCAAGATGCCTTCTTTATTTCTTATTACCATTCTTCCTCATTATTTCTTTATGTTTTAGTTTATTTTTGTTAGAGCTACGATGTAACCTAATTATGATAGTATGAATCTTATGATTATTATGTTTTGCAAGATATTTTATTTATGTGAAGTTACATATTACGGAGTTTAATGCTTTTAGGTGATTAGCTACCACTTAGATGACTTGATTTGCATGTTAAAGACCGACAGGAAATAGCATGCAGTTGCTTCTTGTAATATGTAACCATAGATTAAATATGGATAGACATATACCATATTGTTTGTGTGGCTTTCGGTGTAAACTGAGAATATTCATAGATCCTAATGCATTTGGTTTGTTTCAATTCACATATAGAGATATAGTGAATTAATGAACTAAGTAGGTTTGCTATACCTAGACATAGGATAGTAAATAAATTAGGAAGTTCCGCCATCACATAGATATTATCCCTCTTGCAAGCATAAATAATCAATATTAATACCTAGTAATTATGGTGAAATCATATGCTCTAACATATTTCTTGTATTTAGTTTTCCTAGATTTAGTTAGTTAATCTATCATCTATCAATTTAGTTTGCTAGATAAATTATAGGAGTAGTTCACTGTTAGTAATTAAGTAGTTTAGTAATCACCAATCTCTGTGGGACGATATCTTCCTTATCATTATATTACTTGTTTGACATGTTCACTTGCATTTAGATTTCACCGAACAAACCTCTTCCACGACATTCTGTCTCTCTTAAGCTCGAAAATGGACAAAGAAGAGGGAAATAAGGAGCTCTAACGGGAAGAAGATTTGATGGTGCTCAGAAGTGTTAGAACGACTCTTTGAAGTGAGAGGTTTGTTGCTTTGAAGGTATTTAAGCAAGTTTATCTTCACCATTGCTAGATGTCTAAAAATCAGAAGCAAAGAAAGCAATTTGTGAAGCATCTCATACTACTCATTCTTGCTCATCCAAACCCATGATTTTGATCTTCATTGAGTGACTAATTTCTAAGCTCATTACTTGCTTACTAGAGAATCAATTTGTGCTTCATTATACTCTATTATTGAAGTTGATTTTTTGCAAGTAGACTCTGCTAGGGTTTGACCGAATTTGGGACTTTTGTCCATTTACTCTGTATTGAGCCTTTAGCAGTTGTTTGAAGCTTCTAAACTTGTATTACATATCTTACAGAAGCTTAGTTTGAAATTTGTAATAAGCTTGATAAACCTTGACTTGTTGATGTGTATTGAGACACACATTGTAATTGTGATCCTTGGTGTAAGGATTGTTTGACTCCTTAAGGAGGAGTTGAAAAGTGTAGGAGAAAGTTTCTCCTAACTTTGTAGTAAAGTGGACTTCAACCGGTTGTGTTGAAGGAGAAGAGAGTGGAAGTAGGTGAAAATGGGCCGAACCATTGTGTAAACTTGTGTCTTGTCTTTCTTGTGTTTAATTATCTTTGAATGCTTTATTTGATTGTTAAAAGTGATTAAACATAAATTAGAAATGAATTTTTAAAGAGAAATCTAATTCACCCCCCCTTTTAGGTTGCTATAGGATCCAACACAACCCAATGCCTCCGGAGTTTTGGATTCTTCCTCCATTTATTCCTATGCATCCAGGTTTGTCCACTGCTTTGCTTCCAAAAATTGGAAGTTTACTCTAGACCCTGTTAGCATGATGAAATGTTCTTAAGATTAACTTGTCCAGTTGTTGAAAATTATATAAAGCATTCGTTAAATTATAACTATCACCTCTATTTGAAGTCAATGCTACTTGAGAGACCTTTACTTTTTTCTATTTGATTATTAAACTTGCTAACTATTGCTAATCAATACCCTTTCCCCTAAAATGCGGCCAAAATGTGGTGCTACAGCCGAATGGTGTATATGCCTATGTCATATCTATACGGAAAAAGATTTGTAGGCCCAATCACTCCTCTTATTCTTCAATTAAGGGAAGAACTTTATAGTTAACCTTTCAACGAAGTTAATTGGAAGAAAACACGTCATCAATGTGCAAAGGTGAGTTTATCTTAACTTTGATGTTCTTCATTAATATGTGCTTATTGCTAGATATGTTTTCCAATATTCTTCTAGTGCAATCATCATTCAAAACTATTGTCACAGGAAGACTTCTATAATCCCCATTCTCTTATACGAGATTTGCTTTGGGATAGTCTATACTTAATGACCAAGCCTCTTTTCACTGATTGGCCTCTAAACAAATTGGTTAGAGAGAAGGCACTTCAAATTACAATGAAGCACATTCATTATGAAGATGAGAATAGTCATACATTACAATGGGAGCCATAGAAAAGGTAATCCAATTAGACAATCAAAGAAAGCAATAGTGAGCATCTATTTGTACTATATAATAGTACTTTTAAAGCCATTTACAATTGAACAAGTTCTTTGCATGCTTGCTTGTGGGGTTGAAGATCCAAATAGGGATTATTTCAGGGAACATCTTGCTAGGATCCTTGATTACATGTGGATAGCTAAAGATGGAATGAAGATGCAGGTCTTTATGAATATTCTTGGGAAAAAAAAAATTGTAGAGCATTTTTGCTTTTGTTTGGTCACACATTATATTGAACTATAATAAAAATTTCCTAAAATATATTTATTTGTAAATGTAACTTACCCAATAATTCAAGAAGGTCCTTTCTATGAAAAGGAAAAGGATCGCTGACTTTGATATTTGCCATTTGTATGCAGAATATTGGGAGTCAATCGTGGGAGACCAATTTTGCTGTCCAGGCTTTACTTGAAAGTGATATAACTGATGAAATTGGACCTACACTTGCAAGGGGCCATGACTTCATAAAAAAATCTCAGGTTTGGTTTTGGACAATGAGACTAAAGATTCATCAAAAGTATCACATCTTTGCATTTGCCTAAAGAATAAGTACAACTTTTGAGCATTTATTTAAATTAACATTTTGTTTTCTAATAAAAATTTTAAAGGTGAAGAGGATGTACCGTCACATTTCAAAAGGATCCTGGATTTTCTCTGATCATGATCATAGATGGCAAGTTTCTGACTGCACTGCCGAAGGTTTGACGGTAATCTACTTCATTTTAATCCTTTAGTGGTTCAAACTACTGTGTTATATTTGTTCTTAACTAAACTCTGCTATATTTCACAGTGCTGCTTGCTTTTGTCCATGATGCCTGCCACCTGAATATGTTGGTGAGAAAATAGAACCCGGACGATTTTATGATGCAGTGAATGTCCTTCTTTCTCTACAGGTGAAAACTGACTTCCAGTAGCATTTTGCTTTAAAGTTCACCCATCTAGCAACTATGAGCATGTATAGAGCAGTTATTTCGTATGTCGTAATACAGGGAAAAACTGGAGGTTTATCTGCCTGGGAACCAGCCGGACAAGCAAAATGGTTGGAAGTAAGTATTTTATCATATGAAGTGACCTTTAAACATTCTTATGGGAATGCTTAACAATTCTCCAGTGTTCGTCAACTTAACCCTTATTTGCTGTATATTATCAGCTGCTTAATCCCGTAGAATTCTTGGCGGACATTGTCATTGAGCATGAGTACGCTGAGTGCACTGCATCAACAATCAAAGCATTAGTTTTGTTTAATAAGCTATACCCTGAGCATAGGAAGGAAGAGGTTGAAAACTCGATAAAGAATGCTGTTCAATTCCTTCAAGACACAATTGCCCAATGGTTCATGGTGTGTTCCTCCACTAGTTTTAGATATTATTCTGAATGTACTTGAGAGGTCAATTACGTAGTATATGTAATTCCCCAGGTAAGGAAATTGGGCAATTTGCTTCACATATGGTACATATTTTGGGCTTAAAGGGCTGGCCGCGGTTGGCAAGACTTGCAACAACTGTCCAGCCATGCGCAGAGGCGTGGATTTTCTGCTCAGAACACAAAGAGATAATGGTGGACGGGGAGAAAGCTATCTCTCCTGCCGGAACAAGGTAATGTCTTGAGAGGCGTAATGCGAAGAGTTGCGTTCTTAATTTCTGCACTATCATTCTTTTCCAACGTTAACCTTAGCCTCACACTTTAAGTTATTTTGGAATTTGCCTCCAAATTCTGAAGAGAAAGAGAAAGTTACGGAGAGTGTTTCTTATCTCCCTGCAGTCGGCTTCTGTTAGGTACCCGAGTGGTGGAGCCAGATATTGGAGAATGTGTTTGCTGATCTTGTGGGGACGTTGGGCTTGGATTTCTCCTTCTGACTATGTTGCTGTTGTGACGCGGCATTTAAGAAAAAATGGTTAAGACTTGGAGCAGCGTGTTAGTGAGTAAGGGAGGGATAAACTGAAACACAAGATGAAGTTACGAAGGAAGAAAGAGACAAAGATTTAAGAACGTAGATAACACGTAATATTACTAAAAACAAATACAAACAAATACAGAGTTCATTCGAGGGAACATCAACCTCCTAAGAGACACTTACAAACATCAGACATTTTTTTACTTCATCACTTCTGTTTTATTTATACTGGCTATAACATCTGCCAGTTACAAGGCCTATAATACGGATAACTACTAGTTAGATAATCTTTAGCAACGTTCAGAAACTGCCACTGCAACGTTGAGAAACTTCTTTTTGTAACTGTTGGATTCTACACACGACACTTGGGAGTTGAGGTTGCGTTGCATGTGGTGGTCAAGGCGAGGAGTGCGGAGGGTACGTAACATCTTCATAGAGAAAAATTTAAGAACTTTTAATAACACACACCATCTTTTCTCGAATTTTTTTTTATAAGGGGATGAATTTCAATCAAGGAAGTTTTTAGATCGGTTTGTGTGGTAGATGTTTTCCTGTCTCTAAGATTTTTCCGATGATAGATTATGAAACTCTGAAGTCTCTGTACTTGATAATGCAGGAATATGTACCTCTTGCGGAAAACCGATCAAATCTGGTACAAACGGCATGGGCAATGATGGGTCTTATTCATGCGGGACAGGTCCGTTTATGGTTTTCTTTCTCTTATATCATACTGTCATATGCTTTTCTTGCATATTCTGATACAAAGAAAGTAATTGCATTAGGCTGAAAGAGACCCAAAACCTCTTCATCGTGCTGCAAAACTGATAATTAATTCTCAGTTGGAAGATGGCGGTTTTCCTCAACAGGTACCTCTTTCTACATAGCTTCAAACTAAGAGAAAGAAAATGATAAAAACTAAATAACAAGGAAAAGTTGACCAAAATCTATAGTTCACTCTTGCACTACGAAACTAGAGCTAAATTCGGGAAGAATAGCGGGAAAGCAGAACAGCTTAATTTGAAGTGCATCATAGGAAATCACTGCAAAACTTAATAACACTTGGTCGCTCTCTTATACAGGACATTGTTGCGGCCTACCTGAAGACATGTATATTACACTTTTCTGCATACAGAAACATTTTCCCGTTGTGGGCTCTTGCAGAGTACCGCAAGCGTGTCCCATTGCCATCTAGAAAGGTTTAAATCAAATAGTGGACCATGCAGCTCAACTACTGGACAAGTAGCACCGATCAAAAAGTGGGTTGTTAATTTTCATACTGTTCCGATTTGCTTCAACAAGCTGTTATCTTGAATGCAGCGCAGAGCTACAGAACTTTACCCTTCTGCTTTATAAATGGTTTGTAGAGCCTGCCAGTTCAAGACCCGTTGCCTTGTGAGATTAACTTTTTTTTTTTTTGATGAATATGTGAGTTTATTCATCGAAGAATAAAAATAATACATGAGCTTAGGGGCATACCCCAGTATTACAAATCATCTAGGAAAAGATAGAATTTGGAATTCTCCAACTATGGCTCAACAAAACATTTGCTTGGGAGAGTTTAAAGTTTCTAAATAAGGAAGCTCTTCCACGGACTACTCTCCTGATTTTAGCTAACAACATTGGAATATCAATAGACTTATTTTGAAAACGTCTACGATTACGTTCTAACCATATACAATAAAGACAAGCTAGGAAAGAAAGCTTGAGAAGCTTTGCGGCTAAATCCTTTCCCTTAGTTGCTTTAATCATCCATTGCAATTCAGATTCCCAATCGAAGATGACCTTGCGAATGCCTTGTTGAGCTAGAATACTTTTCCAAACCTGGTTAGTCCAAGTGCACTGAAAGAACAAGTGGGATCTATTTTCATATTGAGAGCCACAAAAATCACAATGCAAGTCAATTGAGGGAAGCCAATGAGAAACCACTGCAGCCGTAGGTAGTTTGTCTCTACATATGAGCCAACCAATGAAGTTATGCTTGCTGATTCCTCCTGACCATATCAAATTATACCATTCAACCTCAGAGCTCACTTGACGTAATTCCCTGTACGTTTCCTTACAACAATAAGAAGGTTGGGATAATGTAGAGGTTAAAGTCTGTCGTAACTTTAGAAGACCTCTCCAACTCCATGCCATATTTCCTTTGATGTCAATATCCATAATTGAATTTCCCCTGCATTTAGTACTATGAATCCACTTACTCCATAAGGATGAATTAGGGCAATTAATGAGATTCCAGAGAGATCGGCCCAACAAAACTTTATTCCATATTTTAAGGTTTAGTAGTCCAAGACCTCCTTCCTTTTTTGGTGAACAAACAACTTGCCAAGCAACCTTATGAGTTTTATGATCTTCTGAGTGGCCTGCCCAGAGAAAGTGCCTTATTTTCTTCTCAATCTCATAAATGGTTTGTTTTGGGAGAAGGAACATTTGCATCCAAAAGGTACAGATAGAAGTGAGAACTGTTTTAGCCAATTGTAGTCTTCCTGCATAGCTTAGGAGTTTCATTCCCCATCCATCTATTCTTGCCATGATTTTCTCTGTCAAAACTTTACAATCCGTGTAGGTAAGCCTTCTTGTAATAAGAGGAACACCAAGGTATCTAATAGGGAGACTTCCTTCAGAAAAGGGGATATGGTCTAGTATCAAAAGTTTTTCTTGTTCAGTAATCCCTGAAAAAAATATCTGACTTTTGCTAGGATTATACTGCAAACCTGTGAGTGTTGCAAATTCCTCCAACGCTTCAGTGAGACATAATACTGAATTTACATCCCCATGTGCAAATAGAAATAAATCATCTGCAAAACAGATATGAGTGATTTTCTCTTCCTTGCATCTCCAATGATATTTGAAAGTAGAGGTGAAAACTTTCTCACTAATTATCCTATTAAGGATCTCCATGACGAGCACAAACAAATAAGGGGATAAAGGATCTCCCTGCCTTAACCCATTTGTGCCCTCAAAAAAACCTACATGCTCACCATTGAAATTCACAGAGAATCTAGTAGTAGTGATGCATTGGCTAACCAATTCAAGTAAAGTTTGAGGAGTGTGAATAGCTTGGAGAACCCCCAATATAGCATCCCATTTAACCATGTCATAAGCTTTCATAAGATCAATCTTAATGGCAACACGCTTTCCTTTATCTCCTTTATGGTAATTATGAAGCAATTCTTGACAGAGCATAATATTTTCAGAGATTTGACGACCTCTGATAAAAGCAGTTTGGTTTTGGCTAATCACTTCAGGAAGAATAAGACTTATTCTCTCAGCAAGTAGTTTTGAGATCACTTTATATAACACATTGCAGCAGGCAATTGGCCTAAAATCCTTCATACAACTTGGGTTAGGGGTTTTAGGTACTAGGCAAAGCAAAGTAGCATTGATAGCTTTCAGTAATTTCTTGGATGAGAAAAAATCAAGCACCGCTTCTTCAATATCATGTCCGATAATTGGCCAAGCTTTCTTGTAAAATAGGCTATTATATCCATCAGGGCCAGGAGCTTTGAAATCATGAAAACCCCAAAGAACTCTCTTCACATCAGAACGTTCAATAGCAGGCAAATTCAACATTTCACTCACATTCTCATGAAATAAGGAAGAGTACCTGCCAGTGAAAAGGTTAGTTGAACGAGAACTTCCAAGTACATTCTGATAATAAGTAGTGATAGCTATCCGCAAGGCATCATCATCATAAATAGTAGATCCATCTTCTAGTACTAGATGAGAGATTCTATTCTGAGCTCTTCTACGCACCAAAGATGAGAAGAACATTCTACTATTATTATCCCCCTCTTTCAGCCAAAGATTCCTCGATTTTTGCTTTAAAAGGATTTCTTCATGTTTACTCAGTGCAATCAATTTTTCCATTTTCATTCTTTCCTCAGTACGCATATCTGTATCAAAGGGGTCAAGTTGTAGATTGAGTTGAACTTGCTGTAATTGTTCTCTCGCCACCTTTACCTTCTGATGCAAATCACCAAATTGATCTGAATTTAGCTTCCTAAGGGGAAACTTTAATGCCTTTAATTTCTTCACAACTTTGTACATTTTAGTACCACTGAGCTCTTGCTGCCAAACATGATTTACAGTTTCCATAAAATCGGGGCTAGTTGTCCAAAAATTAAAGAATTTGAAAGGAGCTTTTTTCCTTTTGTGAGTGGTAGCTAACTTAACCAAGGAAGGAGAATGATCCGATACCAAAGGGGGCAAAAACTCTATCGAAAGTTTATCAAATTTGAGAATCCCTTCTGTGTTTAGTAAAGCTCTATCAATCTTGCTTGCTCTAAGATTCTGGGATGATCTTTTGTTCGACCAAGTGAAAACAGAACCCATGAAAGAGGGTTCCAACAATCCCAGTCTCCCAATCATATCATTTAAGTCCTCCATGCCCCTTGTCCATTTAACATTTGGCCCAATTCGTTCATCAACATGCCGAATTTCATTAAAATCACCCACCAATAACCATGGAAAGCTAACAATATTTTGAGAAGAGAAAAACTCAATATTTGCCCATAACTCCCTACGTTCAGATTCCAAGTTGCTAGCATAGATAGCAGATAAGAAGAAAGGAGATAAACCTATCTTATCAATGCGACAATGAATGACTTGAGATGAAGTACCTTGGATTGAAAGTTGTAGCTCGGATGATTTCCATAAAATCCATATTCTTCCAACACTAGAATGCAAATAATTGTGAGAGTAATTCCATTCATCAAACATATTCTTCAGGACAAAACTAGCATTTCCTTCTTTAACTCTATGCTCTATCAAAATAATAACATGTGGAGCTTGAGATAAGATAAAATTAACTACTTCTCTTTGTTTAGGGCTTTTGTTGAGGCCCCTCACGTTCCATGATAAGATATTCATTGATCTGGAGGTTTTTCCCCTTTCTCCACTGCCTCAATGTTACCAAGAAGATCTGAAATTTCATTATAAGAGGTCTGATTTTCGTTTGCATTAGCAAGCTGAGAAAATCTATTTTCTGAGATAAGATCACAATTATTTTCCTTCTTCTTCCCAGGAGATTTCTTCTTATTGATTACAGCTATAAACTCAGATTTGTTTCCTTGAGAGGTAGCAATATTAGGCTTAATAGTCATTGCCTGAGCAATACCGTTGTCCTCAATACCTAGTGAATTTGGCTTCTGTACTGTAGTAACTGGTTCTTGAACATCTCCTTTTTGATTAACCTGCGGGCCTTCACTTTTTTTGGGAATCCATATATTTTTCTTTATTGTGCAATCTCTATGACCAAAGCAGTTACATTTCTTACACTTAGGAGGGATCCAACCATATTCCACAGTAATCTCAAACATTTCATTATTACCCATATCCACATCAAAATTTTGGGGAAATTCACTATCAATATCCATTAGAATACAAACTTTGGCATATGATAACCGTAACTTTTGTTCAGTAGCTTTATCCATATATAGAGGTTTACCCAGTACGCTACTAACATGACTCATACCAATCTTATTCCATAAAGCATGGGGAACGTTATACAACTTAACCCAGATAGGAACAGCAGATATTTTAGCCTTCTCTAGTCTAATACAAGGATGCCATTTTTGGAGAAACAGAGGTTTACCCGCTATGTCCCAAACTCCAATTTCCATTACTTCTTCTAATTTCTGAATATTTGAAAACCGAAAGAAAAAGAAGCCATCCTCAGTGGCAGTAATATCCAGTAAATTATCTTTACCCCACAATTTTTCAACAATTCCTTTTACTGCGTAAAACGAAGTATAAGTATTCAAAAAATAACCCACAAGACAATTTGCAAAATGACTTTTGCCCTCCTCAATTGCTTCAGGAGGGGGTTTCACAATGATTCTCTTACCCTTCTCAGGTGGAGGGAGGTAATCTAGTTTAGTCATCTGATTTGTTGGTCCCATGGCAATTTGTTTCCAATTCATGCCAACATAACTAACCACACTAGGAATCACTTCATCCACACGCCTTTTGTTTTCCACTTTATCATTTGCATCAACTTTGACAGCAATTCCATCAAGTACTTCCTCATATGAATTATTTAAGCAAGAAGAGGCAGCAGAATTACCTGGTTTTCCAATGTCTGAAGACTCTAAAATATTCTCTTCATTGCTGGATTTTGGAATAATCCTACCAATTTCCACCTTTGATGATGTAGTACGTACTTTCCCACTTCTAGTACCCACCATTGGAGTCAATCCAAGGGAGCTAAGAGCTCGTCTTTGAGGAGCGGCAGATTCAGGGCAAATTCGACTGGCAACTTGTACCATAAGTTATGGCCTTGGAAGAGTCTAATTGATGATTAAAGGTAATAGCATGGGCACCTTCATTCACCGTCTCCCACATGAAGGCCACTAGCAAGGATTAAGCTAGTGCATAAGTAAGAAAGAGGCCTCAGAAAGATTTGGTAATTTAGTCATCTGAAGGAAGGCTTTTTTTTTTTTTTTTTTTTGGGCGGGGGGGGTGGGGAAGGGGGAGCTGGGAGCTGGGAGGAGCTGGGGGGAGCGGGCGAGCTGGGGGAACGGGGAGCTGGGGGGCGGGCGAGATGGGGGGCAGGGAGCTGAGGGGAGCGGACGAGCTGAGGGGAGCGGACGAGCTGAGGGGAACGGGGAGCTGGGGGGCGGGCGAGCTGGGGGAACGGGGAGCTGGGGGGCGGGCGAGACAGGGGCGAGCTGGGGGAGCTAGGGGCGGGCGAGGCGGGGAGCGAGCTGGAGGGGCGGGCGAGACGCGGGGAGCTCGGGGGCGGGCAAGGCGGGGGGCGGGGAGCTGGGGCCGGATCTGGGAGCTGGGGGGAGCTGGGGGGCGGGCGAGACGGGGCGAGCTGGAGGGGGCGGGCGAGACGCGGGGAGCTGGGGGGCGGGCAAGACGGGGGGCGGGGAGCTGGGGCCGGATCTGGGAGCTGGGGGGAGCTGGGGGGCGGGCGAGACGGGGCGAACTGGAGGGGGCGGGCGAGACGCGGGGAGCTGGGGGGCGGGCAAGACGGGGGGCGGGGAGCTGGGGCCGGATCTGGGAGCTGGGGGGAGCTGGGGGGCGGGCGAGACGGGGCGAGCTGGAGGGAATTACTTTTATATACTGCATGAATTACTTTTGTAAATGCTGTACTACTTATGCTGTTTTATGTTTTATTTTTTGCTAAGAAGCCTGCATTGACGACTATTCTCTGTCAAATATCGTGGAGCTTGGCCTGATGAGTTGTGTCATTCCTTCTATTGAAAGTTACTGTCCTCGTTAATATTTTATATGTTGGATAATCAATTTATCCAAATCATTATTTGTTCCTAGGTATCAGCAGAAATATTCTGTCTAATATTAGAATCCAATAAAGAAAAGATATGAAGCATTTAATACACAAATATTATTTATGTGTCATCAATTTATTTCTAATAATTGCTTTAGATAGTGAAGTGCCAAATAAAGTTTATTTTGGAAAGGAAGTTTCCAATAATTATCTAAAGGTGTTTGGTTGTAAAACATTTCTTCATATTCTAAAGGTTACGAGGTCTGAGTTAGATTTTAAGACGAGAGAATGTATATTCATTGGCTATGGTTCTAATGAGTTTGGTTATAAGTTTTATAATCTAACTGTGAAGAAAATTATGAAAAATTATGATATTGTATTTTTTGAGAATTAGAATATAATAGATATTAACTAGAAAGAGAAGATTGTGTCACAGGGCTCTAAGATTTGTATCAATATTGACTTAATTCCTTCAAAATGATTTGTAGAGATAATGGCTTGAATAAGTTGAAGGTGCCATTAAATATGATGTTCAAGATCAAATTTAGAATTAGATTCAAAATAACCAACAGGATGTAAATAACAATGATACTCAGACAAATAATATTGTTGATGTTCAATTGGATTCATTTATAATTTCACCATTGAAGACGTCTACTAGAGGTTATCATCTATCCTCCAAATACTCTATTGAGAAGTATGTGTTATTGATTGATGCTGGTGAGCTTGAGAGCTTTGAAGAAGCAATAAATGATGTGAACAAAAAAATAAAAATAAATAAAGAGATTGTTGCAATGCTAGATAAGTTGAAATTTTTACATAATAATCAAACATTTGAGTTGGTGACATTGTTTAAAAGCAAAAAACTTTGAAGAATCATTGAATTTATAGATTAAAGTATGATGAAAAATTTTTACATTCTCAATACAAAGCTAGACTAGTTGCTAAGAGTTTTAGTCTAAAAAAGAGAATTGGTTATGATGAGATCTTCTCACCCATTATGAAAATGTCTTCAATCCAAGTGGTTTTGAGATTCATTGTTAGTCTGAATCTTAAGATTGAGCAAATGGACATGAAGACTACTTTCCTTCATGATAACTTAAATGAACAAATTTACATGAAATAGCCAAAGGATTTCAAAATATATATATATACATAGAAAGAACTATGTTTGTAAGTTAAAGAAAGTTTATATAACTTAAAGCAAGTACCTAGATAATAGTATTAAAACTTTGAGTCCTTTATAGGAGAGTAAGCCTATAAAAAGGTAAATTCTAATAATTGTGTATTTATGTAGAGGTTCTTAGAAGATGGTTTCATTATTCTACTACTTTATGTAGATAACATGGTCATAGTTGATAAGAATGTGATAAGAATTGAAAAGATAAACCAAGATTTATCTCATTGAAAGACTTAGGCCTAGTAAAGCAAATTCCTTATATAAGAGATAGATGAGGTAGAAAAGTCAAGTGATTATAATGATTTCTAAAGGAGTACATCAATAGAGTGCTTTAAAGGTTTTACATGAATAAAGCTAAAGTGGTAAGTAATCCACTTACTATACACCTCAAACTTATTAAGAGGTAAAGTCCTACAAATGAGAAAGAGATGAAAGATATGAAAAGAATTCCTTATGCTATTGTTGTTTTTTGTTTAATGTATGCAATGGTTTGTCCAAAGCTAAACATAACTTGTGAAGTTGGAGTAAATAGCAGGTTCACTTCAAATCCTTCAATAAAATATTGAATATAATAAACTAGATCTTAAAATATTATTAGATATGAGATATCATGAAAACCAAAGAGATTGAGTTTAAGAAAATACATACTAAGAATAATGGTTCATCTATAATGACAAAGGCACTTTGGCAAAAGAAGTTTGAGTTTTGTTGCCATGTGGTTAGTTTGAATTTTGCTTTAGAAATTGACGTTTGACATTTCCCTCATTTGAGTTGGAGGGGGGGCGGAAGGGAATTGTTGGCTTGGTCCAACCTAAATCCAGTTTTGTGTTAGGTCCTTATTTAAGATGGTGTTGCCCTAATATTGGATGAGGAGATTTTTTAAGGGTAGCCATAAAAAGGAAAAAAGAGATAAAGAAAAATAAAATAAAATAAAAGAGTAGAATTTCACAGGAATTAAAAGCCATGTGTAGCAATTCACCAAATGCTTAATTAAGGTGAATTGGTGGTCCAATTGAGCTAATTTTTTATTAATAGATTTGGGATTGGGTGTTCTTTATTTTAAGCACTTGAATCGTCATTTGAAGCTCTTTATATCAACATATCTTGGTTGAAAATATAAGTGTTTTTTTCTCCAACTTTTCTTATTTAAGTTGATATTTTCAATTTGTTCTTCACTATCAATTATTGGTTCTATTATTATTAGATAATAATCTTTGTTCTCTTGATGTTATTAAAGACTTGATTACATTGTAAACCTAAAGAGTTTTGCAATGAAGATTTGGGTGGATTCCATAATCAGTCCTATGATTTTTATCCTTCACATTGGGAGAGTTTTTCACATAAAAAATTCTCTTGTATTGATCATGCAAATTGTGGTGTTTACATTTTTCACTTGTGATTCAAAGTACATTATTTGTGTTTCAGTATTTCCTCTTAATTTCAACCAAATTGGGAAAGTTTTGATTTTTTTTTTCCCATCAATTGCTTCATTATCCCTCTGCACTCAGATGGATCTTTACATATTGTTGTATCTTTCCCAACAGAAACTCTGCAGAGTCGTTCTGTTATGCCTCCTTATCTAAGCTAAGTCTTTTGCTTTTGTAGTTTAAATAGCAGTAGGATGTGGGCAAGAGGTATTTCTCATTGTTCTGTGGTCTGAACTGTCTTGTTTTGTGTTATCTATCTAGTGAGGTGTTTTTCTGCATTTTCGTCTTCAATAGTTCAGTTTTGTTCTGACCATTAATTTGTGAAGCACTTCAATCATTCTCTGACCATTAGTTTGGGAAATGTGTTTCTTCAACGTTGGTATCAGTGTTGAGTTTCGACTGTGTCTAGGAGTTTTTATTCTGTGACATGTTTTTTTGCTATCTAGGTCTATTAAAACTTCTTAGCTTATGGCGTCCTCTTATTCATCTACAGCTGAGATTTCTCATCTAATTTTCGGGGCGTAAAACCATTAATACTGGGCGATTAAGATGCGTATTTATTTCAATTGTCTGTACTCTGAACTGTACGGAATCATTTAGAGCAGGATGCTGTCAAACAAGCTTTCCAGTTCAAATGAGTAGGATGCTGTCAAACAAGCTTTCCAGTCCTTGAACGGGAGTCGCAGCAGGTTCATTTTGCTCTCAAATAAAATACTAAGTAAAAGTAAATTTTATAACATAGAATTATAATATACTTTTTGAATGAGGCATTTCCCGTGCTTGAAAGCTCAACACAAAACCCACAATTCGTATTGATGGTAAGGGAGTATATTAAAAATAGTTTTGAAAGTATTTCATACTTTATATACTATTTTTAAAAATATTTTTTATGTTAAAAAAATAACTCTTACCTTTTAACAAAGTTCAGAATAAGATTGGATGTTATAATTCTTTTAGATCATAATATAACCTTTTATGCACTTCAGCCCATAGATGTGTAGGCTCGGCTGCTCTTTGGACAGTGTCATATTAAGATATCATTTGTTTGGCATGGACGGCCTGTTGACCACATACGATAAGAAATGAAACTGCCCCTGTTTCTTGTTGGTCCCAGCGGACCCATGATCTAAGTAAGGGTTGTTTATAATTAGAGTTCACATCACCCTTTATTACATCATGTTCACCATGAAATGATTTGGAGGATTGTTCGTATACTAAAATTACTCAGGCAGTTTTAGCTTGAATTATATGTATTCGACCAAATTCACCTAGATTGTTGGTTGAATAGAAATATAGAAAATTTATTATACAAAGTTGTTTGGCTCATATAAGCTTGTGTAAAATCATATTATATTATATTATTTTTCATTTTGTGATTTTTATAACTTCAAATTATGATAATATTCAAACTACCTTTTTCATAAGCAAAAAAAAAAAAAAAGCAAATACAAATCCGGAGATACTCGAGTTATAACTCTTTCTTTTTGCATTGTATGATAAATAGGATTGTCATATGTTGAAAATAATCTCCATAGAATATGGACACCCTATGAAAAAGTGGTCCATGGATTCTTTCAAACTACAACATACGACCTTTTATATCTAGCTATAATATTATAGATTTGCTTTACTCTTTGCTCCTATTATCATTGCTACTTTTGTACCCCTAGACATTTCATCAAGAGAGGCTATTTTTGGGTGATACCTTTGTACCTCCAAGTATTCCATGAGAGAGGCTATCTAGAGGGTGAGTGGTGTCAAATTTAGGACCATGAAGACCAAAGCAACCTTGTCATCAAATTGAGAATGCTATCAAATTCTATTGAGAAGATGAAAATGAACAATTATTCAAAAATGAGATATGTCAATGTATAATGAATATATACATACTGCAAAACATAATTATGAAAACATGGGACTTACTACAAATATTTAGTTCGTGAAAACCACTCAAATGATCCTAATAGTAAATAGTTCGTGACTAGTACAAATTTCTTGGAAACAGAAATAAAAATGTTTTCAAATGAATAACTCATGAATATATTTGAGTTTGTCTGTCAAATAAGTGAATCAAATTTGAAGATAATACTCAATCCCATTGATACACTTAACTATGTTTGTATGAAAATTAGAATTGACCATTAATGTCATCTAACAAATTGCTTGAAAATTCAAAGTTTGGCCTAAGTTTGACCAATTTCATTTATAGTTGTTGTGATTTGTCATAATTGGTGAGGACTTTTTTGTCCTCATAACCCCTAGGACCCACGCATGATGTGGGTATGCGCTAGACAGTTCTAGAATTATGTAGAATCATGTAGATATGTGTTGTGATGGTAGAGAAAAATTAAGGAATCTCAAAACAAAAAACCCTATAAACAAAGGCGGCATGGAATAAGCTAAGTGGCTTTGAGGAGGGGCTTGGAGGCTAGAAGCCTCATGGCTTGGCATAGCTTGGTAGCTTGATGTGTGAGGGGATGGTGCAAGAGATTTGCAAAGCCCCTGAATTGTAGAGAAAGCCAACGCCAAAATTATGCAAGCAATCAATAGCCCAATAGAGAGTGAAAGATAATACTTATACTCTCAATCATTGCTCTTATCATTAAAAGGAAAAAGGGTCGCAGATGCGGTGATAGTGGACGTAGGCATTTTTGGTCGAACCACTCTAAAATCTTGTCTCTTATTGTGTGTCTTAATCTATATTCCACATTGCTGTCTGTTATTAGTGCGATGCGTAGCTCAAATGTTCCAACAAGTGGTATCAAAGCTGAGGTTCATTGGTTTCTTAACTTGGAAGCATCTCATTGTGGTTTCAAGCTTTAATTTTGAAGCTTGAAAGTTTGCATAACCATATTTTAAGCTAGATCAACACTTATGAAAAGGTAAATGACCTCTCCTTGATTCTTTTATTGAAGATTTGGCTTTGAAATCAAAGAATTTTGAATGGGTCTTTGTTGGGTAGGAGAAAACTCAGTTTCAAACTCATTTTAACTTAAAAATGGTGAAAAGATGCTATTCTTGGAGAAACAAAGGCCATATATGGAATTAATGTTGCTAGACCTACTATGTTGGATTGTTTTACAAAAAATGACGAAAAAATGGTCAGTAGAGTCGCCGAACGGCCGCCGAAGATGGCGAAGTGAAGAATTGGGTCGTCATGACCCAGATCAGGACTCAAATAGCCAAGTGGGTTGGTGCCTGCAAAGTAGGCTGAGTGTAGTTAGATGCAGGCTTGGGTATAGGCAGATGGATTTAGGCCGCGGGCAAATCCAACTAATCAAGCTAGGTGGAGTTTGTTGGATGGGGTCGAGTTAATTTGTAAACGGGTTGGACCAGACAGGCTGTTAGGCCAATTGTGTGGGCCTAAAAGTTGGGTTGGATTGATTGAAATGGGCTGATACATTAGGCTGCACTAGCTTACAGAATAATAAGCTAGACTGAGAGTGGACCAAGAAACAAGCCAAGTTAACTAGGCCAAATCTAGCCCAAGGCCACTAGAGGTTGGGCTGCTGAAGTTGGGCTGGATCCCAAAAATGGGTCGATTAGGACTCGAACCCATAAACGATAGGTTGATTGTAGATGGATGACCAAGATGCATTTTCAAAGATCTACTATGATATAGGGCATTTGTGACTAGGAAAATGCTACCAAGATGATCTACAACAGATTGCGATTATATCCAAGGAAGAATCATAGTAGTTGGTGGCAGCATGTGGTTGGAATTGTTGGGTCGAGTTGTGAACATCACAGGTTCTGACGGAAATCTAGCAAAAGGTGTTTAAGCAAACAATTTTAAGGTAATAGCTGGTGTATTGGTTGACGAGGGACTGATTAGGAGCAAAAATTGGTTAAGTTAGCGGTAGAAGATGGTAGAAATTATGTCGGCTCGTAAAAATGGGTCAATCAATGAAGCTGGGTTAGGCGCGTGACCAAATGCGCAGAGGCGCTACCTAGTGCGTGAAGTACACGCACATGTGGCACGTGACGCCCATGCACGAATAAAGAATTTGGCATGTGAATTCCATGTGTGGGTTAGAAAATTTTCAAGTATTTTTAGCCTATCATGGATAGTTTTTCAAGTAGTATTTGATGGTATTTTTGGATTTAAATTTCAGTTTATAGAGGTTCAAAAAATAGAAAAAACATTGCAGATTGGCTAGTTTGCTTAAAGTGGGCTAAGTGAGGGTGCTTGTGACGTGAACACTTAGAGTTAATGTTCGTTGGGGGGGAGTTGATTGTGAAGCTTAGATACCTCAAGGTTTACACAAATAGTGGATTTAGTTTAAGTTTAATCACTCTAAAGTTTGGATGTTCACAATAGAAACGTTTTTTCCCTAGAATGAGTTCATGTTGAGGGGGAGCTTGGAATGGTGTGATACCTATTGAAAAGGATGCACCATGAGATGTGGACAGGACAATTGTAGAGTGATGTCTTCTCCTTTTAGTGATTCGGTTGTGGTTGCCTAGTACAAGGTTGTTGCACTAATTATTCCAAATAGGGGTAGATTTGTTGTAATTTGTCATAATTATTGAGGACTTTTTTGTCCTCACAACCCCTAGGACCCACGTGTGATGTGGATATGCACTAAATGGTTTTGGAATTATGTAGAATCTTGTAGATATGTGTTGTAACAATAGAGAAAAATTAGGGAATCTTAAAACAAAAAACCCTATAAATAAAGGTGGCATGGAATAAGCTAAGTGGCTTTGAGGTGAGGCTTGGAGGCTAGAAGCCTCGTGGCTCAAAGTTCTCTATGGCTTGGCATAGCGTGGTGGCCTGATGTGTGAGGGGATGGTGTGGGAGATTTACAAAGCCCTTGAATTGTAGAGAAAGCCAATACCAAAATTATGCAAGCAATCAATCAATAGCCCAATAGAGAGCAGCCATATCTAGAAAGTGAAAGATAATACTTGTACTCTCAATCGATGTTTTTATCATTAAAATGAGAAGGGGCCGTAGATGCGGTGATAGTGGACGTAGGCACGTTTGGCAGAACCATCTAAAATATTTTCTCTTATTGTGTTTCTTGATCTATATTCCACGTTGTTGTCCGTTATTAGTACGAGGCGCAGCTCGAATCTTCCAACAATAGTAGTCTCACCTTTCTTAATGCCATCTACCAAATTGGCACTATCCTTCAGAAAACCTGCACGAAAGAGGTTTATCAAGTTTGCAACGGCACTCTACTAAACCACATAATATACACCCCAAACGTAGTTATTTGCAGATAAGAAAGAGTTTTAATTCGTATGTTGACAGCAGAACAAAGAAGGAAAGAGAAAGTGGGAGACGAAAAGAGCAACTTCGGAAAGCTAGGAGGAAATTAATCCAAGGATAAGAGGAAAACCCAAAGAGTGGGCTGTGGAGCCTAACGATTAATATAATATGATCAGCCATTGATTGCAAAAAGTGGGTTGGTAAACGAATATGATTTGTTATATTTTTATTTTTCCTTCCCTTACTCAAATGACTTTCTGACTGGTGCATCTATATAAGAAACCACGTCATCCCAGAGTGTCACCCACAATAACCAAAACCAGCTATGGCAGACCAAGGTTATCTTCTCAGAGTCCTCCTGCTCGTTCTTGGTTCATTGACCTATAATAGCCTTGTTGTTAAACCAAGCTTTCCCACTGCTTCACTCAACCGGAGCAGCTTTCCGTCGGGTTTTATTTTCGTGACGGGATCAGCATCTTACCAGGTAAATTCTGGATTCCCTCCGTGTTCTTAACCTGATAGCGTTTTCCTTCAAGTGTCCTGAGATGTCAAGCATGAAGCATATGTGTGGTTCAATCCAGGTTGAAGGATTCGCAAATGAAGTGGCAGAGGAAAAAGTATATGAGATATATTCGTCCATAGATATCCAGGTCTCTCTCTCGCTCTCTATTCTTTGAAAACAAAGCATTCTTTTTGCTGATGGGCTTTACAGTATGCTAAATTACTAGAAAAAAAAAAATACTAAAGTTGGGTCTACATCTCATTATAATGCATAACTTATGATGTCCAAATTCTTATGGGTTTCATGCTTACTCTTGCACATACTCTCACTACATTATTGGAAAGTATAAAAATGATAACTTAGTCCTCGTTAAATTTATAGCTCAATCTTATAAAATTCATATGAAATTGCAGATAGGATAGCTGATGGTAGTAATGGAGACATAGCTGTTGATCAATATCATTGCTACAACGTATGTACATATAATAAAAATTAAAAAAATGTGACATCACATGTACAGTTTTCTAAAGTTTCAAGGTCCATGGTAGCAATCATAAATCAATTTGTTTAACTAATTAGAGCGTACCTACGCACAAGATGTTGAAAGAAAACTTCAGTATTTTCGTAATAATTTTATTTTTCTAATTATGTATTATAGGAAGATGTTGAACTTATGAAAGAGATTGATATAGATGCATACAAGTTTTCTATCTCATGGACACGTGTTTTACCAAGATTCTTGTTTGCACCAAGTTCAAACTGCTTTCTGAATTAAAATTTATGATAAATAAATGTTAATAAATGTCAATAGTTTGGAAACAATATTTTCAACCTTCATACGATCATAACTATTCATGTGGGTCAAATTTTAGATGGAAGGCTAAGTGGGGGTGTGAACCAAGAAGGAATAAAGTATTACAATAACATCATCAATCAGCTCCTGGACAAAGGTCAGGATTGGATTCAGTCTTGTGCTTCATCACAATTCATGTCCTTATCTTGAACTTACAGATTAGTACTTATTTTTAAATTACTAAATGCAGGTATAGAGCCCTTTCTGACCATATTCCACTGTGATATCCCCTAAACCCTTGAAGACGAGTATGGTGGTTTCTTAAGTCCTAGCATTATGTAAGTGATTGCTAAAGTCATACTGTCTATCCATTTTTAATTGATGTAGGACCCTTTTTTCTTAATAATTGTACCATAGTTATGTTCTGAATAAGGACCACTTTTTGGACAGAAAGAAAGGAAGGACCCATTTATGGAGTACATTATCTTTATTGATTGTATATCAAAAGTTAACGCTCCCAGTTTCATATAATTTTTCTCAATATATATCCTTTTTAAAGTCGAATCAATCAATTAAGGAATAGTCTTTGAATCTTTCTACGAACTGGACATCTTTCTTGATTCGAGATAAACACATTTGTGCCCCGTAATTTTCAGTGATGACTTTCGGGATTATGCGGACCTTTGCTTCAAGGAATTTGGTGACCGTGTAAAGCACTGGATTACACTAAACGAGCCTTATACCTACAGCAGTTATGGCTACGCAAGCGGGCAATTAGCACCTGCTCGATGTTCAAGCTGGCAGAATCTGAACTGCACCGGTGGAGATTCAGGCACAGAGCCATATTTGGTTTCTCATCACCTCCTTCTTGCTCATGCAGCAGCTGTTAAAGTGTACAAGAAAAAATATCAGGTTCTATATGCAAGAATTTAGTACAACTAAACTTGATTATTTCATGTTTCTCTAAATGTTAAAAATGATAGAGAATGAATCATATCTAACTTTAGTTTTTTTTTTTTTTTTAAAAAAAAAAAGGAAGAAGGAAAGAACTTGAACTTTAATACTATGTTAGGAAGTCATATCCCACCTCCAAAAAATTTATCTCTTTTATAAACTTTTCTTTCAGAGTTTTACATTTTCCATGTGCAATTTAACAATAAATAATAATGCAGTAGCATGCCGCAAAAAGGTCCTAACCATTGTGCACAAAACTCAGGGAGTACAAAAAGGTGTTATAGGGACTACGCTTGCATCAGGATGGATGGTGCCATTCTCTGATTCGGACGACGACCGTAAGGCTACCAAACGGGTCATGGACTTCACGCTGGGATGGTAACTTTTTATTCTTTGAAAGCAGAATTCTGTCTCTCGAGGCTATCTTTGCCTTGTCCTATGTAGTAAACGTCACATTGGCTTCACCTTTATTATGCCACAACACTTCTCACAAGTTTCTTTATCCATGAGCAAAGCGGCAGAACATTAAACTTAAATTTTCAATAAACTTCTTACTAATGTGGGACTAGACCTCATAGAAAATGTCCACTATTTTCTGTAGGTTTTTGGACCCATATTGTGGGAATTTTTACTAATGTCAGAGATTCACATGCAACTATTTTCTTTATTTTTTTTTTTTGGGTAGAAATGTAAGTTTGCATTAATAAAATGTAATATACAAAAGTATAGGGAGTATTACAAGAATATCTGCTATTTTTTGTAGGTTTTTGGACCCATTGGTTAATGGTGAATATCCGCAAAGCATGCGAACCCTTGTCGGAAACCGATTGCTGAAGTTCACCAAAGCACAATCGCAGTTGTTAAAAGGGTCGTTTGACTTCATCGGATTAAACTATTATACTACAAATTATGTAGCCTACACACCTAACCTTAATTCTTCACCTCCGAGCTACTTGATAGATTACCGTGCTGAACTTCTGAGTAAGAAGAGAAAACCCTACTAGCAAGTTCTATGTTTCTTATGCATCTATGCTAACTAGGCACTACCGTTTTTCTTTTTCTTTTTTCTATTTTCGGTGGCAGGTGAGCGAAACGGGATCCTCATTGGTCCACAGGTATCTGCTAAAATTATATTTGAATACCAAGCCTTATTAGTAATTTTGAACAAATTCATAATAGTTCTAGTCTTGTATCTTCTTTTCCTAATTTTCCTGTCTTAGAGATTGTCTTGGGCTGTGGGATATATCTTGCTATGATGGACATGGTGCAATAGTAGGACCTACAAAAATATATCAATTTGTTCCCTCAAGCTCCCTCATATAATGATAATCATTTTCTTTTTTAACCGCAGGCTGCATCAAGTTGGATCCATGTTTATCCTAGAGGACTTCAAGATGTCTTGCTGTACGTTAAGAAAAAGTATCATAATCCACCAGTCTACATGACTAAAAGTGGTAATTTCTTATTTCTTTTTTTTTTCTTAATTAAAAAATATAGTTGTTAGATCACAGTTTAAGCCAAATATCTATGACCATATTGTAGGATTTGATGAATTCAATAATGCTACCTTGTCGCTTGAGGAAGCCCTTGCAGACAAACATAGAATTGAGTACCATTATGGACAAACCTAAAAATCTCTCGCTCCCCCTCCCAAGTGTAATTGGCTTTGACGTCCTTGTTTATTTTTGAAATAGGAGAGGCGTTAACATGAAAGGATACTTTATATGGTCATTGCTGGACAACTTTGATTGGACCTCAGGCTACACCATTCGCTTTGGCATCTGTTATGTTGACTATAAGAATGGATTGAAAAGGTATCCTAAGCTTTCAGCTCATTGGTTCAAGAGTTTCCTCAAGAAAGAGATATGAGATGCTCATACAATATCAAGTATTTTTATTATTCCCAATCTTACATTTATAAATAAAATGTGTCAAATACTGCTCTTCTTTAATAAAAGAAATATAATATCAAGAACTTTTTATTAGTGTAACCTTATCAATAAACTAAAGATTGTTTCTTCACCTACATAATTAAATTATGTGATTGTTGTTCATGTACGGGCTCAAATTCTCACTAGAATAAAATGATTATGGCATTCTACCACAGAAGGCGCTCCTGCATTGAGCAAAAAATTCTCACATGGTTTTACTGTTTGTGAATGTCTAGCTAGAACGCGACCTACCTCTATCATGCCTTCCGTTCAGCGTTAATCCATGTGAGAGCTTGTTAGCTTGATGGTATGTTGAGAGGCTTATTGTCGTAGTGTGAGGACCTCAAAGGCTATTGATGAAAGGATGATATGTTATGAGATGTACAGATTTATTTATTTATTTATTTATTTTGGTCACTTTTCCCGCTAAGTAAAATCTGTATACAAACAGTTATTCATAAAAAATAAGAATATGAACATACCTTTATAATAAGACTTTTGATAACATCAAAACATATTAAATTTCATCTCTTCAAGCCTCCAATTATACTAAATATATAAGTTTCTTGTTGTTTTGAGAATTTTTTTTTTTTTTAACACAACAGAATCAATCCCTATATAAGACAAACACACTCAGAACTAAAAATTTTCTCAAAGGTTAGGGCTTCGTGGCCCAAGGTCCAGTGGGCGTAAACCCACTTTGTATTTCTTTAACCACTAGTGGGTACAGGATTTTCTGGCTTGGCTGGTGCTCGGCTCTTTGGGGCTTGGTTAGGATTTCGGCCTTCCGGCTTTTGTGTGAGGTCATTTTAGGCCTGGGTTGTGTACGGGCTTATGGCCCTGGATGTCAAGCCTTTCTAGCTTTTCGTGTACTGTTGTGTGGCCTTTATGGTCTATGGTTAATGGCCTATCCTCGTACAGTTAGGCCTGAGTGGCCTTATGAGTTGTAAGGGTTTTGCTCGTGGTTCTTTGTTGATCTGATATGAGAATGTGTATGGTCTGATCTGATGTAATGTTGTTGAATGTGCTCGAAGATTCTACTTTCTTTCATCCAAATAACATAAACAAAATAGGCAAATACAAATTTGAGAATAATTATCCCAAAATTTTTTCCTTTGATGTGACTAAGGAGTCATTTGATCCTAGAATGTCAAGATAACTAGGGTCGTGACACATTAAAAGTTGTTGTTGAGTATGAGCATTTAGAGAAAGGGATTCCTCAAATATGTTACATAAACAACAAATTGTCTCTTTAAGGTCTCCCATAAATAGATATACCTTCTATGGCTAATTGATCTAAGATTGTTAATCATATGTCATTGATTGATGAGAAATTGTCTACTTGAACTACACAATTCCATGTTAATTTACTCTAGAGCCTTGGAGAATGATACCTTTCTATGCAAAATATAGTTGATATCAATATAAATCTTTTTATTCTATCTAGTTGCATAATGGACTAGCTCATATATTTTAGACTAGGAAATATTTTAAGAATTGAATTTATTTTTGGAAATTTCAGTTGTTTCAAGTTAGTCGTAAATCTTTCTCAAGGAAGATTTAGCATATGATGAAAAACATCATTAATCTTGTTAGTATCTTTATTATGAAGATTACTACATAAGGAGAGTAAAGATAGGTACCATACCCCTAGCCCTTGAAGACTAGGGTAATTAACTAGCAAAATCTAGAAGTGAAAAGGATTACAGGAAAGTAAAAGGAAAAATATGATAACCAAGAATTTTCAAAAAAATTCAGAAACGATAAAAGTTTGTCATAAAGAAGTATAACTAGTTCAAAAATACTAAGTCCTATTCTGTTCTCAGCACCGTTTATGAGGAAAACTAAGACCAAAAGATAGTGTATCTAAGATTGTTCCGTGCCTCGTAGGTCTTAACAAAAGGCAAGAATTCAATTTGTTTAGGGTAAACTAGTTAGAAGGAAAAATCCCTCAACCAAGAGAAAAGGCCGTGTTGAGAGACAAAGAACAATTGGATGCTTTGTGGTAACACAAGGTATGTTGATAATTAACGATTTGTACGGTAGGACCTACCTATACAAACGATTGAAAACAAGAACCAGAAATTGCAATAAATCCTATAAAAATTTGTTGCTCTTGACCCAAGCATGTTGCCGTCGTTGATTTGATTTTCTTCTGCAACTCAAGTTAATTAGCAATTCCGCCACACCAACCACCACCTCCACCAACAACACCCCCCCCCCCCCCCCCCCCGGGGCCCCGGGTGTGGCAGCGCAGCACAATGTGATCCCCATCCGTCAAAAGTTTTGTACAGAATAAATTAGGTTTTCGTTTTAATATTTTCATAGCCGTATGAACATATCTTATGTTAACTGACATAGCAGGCTAGTTTTGAAATTTCGATCCAAAATTAATGATGAAGCAAGTTAGTTCTAATACTAATTTGTAAGAAGAAAATTTTAGTTGTACAGTATGCCCCTTTAACGCACTGATATCTTGGCGCATGACTTCAAAATGAAAATTCATGAAAGTTAGCTGAATGCAACTTATTTCTAGTGTATGCTTTTGTACCAATAACTTTTTAAATTTTCCTTTATTCAGTAACGTTTTAACTAAAGACCTTCTGCTGTAATTATTACAATTTTTGGATATTTAAGTGGAACCAACGCATGAACTGTTTTTCATCCTCAAATGGATGTACTTAACATTTCTTCTCTTTTTTTTTTTTTTTTTTGGTGAAAAGATGAATTTTTATTATAATAGTGACAAAAAGCCATGAAAAGATTAATGTTAAAAGCTTCTAAATATTATTCAAAATAATATTTCTTTATAAGGATTTTTTTTCTAAATAAATAAATTCTCACTCGTACAATTTTTTTTTTTTTTTTTACTTTGGCCAATAAGATTGAAATATTAATTTTTTTATTCTGAAATATTTTTCTATTGCATTAAACCAATATGCAGTAAATATAAACTAAAAAAAATATCTTAAAAATTTTGGCAGATAAATCCCTCCTTTTTGTTGATATAAGACATAGTTAACAATTGTTTTGTGCTTAAAATGGCCTATAGTTAAGGGGCATTTCATACTTATAATAATCTAGGTAGATGTTTTAAATATATAAGTTAAAAATAAAGAAGTTCAAACTAAGAATCGCTGAAATATTTTTTTCATTATTTAAGATCCTGTCTGTCGTTTTCTGTGCAACGCTTGCGTCTACGAAGTTCTGCGGTACTTCCCTATAAAAACGTCAATTTTAACCAACATAAGACCCACCAAGCCCCTATGGCAGCATTTTGTAGCTACCTCCTATGGGGTCTCCTAGTTCTTCTTGGCTCATTTGCAGGCAGCACTGCTGTCAGACTAAGCCATTCAACTGCTTAACTGAACCGGAGCAATTTTCCGGAAGGCTTCATTTTTGGGACGGCATCGGCTTCTTATCAGGCAATTCAAAATAGTTTATAAGAAAGCTCTTCTTTAAGTATCCTGAGATCTCAAGCAAGATGAATATTGCCTACCCATCTATGTTCGTTCTGATTCCAGCATGAAGGCGCAGCGAAAGAAGGTGGAAAAGGACCGTCTATATGGGATACCTACACTCATAGATATCCAGGTTCCTCTCTGATCTCTCTGTTCTTTAATGGAACGAAATTCTTGTTAAAATTATTATTTCACATTTTTTTGAGTATAATTGATGGAGAGGATCAGCAATAATTGGCACCAAAAGAGGCGTACAAGTTTTTTTTTTTTTTTTTTATTAATTCCTATTCTATACAGAAATTGAGGCTCTTTTAGACATCTTGTCTGTCCATTATCCAGAAGTCAAGTTACTTTAGTCGATGCCAAGAGCAAGAAAGAAAATGATTGGTTCTTGTTATCACTTTCACTTTTGAAAGGAGCGTACCCAAATGAAGCGTACATGTTTATTTGTTATTTATTTTGATTCTGGTATTTTTTTTTAGACGACTAGTCTTTCCATTCTCCGAGGGTCAATTAGTTTGTTCAATTTCCTCACAGCTTTTTGTCTTTTTGTTTGTTGCTTTCGCTTTTCAATTTTCTTTAGTCCGATGACTGAAGTTACCTAGTTTTACTTATGCTCTTCCAAGTAAATCAACTTGAAAAAGATGTACGGAAGCCCAGCGTTGATACCTATTGGCTGAGGATTCAATTCTATATAAGTGCCAGAAATCGGTCCGTTTATGCATGTTGATATACGAATAATGCCGGTATGTATACCAACAAGCTGCATGTGGCCAAATTGTGTTATGACGTCGCTGTCATGTCTCGAAAAGGACAAACAACTTGACTGGAATACCAAAGAGCTGTCGCCATTTAATAGCACTAAATTTCTCAAATCCTCTATAAAAAGAAGATGACTGACGTCATTGCTGATTTCAAGTAATTATTAGTTCAAAGAGTTCATTTAGAATTTGACAATATTTTAGTCTTAAGTTGAGTGTATGTATACTGCCTCTTTAGGTTTGAACTTATTGATCTTTAGTTTGACATCTAAAATACGTGAATTGAATGTCTTAGAAATATATCTTTGTTTCTTTTTATTGTAGATTTTTCCAAAGCTTCATTAATATGACTATGTTTTCCTAAAATGACAATACGCAAATGCAAAGAAAAAAGATTTCAAAAACAAAAACAAAAGTAAAATAAAATAATTGAATTTCAAAACTTATATGTTGGAATGAAATATCAAATTTAGCTCTTTATTTTGGAGAAAAGAAAGAAAAAAAAAAAAAGAAACAAAGCAAAGAATTTCACGTTCCACAATTCTTTTCTTCTCAAAAGGATTTTCTTTTAATTTGATAAGTGTTTTTGTTCCAAATTGTTTGTACAAATTCACTTTTTGTGACAGAAAAAAAATGTTTTGGTTACAAGGAGACGAATAGTACGCATATAAAAATACAACAAGGTGTTTTCTTTTGAAGGCCAAAGATAATTTGAATAATTTACCTACTTAATCTTTTACTTTTTCTTGTTTCCACCTTTCTAGAGCAAAATCTTCAATTCCAAACATAAAACCACCACAAGTTATCTATATTACGTTGGTGATTATTTGTCATTTTTAGATGGTTTATGAGCCCAATTATTAGTGTAGAAACTCGTTAATTGTATACTCAACAAAAGATATTTTGTTGAAACTACAGAAAAGATAGAAGATCATAGTAATGGAGATATAGCTATGGATCAATATCATCACTATAAGGTATGGTGCATAGTTATGAAAGTCTATTATGACAATTTAGCTTTCTAGTTAATAATTCTCACTTAATGTTAGATGATTAAAAAGAAAATATTTTAATCCTTTATAACATTCAACGTTTCTCCATGTTACAAGAAGATGTTCACATTATGAATGAAATGGGTTTAGATGCATATAGATTCTCAATCTCATGGTCCCGAGTTTTACCATGTAAGATCTTATTTGTGTCAACTTTACTTGGTCATAAAAGTTCAAGCGCAAAAGATGGAAATGAAGAAAAAATAAATAAACTAAAAGAAGCACCATCAAGTCTTTACGAAGATGAATTTATTCTTTCTTCATGACAGATGGAAAGCTAAGTGGGGGGGTAAATTGGGAAGGAATCAAATACTACAACCACGTCATCAATGAGCTCCTATCTAAAGGTAGCCATTCAATCTTATAACTGCATCATATATAATTACTTTATCATATGTTCTTGACGTTTACTCCATAGTTTCCTATAATTAAGCACAGGTCTAAAGCCCTTTGTGACACTTTTCCATTAGGATCTTCCCCAAGTTCTGGAAGACAAGTATGGTGGTTTCTTGCGTCCTCAAATTGTGTAAGTGATGAATCGATTCACTTATCAACATACTTTCAGTTCTATCATGGGTGCTAATTAAATGGATAATGGAGAACCCACATGAGGGAACTTTAAGTATTTCTTCTTATGTTTAACTATTAAAAGTGTATTGAGATAATATGGGCTTCACAATTAAGAGAAGATTTAATCATAGTATAAGATATTATTAAAGATTCATGTTATCCTACATTAGAAGTGTGAAAATAAGCTCTGATACTATACTAAAGTAGAAAAACCCATTTCAAAATTTTATAGCATTAAGTTTGATGTCATACAATTCAACACATATCAGTAGTAATTAACCCCCTAATATATCCAGAATTGAACCTCCAACCTATTTATCTTGGCTAAACTCTTTTACAATTTCAGACTAAACTAATTACCATTTTTCAAGCTGGAATCTTTATGTTTTGTTGCCTTTAGCCTTACAACTCAGCCCTTGCTCTAATTATAAATAACTATCCCTACTGGGTTCAATGTCTAAATAATCGGCTAACCTTTTTATGTATATTGTTGCACACACACAAAAATAAAAAATAAAAGCGATGATTTTCAGGACTATTCCGAGCTTTGCTTCGAGGAATTTGGTGACCGGGTGAAGCACTGGATTACATTAAATGAGCCACTGAGCCTCAGCTTAGGTGGTTATGCACTCGGGCTTCTAGCACCGGATCGTTGCTCTGACTGGCAAAATCTGAACTGCACCGGCGGAAACTCTACCACGGAGCCATATTTGGTCGCACATCACCAGCTTCTTGCCCATGCTGCTGCTGTTAAGGTGTACCGGCAAAAATATCAGGTTCAATACCCAAACTGCCTTTAAAGTGTACCTGCGATATTTGCGTTGGATTGCTCAGACTTCCTGAGGTCGATTAATCCATGTTGTGATCATAATAACGAGGATTAACTTAGATAAAAGCCAACTAAAAGTTGTAATCTGTATGAATATTGAATATGTGCAGGCAATACAAAAAGGCGTTATAGGAGTAACGCTGGTGACGAACTGGTTTGTGCCGTACTCTAACTCGAGGCGTGATCGTAGTGCCGCACAAAGAGCCCTTGATTTCAACTTTGGATGGTCAGTGGCGCTATAATAGTTTGTCACTTACTTCTACTGATAATTATTTGTGTTCCTCTGTTTATATTCAAGAGATTCAAGCTAGCGACTTGAACTCTTCCGATACCCACTAGTTTTCCAGATCTAGAGGGAGAAAATAGAATCAAAACTTGACAGTATTTTGGAACTGTGGGTTAAGGATGAAAATGAAAAGTAATATATGGTCATACTTCATTGAAAAATGTTCTGAAGTGCATAAGTTCTCTATATTTTCTACAGAATCATGAGGTCCGGGCAATAATACAATTCGTGGTCCATAATTATTGCAGGTTTGTAGACCCTTTGACCAGTGGTGACTATCCACATAGCATGCGAACTCTTGTGGGAAATAGGTTACCCGTGTTCTCAGAAGAGCAATCTAGGGCAGTAAATGGGTCGTTTGATTTTATTGGATTAAACTACTATACATCTAGTTATGCGGCCGATGTACCTCCACACAAAGTTGTTAATGCAACCTTCATGGTAGACATGCGCGTTAATGTATTATGTAAGTAGAAGGAAAAAGCTCGGTTGTTGATTTGCTTATGAAACTAATAAAATTGGACCTAACTTTTTGTTGTGGCAGCTGTACGCAACGGGATTCCCATTGGTCCTAAGGTGGGTACCAAATTAATCGATTCTATTGATTTTCTCTGAAATATTAAAATCTACCACTTGCTCTACTTTAGTTTTTTGTTAATTTAATTTATCATTCCACCAAAAAAAAAAAATTTATTCATTTTCCAAAAGGAAAAAGTACTTCTGAGATTATCACCTTAGCTTCTGGTTTGGTAAGGTGTGAAGTTTGGATGCAGATATAATTTACCAAATACTTGTAGTAGATGGATTTGATGTGCCTTCTAGCAAGTGGATTATATGATTTATTTGCACATAAATGACTTAAGTGTTTTACAGCATTATTTGGGCTGAATCATCTAATAAGCTCTGTTGTGTAAATGAAAATCCAGGCTGCTTCTGATTGGCTATATGTCTATCCGAGAGGATTACGAGATCTTTTGGTATACATCATGATGAAGTATCATAATCCTCTAGTTTACATCACCGAGAATGGTAGTTTTGTCAAAACGTTCAATAATTGGATCATAAAATCATCATTCCAGTTGTTTTAGACTAACATCCTCATATTACAGGAATTGATGAGTTTAATAATGCCTCATTGCCGCTTGGGGAACAACTTGTGGACAGCCATAGAATTGATTATTATTACGGCCATCTTTATTACCTTAAGAAAGCTATCAAGTACTTAACAAAATTCTCTCTCTATCTATGTATCTATCTATCAAGTACTTAATGAAGCTGTCAACTTGTGGTTATATATTTGATGTTGCTCTTTTGTACAAGGATGGTGCTAATGTAAAGGGTTTCTTTGCTTGGTCGTTATTGGACAACTTTCAATGGAGTATAGGTTACACCGTTCGATTTGGTATCAACTATGTTGATTACAAGAATGGCTTGAAAAGATATCCAAAACTGTCAGCCCATTGGTTCAAAATCTTCTTGAAGAAATAGTCATGATACATTGGAAATATCAAGTTGAAACAACCAGAAGATCATTTCTTCTCTATCTATGCATTCCTTAAATAATGTCCCCATTTACGAGGTAGTATGTAAGGTAAAGAAGTGCTTTGTTTTTGCTACATGAGAAAGCTCTTCGATTTGGTACTTTCTGAAATTATCTTAATTATTGAAGTTGAGCATCTAATAAATTGACATCATTTGCTTATCAGAACTACGGTGCACGGAGACTTATGTAACACATCATTTGTGAGATAGCAATCACAAACTGAAGATCCCACTAAAGCACGCAAAATATCTCAAGTATACTTTAGGACTACTCACATCAATCATTTTCAACTTTTCGTATCCCATCTTTCCCCATGGGGGACCATGCGGAGGACCACAAAGATATCCTCTCATTTCAACGTCTAGACCTATGAAATTCAAAATACATGTTTAATGCTGGCCTCTTACCTTTCTACTCCTCCTCCTCCTCCTCCTTCTTTATTCTTTTTTGTTTTATTTTATTTTTCTAGACATATCTAAATGCATATACTTGAGTGTCAAACTTAGAATCAAGACATTCAAAATAACAGCTACCTTCAATTGACTTCAATTGAGTCAAGTGCTCATTGACTCTTATCTTTCTCTTGCTTGTATGGGCTTCGATGTTCACAGGACTCACTAGTGAGTGACAAACAATGAGGAAAAAAAGTGCTACTAATTGTGATAGGTGGTGTAGATGTTCTTCTATCGATTGGATGATTGGGTGAAGGGCAATTTAATGAAAACTCAAAGGCATGCGTCGATCAACAAAAAGTGATTGAGGTACTTGAACAGAATATTTGATGAGAAACTTTCAGCTTCTTGCCCAAGCAGCCGCTGCTGAAGTGAAAAGGCATGGAAGTTTGGCTGCATAATTTGATATCCCCAGCGAAATTGTACTTGAAACTTCCAGAATGCATTAATAGAAATATAAGGTCAGAATTAAAATTCGATGCAGACTCTTAGGGAGCTCTGGACAATTTCGCTAGTATGTAGGTTATTTTACAAGCAAATAAAAAATTTCAATTAAGTTTATTTGTAGTATTTTAGATCTAAGCTTGGAAACCTTTCTAGAACACACAACATTGAGCCATTTTGAATCAAGCATTCGAATATTTCAAGGATGGAACCATTTCTTATTCGAGTTATTCTCCTTGCACACAATTGAGCTTGAAAATCTAAAGCTATATTTCGAAGTCAAATGGAGATGCTATATGGCACTCCTTTTCCTGTTAACCCAGGCTCCGAAAATGGCTTCAAAAGCTGGTACGGAACGGTCCCAGCTCCCACTCTATTCTTTAAATCACTGTCTACGTTCCTTTCATCAATTATTTTCTCAAGTTCCTTCAATCTTTCTTTGAATCGTTCAAAAGCCATCTTTATCCATGGATCTTCAGCCCATGCTGGCTCCATTGTCTCCCCAATATACTCCTCGTCCGGGGAGTGATAAGACAGTATGTTCAGAACAGCCATTATCATTGTTGCTTGAAGTTGTGAAGGGAAGCATTTCAGAAGTGCAGCTTCAGGTTTTTGCATGAACTTTTGCCATGATTCTTCCGTAGGGTCCTCTGTGGGCATGTTGATTCTAGCAATAGTTGACCGGTTAGGGAAATAATCTGCATAAGACTATTGCCCGAAGTTTACCGCTGCATGTTGACCAGAAGTGACCCAAGTGATCGTTGTGACGATGTCAATCAGATCTTTGGGTGTTTTCAGCACTGGCCACCACGGTTCGTCCTTCTTGTCAGCATGGCCTACTGTTCGAATTTCTGTCCACCATGCTTGGAGCTTTTGATCAGTTTCTACAAGGCTGGGGTTTGGGTAGTAGTGGTTGACGTAATCAGCGATCCATAATTTGATAGCATCCCAAAGGATCAGGCCGTCGTTCGCAAATGGGTAATCTTTAATTGTAAGCTTCAGGCCATGAGGAGCACTTGGATCTTCAACATCCATTCCCCTACATAAACCACAAAACTTGGTTCGGATGTTTGTTTTAGACAAATGATAAGCATAAGCATAGAACCTACCTGATCAACATGGTGAAGGGAAATTTAGGGACTACAGCACTTGCTATTTCCAAATAGCTTTTAGGCTTTGACAAAAGGCTGGCTAAGAGATTACCTGCTTACCAGATCTACAGGTAAAGCTTGGTGGTCGAACCGCCATAGAAGATCGTAGGCAACGGAGCATAGTTCCATACAATATTTGCCAGGACTGAAGGCGGACTCAATGGTTTCCCCCAGCATTGATAAGTGCCTCGCGAGCAAGAGCATTGATCTCAATAGTGTAGCGGAAACGAGGGTGCAACAGTCTATAAATTGGATGCATCACACTAAGTTGTCTATTGGTAGCAATTACATAAGGTTCCGTCACACAATGTGTTGTTAGCCTGCAAAATGGCACGCACGAATGCCTATGTTACTACCGTCCACTCATTTCAAATTTTGTTGTGATAATTCTATACTGTATCAAAAATTGAGGACAAAAGTCTCACATCATAAATATATAATTTTTAGATAACATTTAAATGTAAACCATGTTATCCAATTCATGAACTAATCTTTATATTTAACTTTGAGCTTTTTGATATCACATACAAATGGATCTAAATAGTACCACTTACCAGTGACTAACAAGCTGGTGATAGCCAGAATCATGGGCGAGGACGTGAGCTTTGGCAATCCTCCAAAGCCAGATACCCGTTGAATGCCAAGAGGGTGTAAAAACTTGCCTCCATAGGGGCTTTTCCTCCATCGGCGGCCGAGTCTGTTCAATAGCCAGTGGCCTCAATGTGCCATCTTTGGTTAAGAAGAATACTGTCCGTGAACCATAAAGCGTGGTGCCTTCAAGCTGCCTTACTTTGTTGACAAAAGGTAACAATAGCTCATGGTAATCTAGTATGAACAACTTCTTCTGTTTTATGGCCTAGATACATTCAAGTTACGCGTAGTTATGGATAAGTGATAATTGGGTGATAAGCATTTCTTATGCTATGCAATTTCCTTACCTTGTCAACTGTCATTAGACCTCCAATTTCTTCCTCAATCATCTCCGTTGTAATGGCTGATTCTTGTGGGCCGTAAATATCTGGGTCAAGTTTACTCCTTAGTGGCCATTCCTGCATCAAGTTTACACAATTTTTAGAGCATCTACAACAGAAAAGAAATATACTGCAAAATATTTTTACACCAAAATAGACATAATTTATTTATATATTTTTTATAAATACGTGAGTTTATTCATCTAAAAATGAAAAAATACAAAGGTTCAAGAATATCTTCCAACATGGCAAGCTCATCTAAAAAAGAATCAAATTTAGAATCCTTTAACTATAATATAATAAAACATTTGTCTAAAAAGATTTAATATTCCTAAATAGAGATGTAATTTCATTTATTTTTGCACAATGAACAAAAATCATGATAAGATTATAAATATACTCCATGGTTATGCATGGGAAGTAGAGTTCAATCTTTCTGTAATCAAATATGCTAAGACGTTTCAACCCATACCGTGACCAAATTTACGCTATTTGGGTTGACACCAGCAAGAGTCTGCCGAGCGAACTCGTCGTCCCTAAACCAAAAGAAATTGTCCCCTGCGATTCAAACAAGAATTCATGATTTTGAAAAAGAAAAGAGAGGGCTCAGATACAAAACACTATGATTTTTGTGTTCAGTTTTCTTACTCTTCATTGTTTCGGGGCTCTCAAAGCGAAGCACATCTCTTGTTTTCGAGACGGTTTTCACAAGCCTAGGCATGACGGCATTGAGGAACCCCTCTTCGTTTTCTTCCGATGGCAAGTCAACTCCTTCACTGAAGAGTGAGTCTATGGCCTTGACGTACGGGAATCCAAGAGCTGCATCCACCATTACCCTTCCAAGGCGTGGCACTAGTATTCGGAGCACCATATATAGTGCTTTCGCTGAAAATGTAAGCCCCTTAATCTCCGAGAAGCGTTCATCCCGTGGAACATAAAACCTTCTACTTCTCTTCTCCGACAGTGGATCTAAGTCAACGGAAATCAGTCAATGATCTCAATTAATCAATGGACTTAACTTACATGATCCATGAAATATTAGACAATTTTCTTTTTCCGTTTGATGCAAGTTGAAATAGCTCCCTTGTTATTTATGTTTTTGGAATGAAAGAAATAGTAGCATCTTTAGAGACATTGATAATTATGAATAAAAATAAATTCTCTATGTAAAAAATGACATTCCAAAACAATTGAAAACTTATATATTCAATATATTCAATATATTTAGAGACCTAAAGAGACCATATTTAAACTAATGTGTTGTTATGAATGATTTTTGTATCTTACCGATCTAAAGAATCAGAGAAGCTGGGAGCACGGTCACTCCTTGTTTTCAAGCTTGCGGTCTTGTATTCTATTAACCCCAAGCGAGAAGTATAGCAGGACTCCTCTCATAAAGCGGGGGAAGTTGTGCAGTAGGTAACATGTGCCCCGAAGCCTGCATGTTCAGAAGCTTCTTTGCTTTATTTTTTATCATTACCTTAGAGTTAAATCTTATATAAAAATGGTATAGATGGCAAAGTGTTCAATAGAGAGCCTTTCCCGAACAGTTTGCTTTTAAAGCTTTGTTTCGAGTAGTGTTGTAGCAGGATGCTTAGGCCTTGCGATTATGGTTTCTTCATTACAGGTTAATGTAAATCTTGATTGTTAAATTTTTTTGTTATGTTGATGCATTTGCTGCTTTTAGCCGATCATCCTTCTTTTCTAGTTCTCTTTTATAAAATTTATCACAAAGAAAATTATGTGTAAACCAGAAAGCTGACAAAAGATTTATATAAGAAAGAAAGATTAAGAACAGATTACAAAGAAATTAATATAGGAAAGATTAAGAAATTTTCACATAATTCCAGGGCCTGTTTGAACTATTGAGACTCATAATTCCATACTTACCGGTGAGGGGTAGAATTTCGATAAAACTATAATAACATAAACAGAACGGAAAATGGGAAAGAAAAAGTAAAGCAAATAAAGAAAGAAGGGTGAATAATAGAGAAACTTTCATAAATACAGGGCCGAAGGGCCCTGTCGTACTTCACAGAATCATAATACCTTACACCTTCAATGAATCCTACATTTATAGATGAAACTTGTGTAAGTTGTGGGCGGTGGCAATTTGTGATCGTTGTGGGCGCCGATTTCGGGAAGGCCGCCCTGTTCTCGCACAGAAGTGAACACTGTCATTTTCTTTTCTAATAGATGGGACGATGATTTGAGGGTCGTCACTTCTGAGGTAAAGATAGGTGGTTATAGTAGGAGACCAGCAAGACTCCGTTTGCCAAGAAGGATTAAGATTGGGGAGAGTCCATTGTGCTTGTGCTGCTTTAGCGGGGTGCTGCAATTCTTCTTACGGTACGAGGCATCTAAATGGCTCCATTCAAGAACTCTTTTGCTTTATATTTTCAAAATAGTGATCTTGTTGACAAAATATATGATTGTTTGTACAACCCTTTAACTAATATGTTGTTATTACTATATATCTAACTTGTATATTATTATCATCAGACTGCGGTAGCTAGATAAGATAGAAGGGGGAAAGGTAAGTGGTAGCAACATCATCAATCCCGATCATCTCCGCTCACCATTGTGCCCTTTGACATAGAGAAATAGAGAAACAGAGAAGAATGTGGAGACTTAAGATAGCAGATGGCAGCAAGAACCCTTATCTCTTTAGCAAAAACAACTTTGTTAGGAGGCTGTCAAGAACTCGGAATCTGCTGAAAATCATAAAACAGCTTTCATTGATAATCGGACTCATGTACATGAATATGAGAAGTAAATCTGTGTTCTACCCTGCACGGCATGTACAGCAACCTAATATAGTAGAAAATAGAATGAATAAAATCTATCTACACATGGGCCTCAATGGGCTTGTGCAACTATGGACTATCACTGTTCATGAATAACAATCACTTTCAACATCCCCCCTCAAGCTGGTGGTCGATACAAATCATAGACACCCAGCTTGCTCATAAGAAAGTGATGTTGCTGGATCCCTAATGCCTTTGTCAATAGATCCGCTGGTTGGTCCCGAGTGGAGATGTGAGATGTGCGAATTATTCGCGCAGCTATCTTCTCTCTGATAAAATGATGATCAATCTCTATGTGTTTAGTCTTCTCGTGCAACATGGGGTTCGCAGCTATCTTCATTGCTGCTTCATTGTCACAGTACAAGCTAACTGGACGTAGTAAGGGGACGCACAGGTCCCTGAAGAGCCTCAAAAGCCATATTATCTCACAGGTGGTGGATGCCATAGCTCTATATTCTGATTCAGTTGAGGAGCGAGATACAGTGGACTGTTTCTTACTCTTCCAAGAGATAAGAGAATCTCCAAGCATGATACAGAAACCTGTGGTAGATCGTCTTCCCATAGGGCATGAGCCATATGTAGCATCACAATATGCACGTAGCTCTAAGCGACTGTCAGATCGCATCAATAATCCCTGACCTGGAGCTTTCTTAACATATCTGATAACTTTCAGTGCTGCATCTAAATGAGATTCCTTAGGATCATGCATGAATTGACTAAGCAGCCTAACAGCAAAACATATGTCAGGTCTAGTCACAGTGAGATATATGAGTCTACCAACTAATCTATGATATTTGGTCGCATCCTTAAGGGGAGGATCCCCTTCCTTGTGAAGGAACTCATCATATTCAGCAATGGTGTATTTGATGTTTTACTCCATGGGGCTATCAGCAGGCTTGCATCCAGACATCCCATACTCTGAAATTAACTCAAGTGCATATTTGCGCTGATTGAGGATGATACCCTTTGACGATCGCCCCATCTCAACTCCCAAGAAGTACTTCACGAGCGCTAAGTCTTTCATATGAAAGGTGGAGCATAAATAGTTCTTGAGGTTGCTGATTTCTAGTTCATCACCTCCAGTAATGATCATATCATCTACATATAAGAAGACAATGAGAAGGCCCTTACTTGTGGGTTTCAAAAATAGAGAGTAGTCATGCTGTGAGTGATGGAAGCCAGTCCGAAGCAAGGCTTCTGTGAACTTATGGTACCACTGGCGTGAGGCTTGTTTGAGGCCATATAAGGATTTCTGAAGTTTACAAACCTTCAATCCCCCCTTGCATTGAAATCCTTCTGGAAGACGCATGTAGATTACTGAATCTAAGTCCCCCTGCAAGAACGCATTATGCACATCCATTTAGTGTAGAGTCCAACCATGGATGGCAGCCAAAGCTGTGAGAATTCGGACTGTGACTAGTTTCCCAATAGGGGTAAAGGTGTCTTCGTAATCAACTCCATATCACTGACTATATCCTTTGGCCACAAGACGAGCCTTGAACCGATCAATGGTGCCATCAGCCTTGTATTTGATCTTGTACACCCATTTGCTACCAATAGCTTTCCGACCTGCTGGCAAAGAAACTAGTTCCCATGTGTTGTTTAATTCTAATGCTTTAATCTCCTTAGTCATGGCCTCTCTCCATCGAGGGTCTAAGACGGCTTCACTGTAGGTAGTGGGTTCAATGAAAGTGGAGATATTGGAAATAAAATGATCATGACTATTGGAAAGTCTATGATGTGAGATGACATTACTTATGGGATGAGCTGTAGATGTGCCAGTATAATCTTTAGTCCAAATGGGAGGTTTGGTGACTCTACCTGATCGGCGTGGTGGTAGGAGAGGTGCCTCTGTAGGAGATTCCCGAACTAGAACAGTGTAAAGGATGATGGCAAGTGAACCAGAGTCCTGCAGAGAAGCATCAGGGGGTGTCGGAGTCCTAGGAACAAAGCATGAATCTCTAGGTGTGTGATCAAATGGAAAGATAACCTCATGGAAGATTACATCACGACTGACATAAAACTTACCACTCTCAATGTCGAGGAGGCGATATCCCTTCTGTCCAAAAGGGTAACCCATGAAAATAGAGGGAATGGATCTAGGACCAAATTTATCATGTTGGGTTAAATGAGCTGCATAGCATAAACATCCAAATACTCGAAGATTATCAAGTATGGGTGGTTTTCCAAAAAGGCGCTCATAAGGAGTTTGACCATGAAGCACGGAGCTAGGAGTGCGATTAATTAAATGTGTCGCAGTTAGAAGACACTCACTTCAAAACCGAATGGGGCAATGAGCCTGAAAACGGAGTGCCCTAGCAACATTAAACAAGTGTCTATGTTTCCGTTCCACTACTCCATTTTGTTGGGGAGTGTAAGGGCATGAGCTCTCATGAATGGCGCCTTGAGAAGCAATGAATGATGTACAAGAAGCACTAAAGAAGTCTAGTGCATTGTCTGTGCGGATGAGCTTAATGGCAAGTGTAAATTGGGTGGTGACCATAGAGAAAAAGGATTCAAGATGAGGTAGGGTATCAATCTTGTGTTTTATGAGGAATGTCCAAGTGGCACAGGTATAATCATCCACAATGGTGAGGCAATAACGTGCACCGGAGTGAGAAGGGGTCTTGTAAGGACCCCAAATGTCTACATGAATTAATTCAAATGCAATGGAGGTAGTCGTGTGTCTATTAGGGAATGGGAAGCGAGAATGCTTGGCAAGAGGACATATGGAACATGCTTTAATGTCATGCAAAGAAGATTTGGAAAAGTCACAAATATAACGCATTGCATTAATAGATGGATGTCCAAGTCGTTGATGCAAAATATTACAAGTAGTAGATGAAGGAGAATAATTACTACAAACAATGGGCATCTCCTTAGGTACAAAAGGATCTACTACAAGATGGACGATGCTAGAAAGAGATGCATCATTATCAAAATCAAAGACAAGGAAGTAAAGACCATGCTTGACTTTACCAATCCTCGTCACTGTCCTAGTCCGCAAATCCTGAAACAAACAGAATTTGGAAAGCATGGTAATGGCATAATTATTGTCTCGAGTGTATTTAGTAGTAGATAGCAAATTAGCAGTGAAAGCAGGAGCATAAAGGACATCATAGAGAAAATGCTTGTCATGTAAGATGACGGAACCAATGTGGGTAATAGGAATGTGTTTGCCATTGGATAATTTAACAGTTCTAGATTCATGAATGCATGACCGAGGAGAAATTAAGCAGTCAAAATTACCCGTAATATGGTCACTAGCTCCTGAGTCTATAAGCCAATGGGAAAAGCTAGAGTGCTTGGGAGAAATACCTGCTATGTGAGCAGTGGTCTGCGAGGAGGTCGCTGCAGAGGGCTGAGGAGTAGAGCGTTGCTGCTGTTTCCTGAGGAATTTCATAATTTCTTTATGGTCCTCCTTGGTAAGAACAGTAGCTTCATCAAAGTCCTCATCAGCGAGGATATGGTGGGCTGACTGGCGTTTTCCAGATTTTCCTTTCCCCTTTTTTGGAGGGGCACCACCATGGAGCTTGTAACATCGAGACTTTGGATGGCCAGTACGCCCACAATGCCCACATTTGTTCAACTGGTAGCAGTCGTCAATGTGGTGGCCTCGTTTGCCACAATGTTTACAGCCCTCTAGGAAGGCTTGCAGATCGGCTGAGCCCATATGGACTTGAGAAGATGGCGGCCTGGATGCACTAAAAAGGGAGCCTGCAGGTAGGCCAGCGGGTAAATAAGCCCGCGGGTCTGGAATGCTCTGCGGGAGCCCAAATGCGCGCAGGTCATAATGCGCGTGATCTGGGTCCCGCCCAAAGGGGCCTGCATGGCCAGGTGGCACGGACCCATGTGCAGATCCGTGAGGGCCTACACCGAGCAGGCTTGACCCGCGCGAGGCGTCTGCCAGCGAAAGCTGCGAGAAGGCCTGCGACGCGGAAAATGCAGCTGCTTCGGTTCGACGGTCGGACCCAGCTCGTCGGAAGGACTTTTCATCATCCCAAAGCATGGCTATGGCGTCGAAGAGGGACAGAACTGGCCTGGTATGCTTGATCTGGGACCGAGCTGCAGAAAAACGGTCATCTAGGCCATTTAGAAACTGGGTAAGTTTCACACTGTCCATGAATCGCCAGAATGTGGGGATTCCACCAAGCTCCGGGAACAAAATAGCTATGTAGGAGTCAGATTGGCTCCACAAACGTTCCAATCAGAAAACGAACTGGTCTATAGGTTCCCCACTTTGAGAAATAGTGGCTAGATCACTCTGCACGGTGGTGAGTTCTTGAGTACCCACCCTCTGAAATTTTTCGCAGAGATGTAACCAGACAGTGCGAGCATCGGTCGCATAAGTGAAGGTGCGATAAATTTCTGGGGCTAGAGCAGTGAGAATCCATGAAAGAACAACGTTGTTACAGCGTTTCCAAAAAGGGAAAAGAGGAGATTCCGAGGAAGGTTGAGGCACGGAAGGATCTATGATGCCTTGTTTGTTCTTCCCATTCAAGGCCATTTCCATATCACGGTGCCAACTAGCGAAGTTGTCTACACCGGTGAGTTTTTCATAAACTAAGAGGACACCGGTTTGTTCACTAGGATGAAGAAAGAGGGCATGACCGGGTGGAACCAAGGTCTCAGGGAGGGGTGGGTGGCCAGAGCGGCCACGGGAATGGCGACGAGAGTGAGAGCGACGCCTATGGCGGCGTTCACGCACGGGGCTGCAACTGTCGGCCATGGAAGGGAAGGTGTTTGGGAAAATGTCTAAGAGAGAAAGGAGGGAAAAAAAAAGGAGATCGAAGAAGTGCGGAAACGTGATGAATCACAGGACAAAGAAAATGCCTGCTCTTGATACCATGTCAAGAACTCGGAATCTGCTAAAAATCATAAAACAGCTTTCATTGATAATCGAACTCATGTACATGAATATGAGAAGTAAATCTGTGTTCTACCCTGCACGGCATGTACAGCAACCTAATATAATAGAAAATAGAATGAATAAAATCTATCTACACATGGGCCTCAATGGGCTTGTGCAACTATGGACTATCACTATTCATGAATAACAATCACTTTCAACAGAGGTAGATATGGGAGTTCGACCCTGAGGCTGGTACCCCAAAAGAACGGGCTAAGGTTGAAGAAGCTCGTCAAAATTTCTACAAAAAGCGCTATCACATCAAGCCTAGCAGTGATCTCCTATGGCAGATGCAGGTACTCCATTCTCTACCTCTGGATTGATGTTGATACCTTCACAGTAAAAGCAACTACTTTTCTTTTATTGTAAGCCTTTATGAGTTTATAAATTAATTTGTATATAAAAGATTTTTTTTTCCCCTGAGTTAATTTTGTAGAAACATTAAACTTTTTAATATGGCATTGAAATCCAATTCTTTTTTAACACCATTATAGATATAGGTATAGTTTAATCTAGAGTGCGCACAATATAAGTGACACCATAGTATGGTTTAAGATGAATTATTACTATGAGAGAACTTGTTAAATATTAATCCTTTTCTTAAACTAGCTTGTGTCAATGGATTGGTTTTTAGATACTTCTTTTTGTGAAAAGATAAGTTTATAATAATAAATTTAATGTAAAAATTCATAAGACCATATTCTAATATTATAAAAGTTATTAAAATTATAAAAAATAAAATTGCAGGGTTTTCTAATTCCTTCTCTGGGCATAAAAACTGGTACTTTCTTAACTTAATCTTTGATCTTCCTCTTTTCTCTTAAGAGAAAGTTGATAAAGAGATGTCGACAAAGACATTAAATGATGGAACTTGGTCCACGTACTTCATATTTTTCCCTACTTCCTAATTCACAACCAGCTAAACAAAAGTGACACCACAATGGTGTGTCGGCAGATGTTTATATCAGAAAAGATAGGCCAACTGTCCCTGGCCACGCCTAGCGATCAGAGGTTGTTTCGTGCATTTAAGACACCTAGCCCCCTGGTGGACACGTAATTCTTTTTGTTCACCTCCTTATCTTGAGTGCGTTGGAAAGTACTTTCTACATAAAGTTTTATCTTAAAACAAAAAGGTGCAGTCCGTAAATGTGAACCTACTACCATAACACGTGTCGTTAAATTCCAGTTTGAATTTTTTATTCTTTTAGGAATGAATATAATAACAAAATACCAAAAAGTTTATAAGATACCAATATTCATGTAATATAATATTGTATAAGGTTCTTTTATAAAGGAATGCTTATACCTCCAACCATCTTGTATTGATATATCTTATATGTAAATTCTTTTATTTTATTTATAAAAAAACGAGAGGACATGTATTTCATTGCAAAAAAAAAAAGAAAAAACCAGAATAAAGTTTAGAAAATGTACGACATACATTATTTTCAACAATTTTCATATGAGCATTGTCAAAATGCTTTTTACATCAATCATTTTCCACAAATAAAAAGTTTCTATATTTAAATATGAACTCTTATACCATATTTGAGAATTTATTTCCTTTTTAAACTAATTGGCAAGAAGGGGACATATGTTCTAGTTTAGAAAAGATACTACAATAGGATTGAGAAAATGTGGGACACACACTATTTTCAACAATTTTTTTTAATAAAATCTAAAGACCATATATGACCCATTTTTGAATAGTGATAAGCAGAAATTCCACATATAAATGATGATTTTCCACATGTTTAATTTACACATTTTGGAAAACCAACCAATTTGTTTTACGGACAAATATTCATAAATTCTCAATAAAACACAGCCTAGCTATGTAAAACTATTTTTGACTATTGACTTAGGAAATGAAATTATCCGCCATAGCAAGTATTGATATTGCTGCCAATACAAGAGGACTTGGAAGTTTTTGAATTTAGATAATATTTACCTATACTTTGAAAGATCTAATGCTTTTGATGTTGTTTACACTAATATGCTACTTCTATTTTGAAAAAAATTGCAGTTTCTTAGAGAGAAAAACTTCAAACCAACGGTTCCTGCCGTAAAGGTTGAGGATGGCGAGGAAATTACATATGAAAAGGCCACATCTACGTTGAGAAGAGCAGTGCATTTCTTTTGTTCATTGCAAGCCAATGACTGAAAAGGCCACATCTACGTTCAGAAGAGCAGTGCATTTCATTTGTTCATTGCAAGCCAATGATGGTCATTGGCTTGCAGAAAAATTCGGCCTATTATCTTTGGTTCCTCCATGGGTAAGTCTCATAATTTTCATCATTTTTAAACAATGGTAGTCACTCATTTTTTTTATTTTTTAACACACACCAAGACTCATATTCTTGGATGTTAACCATGGAACCAAGAGGTCTAAGCAACCCCTAATCCCAATTGCGCCACACTTGTTGAGTAGTTACTCAATTAAATAAAAATCATTTTTGAGGTACCAACAAAATCATAGAAAGGAAGCTTTTATTTATAGTATCATCTACTAATACAATTACTTGACTTGTCTAGTATCTAACACCCAAACATCTTCAAAAGATTGACCGGGGTGTAACTAGTAAAATTGGATAACAATGTACCTGCTATTGATTTTCTTCTAATCTTCATCTCGACACAACTACTAATTACCTTATTCTTAACCCAATAATATGCAGGTAATTTTTCTATACATTACAGGTCATCTTAACAATATGTTCCCAGCATAATATCAAAGAGAAATGCTCCGAAACATATACTGTCATCAGGTGCGTCTTCTTCGAAGCTTTATGTGTTAATTAACCAAATAAGACCAAGTTTCCGCTGAATTGCTTACTTTCTCATCTATATCTCTCTTACTTTTCCTTTTTTCTTCTCGATTATTACTTTTTTAAGGTTTGAGTTGTCATTTTTAACGCGTATCTGCAAATTCGGCGTATTGCAGAATGAAGATGGTGGGTGGGGATTACACATAGAGGACACCAGTAGCATGTTCTGCACTGCCCTCAACTACATCTGTTTGCGTATATTAGGGGAAGGACCCGATGGTGGTCAAGACAATGCTTGTGCAAGGGCACGAAAGTGGATCCTTGATCGTGTTGGTGTAGCACATATGCCTTCAAGGGAAAGACATGGCTCTCGGTACAACTACGTTTTATAAAACACCGAATTGGAGTCTATCATGACAATTTTTAAGGTTCCAACTATTCGCTGTATTTGCAAATAGTTAATTTTGGTGTACGTTTTTCCTTTCCGGTAGATACTTGGTGTGCATGAGTGGGCGGGAACCAACCCAATGCCTCCGGAGTTTTGGATTCTTCCTCCATTTCTTCCTATGCATCCAGGTTTGTCCACTGCTGCTTTCGGCTTCCAAAAATTGGAAGTTTACTCTAGACCCTGTTAGCGTGATGAAATGTTCTCAAGATTAACTTGTCCAGTTGTTGAGAATTATATACAGCATTCGTTAAATTACGACTATCACTTTTATTTGAAGCCAATGCTTCTTCAGAGACCTTTACTTTTTTCTGTTTGATTATTAAACTTGCTAACTATTTCTAATCAATACCCTCTCCCCTAAAACGCAGCCAAAATGTGGTGCTACAGCCGAATGGTGTATATGCCTATGTCATATCTATATGGGAAGAGATTTGCAGGCCCAAGCACTACTCTTATTCTTCAATTAAGGGAAGAACTTTATAATCAACCATTCAACAAAGTTAATTAGAAGAAAACACGTCATCAATGTGCAAAGGTGAGTTTATCTTAACTTTGATGTTCCTCATTAATATGTGCTTATTGCTAGATATGTTTTCCAATATTCTTTCAGTGCAATCATCATGCAAAACTATTGTCAGAGGAAGACTTCTATAATCCCCATTCTTGAATACAAGATTTGGTTTGGGATAGTTTATACTTAATGACCAAGCCTCTTTTCACTCATTGGCCTCTAAACAAATTGGTCAGAGAGAAAGCACTTCAAATCACAATGAAGCACATTCATTATTAAGATGAGAATAGTCGATACATTACTATGTCAGCCGTAGAAAAGGTAATCCAATTAGACAATCAAAGGAAGCAATAGTGAGCATCTATTTGTACTATATAACAGTAGTTTTAAGGCCATTTACAATTGAACAAGTTCTTTGCATTCTTGCTTGTTGGGCTAAAGATTCAAATGGGGATTATTTCAAGGAACATCTTGCTAGGATCCCTAATTACATGTGGATTGCTGAAGGTCGAATGAAGATGTAGGTCTCTATGCATATTCCTAGGAAAAAAAAATTGTGGAACATTTTTGCTTTTGTTTGGTCACACATCATATTGAACTATAATAAAAAAAATTTCTAAAATATATTTATTTGTAGATGTGGTTTTGTAAATGTAACTTACCCAATAATTTAGGAAGGTCCTTTCTATGAAAAGGAAAAAGATCGCTAACTTCGATATTTGCCATTTGTATGCCGAATATTGGGAGTCAATCGTGGGAGACCAATTTTGCTGTTCAAGCTTTACTTGAAAGTGATCTAACTGATGAAATTGGACCTACACTTGCAAGGGGGTGTGACTTCATAAAAAAATCTCAGGTTTGGTTTTGGACATTGAGACTAAATATTCATCAAAAGTATCACATCTCTGTATTTGCCTAAAGAATAAATAAAACTTTCGAGTCTTTATTTAAACTAACATTTTGTTTTCTACTAAAAATTTTAATGGTGAAGGAGAATCCTTCTGGAGACTTTAAGGGGATGTACCGTCACCTTTCAAAAGGACCCTAGACTTTTTTTGATCAGGATCATGGATGGCATGTTTTTGATTGCACTGCCAAAGGTTTGATGGTAATCTACTTCATTTTAATCCTTGAGTGGTTTAGACTACTGTGTTACATTTGTTCTTAACTAAACTCTGTTATATTTCACAGTGCTGCTTGCTTTTGTCCATGATGCCACCTGAAATTGTTGGTGAGAAAATAGAACCCGGACGATTATATGATGTAGTGAATGTCCTTCTTTCTCTATAGGTGAAAATTGACTTCCAGTAGTATTTCGCTTTAAACTAACTTCTATAGCATTTTGCTTTAAACTAAAATCATGGCTTTCTTGAGATCTTCAAAGGCTCTTTCAGATTTTGGGTCACACTTAAAGTTATTCTTCTTAAGGAGCTTGGTAAATGGCACTGCAATCTTCCCATAATTTGCTATGAACCGCCTATAATACCCCATGAATCCAAGAAAACCCTTAAGCCCTTTAAGCTATTTTGGTTTAATCCAATCAACCATATCTTGTACTTTTTCCTTGTCCATAGATACACCCTCATCACTAATCACATGACCCAAGTATTTCACTAAACTTTAGCCAAAAGAACACTTAGTTTGCTTAACATACAACTCATGTGCCTTGAGTATCCCAAAAACTTCCTTGATGTGCCCCAAACGCTCTTGCCAGCTTTGGCTATAAATTAAGATATTGTAAAAAAAAATAGAACAAACCTTCTAAGGAGGTCTTTAAAAACTGAGTTCATCAAGGCCTAGAATGTAGATGAGGCATTGTAAAGTCCAAATGGCATGACTATGTGCTTGTAGTGGTCTTGGTGGGTTTGAAATGTTATCTTATAGATATCCTCAGACTGCATCTTTATCTGATGGTAGCCTAATTTCAAGTCAAGTTTTGTGAAATATCTTGCCCCTTGTAACTCATCTATAAGCTTCTCGACTGTAGGGATCGAAAATTTATCATTAATTATTTGTTTATTTAATGCCCTATAATCAACATAAAGCCTCCAAGAACCATCCTATTTCTTTACCAAGAGTACTAGAGATGAGTACGGACTAGTGCTGGGTCTAATAACCCTGGCTTCCAGTAACTGTTTAACCATTTTCTCCAACTCCCCTTTTGGTAGTGGGGGTATCGATAAGGTCTTAAGGCTATTGGTTCACTTCCTTCCTTAAGGGGTATTCTGTGATTAAATTCCCTAGCTGGTGGGAGTCCTTTCAGTTCCTTAAATAACTCTTCAAACTTTTCTAACAACTCAGTTAGTCCCTTCGCGAGTTCCCCCTCAAACTCTACTTTTAAAGCATGCACCATACCTTTCACTAGCTTAGAAATATTGGATTCTCTTGCAACATCACATTGCATTGCATGAGTTTAGTATGATATTAGATTAGAATATATCTCTTATTACCTATGAATATTAGGATAGACTTTTTTACTTTAACATAATATCAGAATCATGACCCACTTCCTAATGTTATCTATTTTGACGTAAATTATTATCCATGTCAATTATTGTCAGCCTCTGGCAGCAAAGAGCAAGAAGCCGAATGGACTTCAATGCCCGCCCTACAGCAAGTCGTCATTCTCCAATTTGTCAAGTAGATTAGTCACCGGTGCATTCTTCTTCCACTGGGGAAGGCCGCCGAAGTATCTCCAATAAGTAGACTTTTGAAAGGACAAAATTGCCCTTATAGTTTATTGGGCTTCTTTTTATAATTGTCCCTAATATATTAGTATTTAATTTAGTAGGCAATAAGATGAGTTATGTTTAGCACAATAGTTCTAATTTTTCCAAACTCAACCTTGAGGTCAAGGTTGCTTAAAGGGGAAAGGAATTGTCATAGGCATAAATGAGGCAAACAAATCATCTTGTAGTTGCTAGTTTTGTAGGGCCCTTGTGTAGACTTTGATGGAAGTGGGATTGGGCTTTTATGGCAAAAGATGTGGTTGGTGGGCATTTAATGTAATGGGGGCAAAGCTGTAATGGTGGTTGGCTATGTAAGAGGTGACAATCATGAATGAAATCAGGAAGATGAGTTTATGCAAAGCATTGGCTTGTGTCTCAGTGCCATGTCCCCTTACGATGTAGAGGTGCTGTGTCTCTAATGATGCAATTATGTAGTGTCCAATCTAATGCTGATGTGCCATTTCCATTATGATGCGGGTGTGATGTGTCGTTTCCATTATGATGTAGGTGTGATGTGTCCACTTTGACTTGGGGAAGATAGCTTCTACAAGTCCAAATTAACCCCGTTTAAACCAAGTTCCGATTGGTATCCTAGAAGACTACGACAGAATAGTAATTCCCTTGTTGTGTATTAGGCTTTTTTTGTTAGTTTCTTACTTATTAATATGTTTATATTTTTGTATTAGCAAACAAGTAGGCTTAGATCGTGAGGCTAAATCTTGCCACTGCTGCTACAAAGTCAACTTGGACGTCTCTCCTCTCACTATGAACTCTTGTTATAGTTATGTCCCATCTTCAACACAAGTAATTAACATTTTTGTTGAAGATGCTTAGATCTAATCTCGTATTGAAAATGAAAATACATTAGTTTAGTATTATATTATATAAGAATATATGTTTTATTGAATATGAGTATTAGGAGAGACTTTTTTACTTTCACATAATATCAGAATCATGACCCACTTCCTAATGTGATCTCCTTTGCACGTAAATTATTGTCAGCCTCTGGCAACAAGGAGCAAGGAGCTTAATAGACTTCAATACTCGCCCCACAATGAGTCGTCATTCTCCGATCTGTCTAGTAGATTAGTCACTGGTGCATTCTTCTTCCACTGGGGAAGGCTGCCAAAGTATCTCCAATGAGTAGACTTTTGAAGGGACAAAATTGCCCTTATAGTTTATTGGGCTTCTTTTTATAATTGTCCCTATTATATTAGTATTTAATTTAGTAGGCAATGGGATGTGTTATGTTTAGCACAATAGTTGTAATTCTGCCAAACTCAACCTTGAGGTCAAGGTTGTTTAAAGAGGGAAGGAATTGTCATAGGCATAAATGTGGCAAACATATTATCTTGTAGTTGGTAGTTTTGTGGGGCCCTTGTGTAGACTTTGGTGGAAGTGGGATCATGCTTTTATGGCAAAAGATATGGTTGGTGGGCATTTAATGTAATGAGGGCAAAGCTGTAATGGTGGTTGGCTATGTAAGAGGTGACAATTATGAATGAAAGGAGGAAGACGAGTTTATGCAAAACTTTGGCTTGTGTCTCGGTGCTGTGTCTGTGTCCCTGATGATACAGTTGTGTAATGTCCAATATGATGCTAATGTCCCATTTCCATTATGATGTGGGTGTGATGTGTCATTTCCATTATGATGCGGGTGTGATGTTTCCACTCTAATGCATGGAAGATAACTCCTACAAATCCAGATTAACCCTACTCAAACCAAGTTCCGATTGGGATCCCAGAAGACTGCGATAGAATAGTAATTCCCTTGTTGTGTATTAGGCTTATTTTGTTAGTTTCTTACTTATTAATATGTATATATTTTTGTATAGTAAACAAGTAGGCTTAGATTGTAAGGCTAAATCTTGCCACTACTGCTACAAAGTCAACTTGGACATCTCTCCTCTCACTATGAACTCTTGTTATGGTTATGTCCCATCTTCAACATAACTAATTAACATTTTAATTGAAGATGCTTAGATCTAATCTTATATTGAAAATGAAGATAAATGAGTTTAGTATTATATTAGATAGGAATATATCTCTTATTGCCCATGAATATTAGGAGAGACTTTTTTACTTTAACATAATATCATAATCATGACCAACTTCCTAATGTGATCTCCTTTGCACATAAATTATTGTCCATATCAATTATTGTCGGCCTCTGGCAACAAGGAGCAAGGAGTTGAACAGACTTCAATGCCCACCCCACAGTGAGTCTTCATTCTCTAATCTATCCAGTAGATTAGTCACCAATGCATTCTTCTTGCACTAGGAAGGCCACCGAAGTATCTACAACGAGTAGACTTTTGAAGTGACAAAATTGCCCTTATAGTTTATTGGGCTTCTTTTTATAATTTTCCCTAATATATTAGTATTTAATTTAGTAGGCAATAGGACATGTTATGTTTAGCACAATAGTTGTAATTCTGCCAAACTTAACCTTGAGGTCAAGGTTGCTTAAAAGGGGAAGGAATTGTCATGGGTATAAATGTGGCAAACATATTATCTTGTAGTTAATAGTTTTATGAGGCCCTTGTGTAGCTTTGGTGGAAGTGGGATCGGGCTTTTATGGCAAAAGATGTGGTTGGTGGGCATTTAATGTAATGAGGGCAAAGCTGTAATGGTGGTTGGCTATGCAAGAGGTAACAATTGTGAATGAAAGGAGGAAAACGAGTTTATGCAAAGCTTTGACTTGTGTCTCGATGTTGTGTCCCCTATGATGTAGAGGTGTTGTGTCCTTGATGATGCAATTGTTCAGTGTCCAAACTGATGCTAATGTACCGTTTCCATTATGATGCGGGTGTATGTGTCCATTCTAATGTAGGAAAGATAACTCTACAAATCCAAATCAAGCCTGCTCAAACCAAGTTCTGATTGGGATACCGAAAGACTGCAATAGAATAGTAATTCCCCTGTTATGTATTAGGCTTATTTTGTTAGTCTCTTACTTATTAATATGTATATATTTTTGTATTAGTAAACAAGTAGGCTTAGATCGTGAGGATAAATCTTGCCACTGCTGCTGCAAAGTCAACTTGGACATCTCTCCTCTCATTATGAACTCTTGTTCTAGTTATGTCCCATCTTCAACACAACTAATTGACATTTTTATTGAAGATGCTTAGATCTAATCTCATATCAAGAATGAAGATACATGAGTTTAGTATTATATTAGATAAGAATATATCTCTTATTGCCCATGAATATTAGGATATACTTTTTTACTTTAACATAATATTAAAATTCGTGACCCACTTCCTAATGTGATCTCCTCTACACGTAAATTATTGTCGGTCTCTGACGGCCAAGTTTGAGCGGGAATAAAAATCAGAATCAACCCACATACGCTCTGCAGATCAACCCAGGCCGGCAACCGTTGAAGTGTCAAATTCGATTGTACAATTTACCGTTTCACAAATTAATTCATTTGCTAGCCGTTGAGATATCTCTGATATATAAATACGCCATCATGTATTTCATCTTTTACCTACGGATGTACTCTGTTTTTCATCATGTATTTCATCTTTTACCTACGGATGCACTCTGTTTTTCATCATGTATTTCATCTTTTACCTACGGATGTACTCTGTTTTTCATCATGTATTTCATCTTTTACTTAATGAAACAACTCTTTCTTTCTCATCCATACTCTCTGTTCATAACGCTAGCAGAAGGATATGGAAGTTTGTCGGCCATGATGGAAAGACAAAACGAAGAGTGGTGGAGATTGGTTTTATTGTTTCAAGACCTTCTGCACTGATACGGAGAAAAAAACTAGCAACGAGCCAGCTGCTGTGAATCTGGAGTTTGTGTAGAATTAACAATTAAATGAGTACAAGCATGGTTTTACAAACTGATCTTTACAACATATTTATACAGAAAATAAATCAAATGAGTACAGTGGATTGTGTTGGCCTTCAAACTTCTTATGTGTTTGATCGGAAAGCATGTGTATAGAAGGAGAACGGTGTTGATGAACGGTTGCTCATGTTACTACCTCTACATGCTTTTTTTTTCTTTGAGCTCTTGTGGTGTCCTAGCTGTGAACTTCTGGAAGTTGTTCGTTTACGGTCTTACTGCTTCTTATCTGAACTGCATTTATGAGCAGCAACATGTAGGCATTCCTTACGCTCGAGCCCCAAGTCAGAGAAGCTAGGAGCAAGGTCACTCCTTGTTTTCAAGCTTGCGGTCTTATATTCTATTGACCCCGAGCGAGAAGTATAGCAGGACTTCACTCATAAAGCGGGGGAAGTTGTGCAGTAGCCAACATGTGCCCCGAAGCCTGCATGTTCAGGAGCTTCTTCGTTTTACTTTTTATCATTAGCCTAGAGTTAAATCTTATATAAAAATGGCATAGATGGCAAAGGGTTAAATAGAAAGCCTTTCCCGAACGGTTTGCTTTTAAAGCTTTGTTTCGAGTAGTGTTGTAGTAGGGTGCTTCGGCCTTGCGATTATGGTTTCTTCATCGCAGTTTAATGTAAATCTTGTTTGTCAAAGTTTTTTGTTATGTTGATGCATTTGCTGCTTTTAGCCGATCATCCTTCTTTTCTTATCTCTTTTATAAAATTTATCACAAAGAAAATTATGTATAAACCAGACGGCTGACAAAAGAATTTTCTAAATGTATTGAAGAACAGATTACAAAGAAATTAATATAAGCAAGATTAAGAAATTTTCACATAATTCCAGGGCCTGTTTGAACTATTGAGAGTCATAATTCCATACGTACCGGTGAGGAGTAGAATTTCGATAAAATTATCATAACGTAAACGGGACAGAAAATGCGAAAGAAAAAGTAGAACAAATAAAAGAAAGAAGAGTGAATAATAGAGAAACCTTCATAAATACAGAGCCAAACGGCCCTGTTATACTTCACAGAATTATAATACCTTAGACCTTCAATAAATGCTACATTTATAGATGAAACTTATGTAAGTTGTGGGTGGTGCAAGTTGTGATCGTTGTGGGCGCCAATTTCGGGAAGGCCGCCCTGTTCTCGCACAGAAGCGAAGGCTGTCATTTTCTTTTCTAATAAATGGGACAATGATTTGAGGGTCATCACTTCTGAGGTATATATAGCTGGTTATCAAAACTGCAAGAGACCAACAAAACTCTGTTTGCCAAGAAGGATTAAGATTAGGGAGAGTCCATTCTGCTTGTGTTGCTTTAGTGGGGGCTGCAATTCTTCTTACGGTATAAGCCATCTAAATGGCTCCATTCAAGAACTCTTTTGCTTTATATTTTCAAAATAATGATATTGTTTGTACAACCCTTTAACTAATATGTTGTTATTACTATATATCTGACTTGTATACTATTATCATCAGACTGTAGTGGCTGGATAAGACAGGAGGAAAGGTAAATGATAGCAACATCATTAATCTCGATCATCTCCACTCACCATTGTGCCCTTTGACATAGAGAAACATAGAAGAATGTGGAGACTTAAGATAGCAGATGGCGGCAAGAACCCTTATCTCTTCAGCATAAACAACTTTGTCGGGAGGCAGATATGGGAGTTCGACCCTGAGGCTGGTACCCTAGAAGAACGGGCTGAGGTTGAAGAAGCTCGTCAAAATTTCTACAAAAACCGCTATCATGTCAAGCCTAGCAGTGATCTCCTATGGCAAATGCAGGTACTCCATTCTCTACCTGTGGGCTGATGTCGATACCTTCACGGTAAAAGTAGCTACTTTTCTTTTATAGTAAGCCTTTTCGTTAAATATTAATGTAGAATTGTCCTGTATTATTAAAATATAAGCTTATAAATTAATTTGTATATAAAAGATATCTTTTTTCCTTCAGTTAATTTTGTGGAAACATTAAACTTTTTAATATGCTGTTGAAACCCAATTCTTTTTTAACGCTATTATAAATATAGGTATAGTTTAATATAGAGTGCACACAACCCAAAACTGGTACTTTCTTAATTTCAACTTTGATCGTCCTCTTTTCTCTTTAGAGAAAGATGATAAAGAGATGTCGACAAAGACATTAAATGATGGAACTTGGTCCACGTACTTTATATTTTTACCTATTTCGTAATTTACGACCAGCTAAGCAAAAGTGACACCACAATTGTGTGTCGGCCGATCTTTGTATCAGAAAACGTAGGCCCACTGTCCCTAGCCATGCTTAGCAGTCATAGGTTGTTTCTTGCACCTAAGACATCTAGCCCGCTGGTGGTTATGCTTATGTGACACGCAATTCTTTTGATTCACCTCCTTATCTTGAGTGCGTTGGAAAGCACTTTCTACATAAATTTTTATCTAAGCAAAAAGATGCCATCCTTAAATGTGAACCTAGTACCATAACATGTGTCGTTAAATTCATGTTTGAATAGAATAATAAAATACTAAAAAACAATATGAATGTTAAATGTGTAATTTTTGGGGTTATCAAAAAGGTTGTAAGATACTAATGTTTATGTAATATAATATTGTGTAAGGTTCTTTTATAACCATCTTGTATTGATATATCTTATATATAAATTCTTTGATTTTGTTTATAAAAAAATGAGAGGACATGTATTTCATTGCAAAAATAAAAAATAAAAATACCATAATAAAATTTAGAAAATGTACGACATACATTAGTTTCAACAATTTTCATATGAGCATGGTGAAAATGCTTTTTGCATGAATCATTTTCCACAAACAAAAAGTTTCTATATTTAAATATGAACTCTTATACCATATTTGAGAATTTATTTCCTTTTTAAACTAATGTGTAAGAAGGGGACATATGTTCTAGTTTAGAAATAATACTACAATAGGATTGAGAAAATGTGGGACACACACTATTTTCAACAATTTTTTTTAATAAAATCTAAAGACCATATATGATCCATTTTTGAATAGTGATAAACATAAATTCCACATATAAATGATGACTTTCAACATGTTTAATTTACAAATTTTGGAAAACCAATCAATTTGTTTTACGAACAAATATTCATAAATTCTCAGTAAAACGCACAGCCTAACTATGTAAAACTATTTTGACTATTGACTTACGAAATGAAATTATTCGCCATAGCGGGTGTTGACATTGCTGCCGATACAGGACGACTTGGAAGTTTTTGAATTTAGATAATATTTACCTATACTTAGAAAGATCTAATGCTTTTGATGTTGTTTACGCTAATATGCTACTTCCATTTTGAAAAAAATTGCAGTTTCTTAGAGAGAAAAACTTCAAACCAACGGTTCCTGCCGTAAAGGTTGAGGATGGCGAGGAAATCACATATGAAAAGGTCACATCTACGTTGAGAAGAGCTGTGCATTTCTTTTGTTCATTGCAAGCCAATGACGGTCATTGGCCTGCAGAAAATTCTGGCCTGATGTTTTTGGTTCCTCCATTGGTAAGTCTCATAATTTTCATCATTTTTAAACAATGATAGTCACTCAATTTTTTTTTTTTTTTTTAACACACACCAAGACTCATATTCTTGGATGTTAAACATGGAACCAAGAGGTCTAAGCAACCCCTAGTCCCAATTGCGCCAAACTTGTCAAGTAGTTACTCAATTAAATAAAAATCATTTTTGAGGTACCAACAAAATCATAGAAAGGCAGCTTTTATTTATAGTATCATCTATTAATACAATTACTTGACTTGTCTACTATCTAACACCCAAACACCTTCCAAAGATTGACCAGGGTGTAACTAGTAAAATTGGATAACAACGTACCTGCTATTGATTTTCTTCTAATCTTCATCTCGACACAACTACTAATTACCTTCTTCTTAACCCAATAATATGCAGGTAATTTGTCTGTACATTACCGGTCATCTTAACAACGTATTCCCAGCAGAATATCAAAGAGAAATGCTCCGAAACATATACTGTCATCAGGTGCGTCTTCTTCGAAGCTTTATGTGTTAATTAACCAAATAGGACCAAAGTTTCCACTGAATTGCTTACTTTCTCATCTATATCTCTCTTACTTATTCTTTTTTCTCCTCGATTATTACTTTTTTAAGGTTTGAGTTGTCATGTTTAACGCGTATCTGCAAATTCGGTGTATTGCAGAATGAAGATGGTGGGTGGGGATTACACATAGAGGATACCAGTAGCATGTTCTGCACTGCCCTCAACTACATCTGTTTGCGTATATTAGGGGAAGGACCCGATGGTGGTCAAGACAATGCTTGTGCAAGGGCACGAAAGTGGATCCTTGATCGTGGTGGTGTAGCACACATCCCTTCATGGGGAAAGACATGGCTCTCGGTACAACTACGTTTTATAAAACACCGAATTGGAGTCTATCATGACAATTTTTCAGGTTCCAACCATTCACTGTATTTGCAAATTGTTAATTCTGGTGTACGTTTTTCCTTTCCGGTAGATACTTGGTGTGTATGAGTGGGCGGGAACCAACCCAATGCCTCCGGAGTTTTGGATTCTTCCTCCATTTCTTCCTATGCATCCAGGTTTGTCCACTGCTGCTTTCGGCTTCCAAAAATTGGAAGTTTACTCTGGACCCTGTTAGCATGATGAAATGTTCTCAAAATTAACTTGTCCAGCTGTTGAGAATTATATACAGCATTCGTTAAATTACGACAATACTTCTATTTGAAGTCAATGCTACTTCAGAGACCTTTACTTTTTTCTGTTTGATTATTAAACTTGCTAACTATTGCTAATCAATACCCTTTCCCCTAAAATGCAGCCAAAATGTGGTGCTACAGCCGAATGGTGTATATGCCTATGTCATATCTATATGGGAAAAGATTTGTAGGCCCAATCACTCCTCTTATTCTTCAATTAAGGGAAGAACTTTATAATCAACCATTCAATGAAGTTAATTGGAAGACAGCACGTCATCAATGTGCAAAGGTGAGTTTATCTTAACTTTGATGTTCTTCATCAATATGTGCTTATTGCTAGATATGTTTTCCAATATTCTTCCAGTGCAATCATCATGCAAAACTATTGTTACAGGAAGACTTGTATAATCCCCATTCTCGAATACGAGATTTGCTTTGGGATAGTCTATACTTAATGACTGAGCCTCTTCTCACTCATTGGCCTCTAAAAAAATTGGTCAGAGAGAAGGCACTCCAAATTACAGCAAAGCACATTCATTATGAAGATGAGAATAGTCGATACATTACTATGGCAGCCGTAGAAAAGGTAATCCAATATGACAATCCAAGGAAGCAATAGTGAGCATCTATTTGTACTATATAACAGTACTTCTAAAGCCATTTACAATTGAACAGGTTCTTTGCATGCTTGCTTGTTGGGTTGAAGATCCAAATGGGGATTATTTCAGGGAACATCTTGCTAGGATCCCCGATTACATGTGGATCGCTGAAGATGGAATGAAGATGCAGGTCTTTATGCATGTTCTTTGGAAAAAAAAAATTGTGGAACATTTTATGCTTTTGTTTGGTCACACATCATATAGAACTATAATAAAAAAATTCTTAAAATATATTTATTTGTAGATATGGTTTTGTAAATGTAACTTACCCAATAATTTAGAAAGGTCCTTTCTACGAAAAGGAAAAGGATCGCTAACTTCGATATTTGCCATTTCTATGTAGAATATTGGGAGTCAATCGTGGGACACCAATTTTGCTATTCAAGCTTTACTTGAAAGTGATCTAATTGATGAAATTGGACCTACACTTGCAAGGGGGTATGACTTCATAAAAAAATCTCAGGTTTGGTTTTGGACATTGAGACTAAATATTCATCAAAAGTATCACATCTCTGCATTTGCCTAAAGAATAAATAAAACTTTCGAGTCTTTATTTAAACTAACATTTTGTTTTCTACTAAAAATTTTAAAGGTGAAGGACAATCCTTATGGAGACTTTAAGGGGATGTACCGTCACATTTCAAAAGGATCCTGGACTTTCTCTGATCAGGATCATGGATGGCAAGTTTCTGATTGCACTGCCGAAGGTTTGACGGTAATCTACTTCATTTTAATCCTTGAGTGGTTCAAACTACTGTGTTATATTTGTTCTTAACCAAACTCTGCTATATTTCACAGTGCTGCTTGCTTTTGTCCATGATGCCACCTGAAATTGTTGGTGAGAAAATAGAACCCGGACGATTTTATGATGCAGTGAATGTCCTTCTTTCTCTACAGGTGAAAACTGACTTCCAGTAGCATTTTGCTTTAAAGTTCACCGATCTAGCAACTATGAGCATGTATAGAGCAGTTATTTCGTATGTACATCAACACCTTCATATAATAGTCTCTATGTATGTCTTAATACAGGGAAAAAGTGGAGGTTTATCTGCCTGGGAACCAGCCGGACAAGCAAAATGGTTGGAAGTAAGTATTTTATCGTATGAAGTGACCTTTAAACATTCTTATGGGAATGCTTAAAAATTCTCCAGTGTTCGTCAACTTAACCCTTATTGCTGTATATTATCAGCTGCTTAATCCCGTAGAATTTTTGGCGGATGTTATCATTGAGAATGAATACGTTGAGTGCACTGCATCAACAATCAAAGCATTAGTTTTGTTTAGTAAGCTATACCCTGGGCATCGTAAGGAAGAGGTTGAAAACTCGATAAAGAATGCTGTTCAATTCCTTCAAGACACACAATTGCCCAATGGTTCATGGTGTGTTCCTCCACTAGTTTTTGATATTATTCCGAATGTACTTGAGAGGTCAATTACGTAGTATATGTAATTCCCCAGGTACGGAAATTGGGCAATTTGCTTCACATATGGTACATATTTTGGGCTTAAAGGGCTGGCCGCGGTTGGCAAGACTTGCAACAACTGTCCAGCCATGCGCAGAGGCGTGGATTTTCTGCTCAGAACACAGAGAGATAATGGTGGATGGGGAGAAAGCTATCTCTCCTGCCGGAACAAGGTAATGTCTTGAGAGGCGTAATGCTAAGAGTTGCGTTCTTCTTAATTTCTGCACCATCATTCTTTCCCAACGTTAACCTTAGCCTCACACTTTAAGTTATTTTGGAATTTGCCTCCAAATTCTGAAGAGAAAGAGAAAGTTACAGAGAGTGTTTCTTATCTCCCTGCAGTCGGCTTCATAGAGAAAAATTTAAGAACTGTTAATAACACGCACCATCTTTTCTCGAAATTTTTTTATAAGGGGATGAATTTCAATCAAGGAAGTTTTTAGATCGGTTTGTGTGGTAGATTTTTTCCTGTCTCTAAGATTTTTCCGATGATAGATTATGAAACTCTGAAGTCTCTGTACTTGATAATGCAGGAATATGTACCTCTTGCGGAAAACCGATCAACTCTGGTACAAACGGCATGGGCAATGATGGGTCTTATTCATGCGGGACAGGTCCGTTTATGGTTTTCTTTCTCTTATATCATACTGTCATATGCTTTTCTTGCATATTCTGATACAAAGAAAGTAATTGCATTAGGCTGAAAGAGACCCAAAACCTCTTCATCGTGCTGCAAAACTGATAATTAATTCTCAGTTGGAAGATGGCGGTTTTCCTCAACAGGTACCTCTTTCTACATAGCTTCAAACTAAGAGAAAGAAAATGATAAAAACTAAATAACAAGGAAAAGTTGACCAAAATCTATAGTTCACTCTTGCACTAGGATACTAGAGAAGAATAGGGGGAAAGCAGAACAGCTTAATTTGAAGTGCATTATAGGAAATCACTGCAAAACTTAATAACACTTGGTCGCTCTCTTATACAGGACATTGTTGCGGCCTCCCTGAAGACATGTATATTACACTTTTCTGCATACAGAAACATTTTCCCGTTGTGGGCTCTTGCAGAGTACCGCAAGCGTGTCCCATTGCCATCTAGAAAGGTTTAAATCAAATAGTGAACCATGCAGCTCAAGTACTGGACAAGTAGCACCGATCAAAAAGTGGGTTGTTAATTTTCATACTGTTCCGATTGCTTCAACAAGCTGTTATCTTGAATGCAGCGCAGAGCTACAAAACTTTACCCTTCTGCTTTATAAATGGTTTGTAGAGCCTGCCAGTTCAAGACCCGTTGCCTTGTGAGATTAACTTTTATATACTGCATGAATAACTTTTGTAAATGCTGTACTACTTATGCTGTTTTATGTTTTATTTTTTGCTAAGAAGCCTGCATTGACGACTATTCTCTTTCAAATATCGTGGAGTTTGGCCTGATGAGTTGTGCCATTCCTTCTATTGAAAGTTACTGTCTTCGTTAATATTTTATATGTTGGATAATCAATTTATCCAAATCATTATTTGTTCCTCGGTATAAGCAGAAATATTCTGCCTAATATTAGAATCCAATAAAGAAAAGATATGAAGCATTTAATACACAAATATTATTTATGTGTCATCACTTTATTTCTAATAATTGCTTTAGATGGTGAAGTGCCAAATAAAGTTTAGTTTGGAAAGGATGTTTCCAATAATTATCTAAAGGTGTTTGGTTGTAAAACATTTTTTCATATTCCAAAGGATACGAGGTCTAAGTTAGATTTCAAGACGAGAGAATGTATATTCATTGGCTATGGTTCTAATGAGTTTGGTTATAGGTTTTATAATTTAACTGTGAAGAAAATTGTGAAAAATTATGATATTGTATTTTTTTAGAATTACAATATAATAGATATTAACTAGAAAAAGAAGATTGTGTCACAAGGCTCTAAGATTCGTATCAATATTGACTTAATTCCTTCAAAATGATTTGTAGAGATAATGGCTTGAATAAGTTGAAGGTGCCATTACATATGATGTTCAAGATCATATTTAGAATTACATTCAAAATAACTAACAAGATGTAAATAACAATGATACTCAGACAAATAATATTGTTGATGTTCAACTAGATTCATCTATAATTTCACCATTGAAGACGTCTACTAGAGGTTATCATCTATCCTCCAAATACTCTGTTGAGAAGTATGTGTTATTGATTGATGCAAGTGAGCTTGAGAGCTTTGAAGAAGCAATAAATTATGTGAACAAAAAAATAAAAATAAATAGTGAGATTGTTGCAATGCTAGATAAGTTGAAATTTTTACATAATGATCAAACATTTGAGTTGATGACATTGTTTAAAAGCAAGAAACTTTGAAGAATTATTGAATTTATAGATTGAAGTATGATGAAAAATTTTTACATTCTCAATACAAAGCTAGACTAGTTGCTAAGAGTTTTGGTCTAAAAAAGAGAATTGGTTATGATGAGATCTTCTCACCCATTATGAAAATGTCTTCAATCCAAGTGGTTTTGGGATTAATTGTTGGTCTGAATCTTAAGATTGAGCAAATGGACATGAAGACTACTTTCCTTCATGATAACTTAAATGAACAAATTTACATGAAATAGCCAAAGGATTTCAAAATATATATATATATAGAAAGAACTATGTTTGTAAGTTAAAGAAAGTTTATATAACTTAAAGCAAGCACCTAGATAATAGTATTAAAACTTTGAGTCCTTTATAGGAGAGTAAGTCTATAAAAAGGCAAATTCTAATCATTGTGTATTTATGTAAAGGTTCTTAGAAGATGGTTTCATTATTTTACTACTTTATGTAGATAACATGGTCATAGTTGATAAGAATGTGATAAGAATTGAAAAGGTAAACCAAGATTTATCTCATTGAAAGACTTAGGTGTAGTAAAGCAAACTCCTTGTATGAGAGATAGATGAGGTAGAAAAGTCAAGTGATTATAATGATTTCTAAAGGAGTACATCAATAGAGTGCTTTAAAGGTTTTACATGAATAAAGCTAAAGTGGTAAGTAATCCACTTACTATACACCCCAAACTTATTAAGAGGTAAAGTCCTACTAATGAGAAAGAGATGAAAGATATGGAAAGAATTCCTTATACTATTGTTGTTTTTTGTTTAATGTATGCAATGGTTTGTCTAAGGCTAAACATAACTCATGTAGTTGGAGTAAATAACAGGTTCACTTCAAATCCTTCAATAAAATATTGAATATAATAAACTAGATCTTAAAATATTATTAGATATGAGATATCATGAAAACTAAAGAGATTGAGTTTAAGAAAATACATACTAAGAATAATGGTTCATCTATAATGACAAAGGCATTTTGGCAAGATAAGTTTGAGTTTTGTTGCCATATGGTTAGTTTGAATTTTGCTTTACAAATTGATGTCTGACATCTCCCTCATTTGAGTTGGAAAGGCGGGGGGGGGGGGGGGGGTGTGGAGGGGGAAGGGAATTGTTGGCTTGGTCCAACCTAAATCCGATTTTGTGTTGGGTCCTTATTTAAGATGGTGTTGCCTTAATATTGGATGAGGAGATTTTTTAAAGGTAGCCGTAAAAAGGAAAAAAGAGATAAAGAAAAATAAAATAAAATAAAAGAGTAGAATTTTACAGGAATTAAAAGCCATATGTAGCAATTCACCAAATGCTTAATTAAGGTGAATTGGTGGTCCAATTGAGCTAATTTTTTATCAATAGATTTGGGATTGGGTGTTCTTTATTTTAAACACTTGGATCGTCATTTGAAGCTCTTTATATCAACATATCTTGGTTGAAAATATAAGTGTTTTTTTCTCCAACTTTTCTTATTTAAGTTGATATTTTCAATTTGTTCTTCACTATCAATTATTGGTTCTATTATTATTAGATTATTGAATCTTTGTTCTCTTGATGTTATTGAAGGCTTGATTGCATTGTAAACCTAAAGAGTGTTGCAATGAAGATTGGGGTGGATTCCATAATCAGTCCTATGATTTTTATCCTTCACATTGAGAGAGTTTTTCACATAAAAAATTATCTTGTATTGATCATGCAAATTGTGGTGTTTACATCTTTCACTTGTGATTCAAAGTACATTATTTGTTTTTCAGTATTTCCTCTTAATTTCAACCACATTGGGAAAGTTTTGATTTTTTTTTCCCATCAATTGCTTCATTATCCCTCTGCACTCAGATGGATCTTTACATATTATTGTATCTTTTCCAACAGACACTCTGCAGAGTCGTTCTGTTATGCCTCCTTATCTAAGCTAAGTCTTTTGCTTTTGTAGTTTAAATAGCAGTAGGATGTGTGCAAGAGGTATTTCTCATTGTTCTGTAGTCTGAACTGTCTTGTTTTGTGTTATCTATCTAGTGAGGTGTTTTTCTGCATTTTCGTCTTCAATAGTTCAGTTTTGTTCTGACCATTAATTTGTGAAGCACTTCAATCATTCTCTGACCATTAGTTTGGGAAATGTGTTTCTTCAACGTTGGTATCAGTGTTGAGTTTCGACTGTGTCTAGGAGTTTTTATTCTGTGACATTTTTTTTTGCTATCTAGGTCTATTAAAACTTAGCTTACGGCGTCCTCTTATTCATCTACAGCTGAGATTTCTCATCTAATTTTCGGGGCGGAAAACCATTAATACTGGGCGATTAAGATGCGTATTTATTTCAATTGTCTGTACTCTGAACTGTACGGAATCATTTAGAGCAGGATGCTGTCAAACAAGCTTTCCAGTCCTTGAACGGGAGTCGCAGCAGGTTCATTTTGCTCTCAAATAAAATATTAAGTAAAAGTAAATTTTATAACATAGAATTAAAATATACTTTTAGAATGAGGCATTTCCCGTGCTTGAAAGCTCAGCACAAAACCCACAATTCGTATTGATGGTAAGGGAGTATATTAAAAATAGTTTTGAAAGTATTTCATACTTTATATACTATTTTTAAAAATATTTTTTATGTGAAAAAAATAACTCTTACCTTTTAACAAAGTTCAGAATAAGATTGGATGTTATAATTCTTTTAGAGCATAATATAACCTTTTATGCACTTCAGCCCATAGATGTGTAGGCTCGGCTGCTCTTTGGACAATGTCATATTAAGATGCTATTTGTTTGGCATGGACGGCCTGTTGACCACATACGATAAGAAATGAAACTGCCCCTGTTTCTTGTTGGTCCCAGAGGACCCATGATCTAAGTAAGGGTTGTTTATAATTAGAGTTCACATCACCCTTTATTACATCATGTTCACCATGAAATGATTAGGAGGATTGTTCGTATACTAAAATTACTCAGGCAGTTTTAGCTTGAATTATATGTATTCGACCAAATTCACCTAGATTGTTGGTTGATTAGAAATACAGAAAATTTATTATACAAAGTTGTTTGGCTCATATAAGCTTGACTAAAATCATAGTATATTATATTATTTTTCATTTTTTGGTTTTTATAACTTCAAATTATGATAATATTCAAACTACCTTTTTCATAAGCAAAAAAAAAAAAATCAAATACAAATCCGGAGATACTTGAGTTATAACTCTTTCTTTTTGCATTGTATGATAAATAGGATTGTCAAATGTTGAAAATAATCTCCATAGAATATGGACACCCTATGAAAAAGTGGTCCATGGATTCTTTCGAACTACAACATACGACCTTCTATATCTAGCTATAATATTATAGATTTGCTTTACTCTTTGCTCCTATTATCATTGCTACTTTTGTACCTCTAGACATTTCATTGAGAGAGGCTATTTTTGGGTGATACCTTTGTACCTCCAAGTATTCCATGAGAGAGGCTATTTGGAGGGTGAGTGGTGTCAAATTTAGGACCACGAAGTCCAAAGCAACCTTGTCATCAAATTGAGAGTGCTATCAAATTCTATTGAGAAGATGAAAATGAACAATTATTCAAAAATGAGAGATGTCAATGTATAATGAATATATACATACTGCAAAACATAATTATGAAAACATGGGACTTACTACAAATATTTAGTCCGTGAAAACCACTCAAATGATCCTAATAGTAAATAGTTCGTGACTAGTACAAATTTCTTGGAAACAGAAATAAAAATGTTTTCAAATGAATAACTCATGAATATATTTGAGTTTGTCCATCAAATTAGTGAATCGAATTTGAAGATAATACTCAATCCCATTGATACACTTAACTATGTTTGTATGAAAATTAGAATTGAACATTAATGCCATTTAACAAATTGCTTGAAAATTCGAAGTTTGGCCTAAGTTTGACCAATTTCATTTATAGTTGTTGTGATTTGTCATAATTAGTGAGGACTTTTTTGTCCTCATAACCCCTAGGACCCACGCATGATGTGGGTATGCACTAGACAGTTCTAGAATTATGTAGAATCGTGTAGATATGTGTTGTAATAGTAGAGAAAAATTAAGGAATCTCAAAACAAAAAACCCTATAAACAAAGGTAGCGTGGAATAAGCTAAGTGGCTTTGAGGAGAGGCTTGGAGGCTAGAAGCCTCATGGCTTGGCATAGCTTGGTAGCTTGATGTGTGAGGGGATGGTGCAGGAGATTTACAAAGCCCCTGAATTGTAGGGAAAGCCAACACCAAAATTATGCAAGCAATCAATAGCCCAATAGAGAATGAAAGATAATACTTATACTCTCAATCATTGCTCTTATCATTAAAAGGAAAAAGGGTCGCAGATGTGGTGATAATGGACATAGGCATTTTTGGTCGAACTAATCTAAAATCTTGTCTCTTATTATGTGTCTTAATCTATATTCCACATTGTTATCTATTATTAGTGCAATGCATAGCTCGAATGTTCTAACAAATGGTATCAAAGTTGAGGTTCATTGATTTCTTGACTTGGAAGCATCTCACTGTGGTTTCAAGCTTTAATTTTGAAGCTTGAAAGTTTGCATAACCATATTTCAAGCTAGATCAACACTTATGAAAAGGTAAATGACTTCTCCTTGATTCTTTTATTAAAGATTTGGCTTTGAAATTGAAGAATTTTGAATGGGTCTTTATTGGGTAGGAGAAACCCGGTTTCAAACTCATTTTAACTCAAAAATGGCGAAAAGATGTTATTTTTGGAGAAACGAAGACCATATATGGAATCAATGTTGCTATATCAACTATTTTGGATTTTTTTACAAAAAACAACGAAAAAATGGTTAGTAGAGTCACCAAACGGCCGCTGAAGATGGCGAAGTGAAGAACTGGGTCGTCATGACCCGGATCAGGACTTAGATAGCCAAGTGGGTTGGTGCCTGCAAAGTAGGCTGAGTGTAGTTGGATGCAGGCTTGGGCATAGGCAGATGGATCTCAGCCATGGGCAGATTCAACTAATCAAGCTAGGTGAAGTTTGTTGGATGGGGTCGAGTTAATTTGTAAACAGGTTGGACCAGACGAGCTGTTGGGCCAATTGTATGGGCTTAGAAGTTGGGTTGGACCGATTAAAATAGGCCGATACATTGGGTTGCACTAGCCTACGGAATAATGAGCTAGATTGAGAGCAGACCAAGAAACGAACCAAGTTAACTAGGCCAGATCTAGCCCAAGGCCACTAGAGGTTGGGCCGCTGAAGTCAGGCTGGATCCCAAAAGCAGGTCAATTAGGACTCGAACCCACAAATGATAGGTTGATTGTAGATGGATGACCAAGATGCATTTTCAAAGATCTACCATGATATAGGGCATTTGTGACTAAGAAAATGCTACCAAGATGATCTACAATGGATTGCAATTATATCCAAGGAAGAATCATAGTAGTTGGTGGCGGCATGTGGCCAGAATTGTTAGGTTGAGTTGTGAACACCACAAGTTGTGACAGAAATCCGGCAAAAGGTGTTTAATCAAATGATTTGAAGGTAACGGCTGGTGTATTGGTTGACGAGGGACTGATTAGGAGCGAAAATTGGTTGAGTTAGCGGTAGAAGATGGTAGAAATTACGTCGGCTCGCAGAAATGGGTCAGTCAGTGAAGCTGGGTTAGGCAGGTGACCAAACGCGCAGAGACACTACCTACTGCGTGAAGTACACGCACATGTAGCTCGTGAAGCCCATGCATGAATAAAGAATTTGGCATGTGAATTTCATATGTGGGTTAGAAAATTTTCAAGTATTTTTAGCCGGTCATGGGTAGTTTTTCGAGTAGTGTTTGATGGTATTTTTGGATTTAAATTTCAGTTTATAAAGGTTCAAAAAATAGAAAAAAACATTGCAAATTGGCTAGTTTGCTTAAAGTGGGCTAAGTGAGGGTGCTTGTGACGTGAACACTTAGAGTTAATGTTCGTTGAGGGGGAGTTGATTGTGAAGCTAAGATACCTCAAGGTTTACACAAACAATGGATTTAGTTTAAGTTTAATCACTCTAAAGTTTGAGGTTCACAATAGAAAAGTTTTTTCCCTGGAATGAGTTCATGTTGAGGGGGAGCTTGGAATGGTGTGATACCTATTGAAAAGGATGCACCATGAGATGTGGACAAGACAATTGTAGAGTGATGTCTTCTCCTTTTAGTGATTCGGTTGTGGTTGCCTAGTGCAAGGTTGTTGCATTAATTATTCCAAATAGGGGTACATTTGTTGTAATTTGTCATAATTATTAGGGACTTTTTTGTCCTCACAACCCCTAGGACCCACGTGTGATGTGGGTATGCACTAAATGGTTCTGGAATTATGTAGAATCTTGTAGATATGTATTGCAACAGTAGAGAAAAATTAGGGAATCTCAAAACAAAAAACCCTATAAATAGAAGTGGCATGGAATAAGCTAAGTAGCTTTAAGGTGAGGCTTGGAGGCTAGAAGCCTCGTGGCTTAAAGTTCTCTATGGCTTGGCATAGCTTGGTGGCCTGATGCGTAAGGGGATGGTGTGGGAGATTTACAAAGCCCTTGAATTGTAGAGAAAGCCAATACCGAAATTATGCAAGCAATCAATCAATAGCCCAATAGAAAGTAGCCATATCTAGAAAGTGAAAGATAATACTTGTACTCTCAATCGATGTTTTTATCATTAAAAGGAGAAGGGGCCATAGATGTAGTGATAGTGGACGTAGGCACGTTTGGCAGAACCATTCTAAAATATTTTCTCTAATTGTGTTTCTTGATCTATATTCCACGTTGTTGTCTGTTATTAGTATGATGCGTAGCTCGAATGTTCCAACAATAGTAGTCTCACCTTTCTTAATGCCATCTACCGAATTGGCATTATCCTTCAGAAAACCTGCACGAAAGAGGTTTATCAAGTTTGCAACGGCACTATACTAAACCACATAATATACACCCCAAACGTAGTTATTTGTAGATAAGAAAGAGTTTTAATTGGTATGTTGACAGCAGAACAAAGAAGGAAAGAGAAAGTGGGAGACGAAAAGAGCAACTTCGGAAAGCTAGGAGGAAATTAATCCGAGGATAAGAGGAAAATCCAAAGAGTGGGCTGTGGAGCCTAACGATTAATATAATATGATCAGCCATTGATTGCAGAAAGTGGGTTGGTAAACGACTATGATTTGTTATATTTTTATTTTTCCTTCCCTTACTCAAATGGCTTTCTGCGTGGTGCATCTATATAAGAAACCACGTCATCCCAGAGTGTCACCCACGATAACCAAAACCAGCTATGGCAGACCAAGGTTATCTTCTCAGAGTCCTCCTGCTCGTTCTTGGTTCATTGACCTATAATAGCCTTGTTGTTAAACCAAGCTTTCACACTGCTTCACTCAACCGGAGCAGCTTTCCGTCGGGTTTTATTTTCGTGACGGGATCAGCATCTTACCAGGTAAATTCTGGATTTCCTCCGTGTTCTCAACCTGATAGCGTTTTCCTTCAAGTGTCCTGAGATGTCAAGCATGAAGCATATGTGTGGTTCAATCCAGGTTGAAGGAGCCGCAAATGACGTGGCAGAGGAAAAAGTATATGAGATATATTCGTCCATAGATATCCAGGTCTCTCTCTCGCTCTCTATTCTTTGAAAACAAAGCATTCTTTTTGCTGATGGGCTTTACAGTATGCTAAATTACTAGAAAAAAAATAACTAAAGTTGGGTCTACATCTCATTATAATGCATAACTTATGATGTCCAAATTCTTATGGGTTTGATGCTTACTCTTGCACATACTCTCACTACATTATTGGAAAGTATAAAAATGATAACTTAGTCTTCGTTAAATTTATAGCTCAATTTTAAGGTGTAAAAATGTTTTATATCTTATAAAATTCATATGAAATTGCAGATAGGATAGCTGATGGTAGTAATGGAGACATAGCTGTTGATCAATATCATTGCTACAACGTATATACATATAATAAAAATTAAAAAAATGTGACATCACATGTATAGTTTTCTAAAGTTTCAAGGTCCATGGTAGCAATCATAAATCAATTTGTTTAACTAATTAGAGCCTACCTACGCACAAGATGTTGAAAGAAAACTTCAATATTTTGATAATAATTTTATTTTTCTAATTATGTATTACGGGAAGATGTTGAACTTATGAAAGAGATTGATACAGATGCATACAGGTTTTCTATCTCATGGACACACATTTTACCAAGATTCTTGTTTGCACCAAGTTCAAACTACTTTCTGACTTAAAATTTATGATAAATAAATGTTAATAAATGTCAATATTTTAGAAACAATATTTTCAACCCTTCATACGATCATAACTATTCATGTGGGTCAAATTTTAGATGGAAGGCTAACTGGGGATGTGAACTAAGAAGGAATAAAGTATTACAATAACCTCATCAATCAGCTCCTGGACAAAGGTCAGGATTGGATTCAGTCTTGTGCTTCATCACAATTCATGTCCTTATCTTAAACTTACAGATTAGTACTTATTTTTAAATTACTAAATGTAGGTATAGAGCCCTTTGTGACCATATTCCACGGGGATATCCCCCAAACCCTTGAAGACGAGTATGGTAGTTTCTTAAGTCCTAGCATTATGTAAGTGATTACTAAAGTCATACTGTCGATCCATTTTTAATTGATGTAGGACCCTTTTTTCTTAATAATTGTACCATAATTATGTTCTGAATAAGGACCAGGTTTTGGAGAGAAAGAAAGGAAGGACCCATTTATGGAGTATATTATCTTTACTGATTGTATATCAAAAGTTAAGGCTCCCAGTTTCATATAATTTTTCTCAATATATATCCTTTTTAAAGTCGAATCAATCAATTAAGGAATAGTCTGTGAATCTTTCTATGAACTGGACATCTTTATTGATTCGAGATAAACACATTTGTGCCCCGTAATTTTCAGTGATGACTTTCGGGATTATGCGGACCTTTGCTTCAGGGATTTTGGTGACCGTGTAAAGCACTGGATTACACTAAACGAGCCTTATACCTACAGCAGTTATGGCTATGCAAGCAGGCAATTAGCACCTGCTCGATGTTCAAGCTGGCAGAATCTGAACTGCACCGGTGGAGATTCAGGCACAGAGCCATATTTGGTTTCTCATCACCTCCTTCTTGCTCATGCAGCAGCTGTTAAAGTGTACAAGAAGAAATATCAGGTTCTATATGCAAGAATTTAGCACAACTAACCTTGATTATTTCATGTTTCTGTAAATGTTAAAAATGATAGAGAATGAATCATATCTAAACTTAGTTTTTTTTTTTTACAAAAAAAAAGGAAGAAGGAAAGAACTTGAACTTTAATACTATGTTAGGAAGTCATATCCCACCTCCATAAAATTTATCTCTTTTATAAACTTTTCTTTCGAGTTTTACATTTTCCATGTGCAATTTAACAATAAATAATAATGCAGTAGCATGCCGCAAAAAGGTCCTAACCATTGTGCACAAAACTCAGGGAGTACAAAAAGGTGTTATAGGGACTACGCTTGCATCAGGATGGATGGTGCCATTCTCTGATTCGGACGACGACCGTAAGGCTACCAAACGGGTCATGGACTTCACGCTGGGATGGTAACTTTTTATTCTTGGAAAGCAGAATTCTGTCTCTCTAGGCTACCTTTGCCTTGTCCTATGTAGTAAACGTCACATTGGCTTCACCTTTATTATGCCACAACACTTCTCACAAGTTTCTTTATCCATGAGCAAAGCGGCAGAACATTAAACTTAAATTTTCAATAAACTTCTTACTAATGTGGGACTAGACCTCATAGAAAATGTCCACTATTTTCTGTAGGTTTTTGGACCCATATTGTGGGAATCTTTACTAATGTGGGAGATTCACATGCAACTATTTTCTTTATTTATTTATTTTTTTTGGGTAGAAATGTAAGTTTGCATTAATAAAATGTAGTAAATAAAAGTATAGGGAGTATTACAAGAATATCTGCTATTTTTTGTAGGTTTTTGCACCCATTGGTTAATGGTGAATATCCGCAAAGCATGCGAACCCTTGTCGGAAACCGATTGCTGAAGTTCACCAAAGCACAATCGCAGTTGTTAAAAGGGTCGTTTGACTTCATCGGATTAAACTATTATACTACAAATTATGTAGCCTTCACACCTAACCTTAATTCTTCACCTCCGAGCTACTTGATAGATTACCGTGCTGAACTTCTGAGTAAGAAGAGAAAACCCTACTAGCAAGTTCTATGTTTCTTATGCATCTATGCTAACTAGGCACTACCGTTTTTCTTTTTCTTTTTTCTATTTTCGGTGGCAGGTGAGCGAAACGGGATCCTCATTGGTCCACAGGTATCTGCTAAAATTATATTTGAATACCAAGCCTTATTAGTAATTTTGAACAAATTCATAATAGTTCTAGTCTTGTATCTTCTTTTCCTAATTTTCCTGTCTTAGAGATTGTCTTGGGCTGTGGGATATATCTTGCTATGATGGACATGGTGCAATAGTAGGACCTACAAAAATATATCAATTTGTTCCCTCAAGCTCCCTCATATAATGATAATCATTTTCTTTTTTAACCTCAGGATGCATCAAGTTGGATCCATGTTTATCCTAGAGGACTTCAAGATGTCTTGCTGTACGTTAAGAAAAAGTATCATAATCCACCAGTCTACATGACTAAAAGTGGTAATTTCTTATTTATTTTTTTTTCTTAATTAAAAAATATAGTTGTTAGATCACAGTTTAAGCCAAATATCTATGACCATATTGTAGGATTTGATGAATTCAATAATGCTACCTTGTCGCTTGAGGAAGCCCATGCAGACAAACATAGAATTGAGTACCATTATGGACAAACCTAAAAATCTCTCGCTCCCCCTCCCAAGTGTAATTGGCTTTGACGTCCTTGTTTATTTTTGAAATAGGAGAGGCGTTAACATGAAAGGATACTTTATATGGTCATTGCTGGACAACTTTGATTGGACCTCAGGCTACACCATTCGCTTTGGCATCTGTTATGTTGACTATAAGAATGGATTGAAAAGGTATCCTAAGCTTTCAGCTCATTGGTTCAAGAGTTTCCTCAAGAAAGAGATATGAGATGCTCATACAATATCAAGTATTTTTATTATTCCCAATCTTACATTTATAAATAAAATGTGTCAAATACTGCTCTTCTTTAATAAAAGAAATATAATATCAAGAACTTTTTATTAGTGTAACCTTATCAATAAACTAAAGATTGTTTCTTCACCTACATAATTAAATTATGTGATTGTTGTTCATGTACGGGCTCAAATTCTCACTAGAATAAAATGATTATGGCATTCTACCACAGAAGGCGCTCCTGCATTGAGCAAAAAATTCTCACATGGTTTTACTGTTTGTGAATGTCTAGCTAGAACGCGACCTACCTCTATCATGCCTTCCGTTCAGCGTTAATCCATGTGAGAGCTTGTTAGCTTGATGGTATGTTGAGAGGCTTATTGTCGTAGTGTGAGGACCTCAAAGGCTATTGATGAAAGGATGATATGTTATGAGATGTACAGATTTATTTATTTATTTATTTATTTTGGTCACTTTTCCCGCTAAGTAAAATCTGTATACAAACAGTTATTCATAAAAAATAAGAATATGAACATACCTTTATAATAAGACTTTTGATAACATCAAAACATATTAAATTTCATCTCTTCAAGCCTCCAATTATACTAAATATATAAGTTTCTTGTTGTTTTGAGAATTTTTTTTTTTTTTAACACAACAGAATCAATCCCTATATAAGACAAACACACTCAGAACTAAAAATTTTCTCAAAGGTTAGGGCTTCGTGGCCCAAGGTCCAGTGGGCGTAAACCCACTTTGTATTTCTTTAACCACTAGTGGGTACAGGATTTTCTGGCTTGGCTGGTGCTCGGCTCTTTGGGGCTTGGTTAGGATTTCGGCCTTCCGGCTTTTGTGTGAGGTCATTTTAGGCCTGGGTTGTGTACGGGCTTATGGCCCTGGATGTCAAGCCTTTCTAGCTTTTCGTGTACTGTTGTGTGGCCTTTATGGTCTATGGTTAATGGCCTATCCTCGTACAGTTAGGCCTGAGTGGCCTTATGAGTTGTAAGGGTTTTGCTCGTGGTTCTTTGTTGATCTGATATGAGAATGTGTATGGTCTGATCTGATGTAATGTTGTTGAATGTGCTCGAAGATTCTACTTTCTTTCATCCAAATAACATAAACAAAATAGGCAAATACAAATTTGAGAATAATTATCCCAAAATTTTTTCCTTTGATGTGACTAAGGAGTCATTTGATCCTAGAATGTCAAGATAACTAGGGTCGTGACACATTAAAAGTTGTTGTTGAGTATGAGCATTTAGAGAAAGGGATTCCTCAAATATGTTACATAAACAACAAATTGTCTCTTTAAGGTCTCCCATAAATAGATATACCTTCTATGGCTAATTGATCTAAGATTGTTAATCATATGTCATTGATTGATGAGAAATTGTCTACTTGAACTACACAATTCCATGTTAATTTACTCTAGAGCCTTGGAGAATGATACCTTTCTATGCAAAATATAGTTGATATCAATATAAATCTTTTTATTCTATCTAGTTGCATAATGGACTAGCTCATATATTTTAGACTAGGAAATATTTTAAGAATTGAATTTATTTTTGGAAATTTCAGTTGTTTCAAGTTAGTCGTAAATCTTTCTCAAGGAAGATTTAGCATATGATGAAAAACATCATTAATCTTGTTAGTATCTTTATTATGAAGATTACTACATAAGGAGAGTAAAGATAGGTACCATACCCCTAGCCCTTGAAGACTAGGGTAATTAACTAGCAAAATCTAGAAGTGAAAAGGATTACAGGAAAGTAAAAGGAAAAATATGATAACCAAGAATTTTCAAAAAAATTCAGAAACGATAAAAGTTTGTCATAAAGAAGTATAACTAGTTCAAAAATACTAAGTCCTATTCTGTTCTCAGCACCGTTTATGAGGAAAACTAAGACCAAAAGATAGTGTATCTAAGATTGTTCCGTGCCTCGTAGGTCTTAACAAAAGGCAAGAATTCAATTTGTTTAGGGTAAACTAGTTAGAAGGAAAAATCCCTCAACCAAGAGAAAAGGCCGTGTTGAGAGACAAAGAACAATTGGATGCTTTGTGGTAACACAAGGTATGTTGATAATTAACGATTTGTACGGTAGGACCTACCTATACAAACGATTGAAAACAAGAACCAGAAATTGCAATAAATCCTATAAAAATTTGTTGCTCTTGACCCAAGCATGTTGCCGTCGTTGATTTGATTTTCTTCTGCAACTCAAGTTAATTAGCAATTCCGCCACACCAACCACCACCTCCACCAACAACACCCCCCCCCCCCCCCCGGGGCCCCGGGTGTGGCAGCGCAGCACAATGTGATCCCCATCCGTCAAAAGTTTTGTACAGAATAAATTAGGTTTTCGTTTTAATATTTTCATAGCCGTATGAACATATCTTATGTTAACTGACATAGCAGGCTAGTTTTGAAATTTCGATCCAAAATTAATGATGAAGCAAGTTAGTTCTAATACTAATTTGTAAGAAGAAAATTTTAGTTGTACAGTATGCCCCTTTAACGCACTGATATCTTGGCGCATGACTTCAAAATGAAAATTCATGTATCCATCTGTTTTCTTGAAAATTCATGAAAATTTATGTTATGAAGCGGAGGGCGACTTTTGCAGATTTTCTACGTTTCTAAACAGCTTCTACTTGATGCACTTCTACGGGAAAAAATTGATTTCATTAGAGAAGCATAGAAAGCAACTATTAGGGATGATATAGGATCATATTTTAAAAAGTTTGGAGTATAAAAAAATAGTTCAAAGATTAATATAGCCATTCCCACACTACGTGTTGTATAATTAAGATATCAATATATAGTGTCGATTTCTTGCTTAGTTCTAGATTTGAAAATAAAATAAAATAAAAGAAAGAAATTTCTCCGATGATTGTAAACAACCATTTGTTGCTAATGCCTGAATTTCGAAGTAGGCAAACAAGTAAAGGAAAAATCATAGTCAATTATATGAATGTGGTATCCCTCAAATAGAAGTCATATCAATCTATACACCATCGTTTTTTATCATGCCTGTGGGATTTGGATTTTTCTTGTTTGTCTTTGCTTTGTCGCTTATTTCGCTGCTATCCGACTTATAGTGGACTTGATCAAGCGGTTCATACTAAGTCCTGCCAGTTGGATCTTGCATTAGATTTTAATAAGATACAGTCTCTAATAGGCTGGCCGACCTGATTTGCCCACTTGATCAAATCAATTGCCGGCATTGACTGGCCAACTTGTTCCAATTGGCTGAACTGCGCACTGCCAGGACTCCACAAGTGACACTTACAGAGAACTAACAGAAAAGAGGAAGGACTAATTATCCATTAATATTAAAAGAAAAACTTCTATGCAAGAAAATCATCTGGCTTTGTTTAACAAAATCCCTCCCCCCGCACCACCCCACCCCCCCCCCCGGCGCGCCCTCTCCCTCCTCCCCAACACCCAAAAAAAACAAAGAAGGTGAAATAACTTTTGGGTGAAATACATACATTAATCATACACAAAGTTAGCTGAATGCAACTTATTTCTAGTGTATGCTTTTGTACCAATAACTTTTTAAATTTTCCTTTATTCAGTAACGTTTTAACTAAAGACCTTCTGCTGTAATTATTACAATTTTTGGATATTTAAGTGGAACCAACGCATGAACTGTTTTTCATCCTCAAATGGATGTACTTAACATTTCTTCTCTTTTTTTTTTTTTTTTTTGGTGAAAAGATGAATTTTTATTATAATAGTGACAAAAAGCCATGAAAAGATTAATGTTAAAAGCTTCTAAATATTATTCAAAATAATATTTCTTTATAAGGATTTTTTTTCTAAATAAATAAATTCTCACTCGTACAATTTTTTTTTTTTTTTTTACTTTGGCCAATAAGATTGAAATATTAATTTTTTTATTCTGAAATATTTTTCTATTGCATTAAACCAATATGCAGTAAATATAAACTAAAAAAAATATCTTAAAAATTTTGGCAGATAAATCCCTCCTTTTTGTTGATATAAGACATAGTTAACAATTGTTTTGTGCTTAAAATGGCCTATAGTTAAGGGGCATTTCATACTTATAATAATCTAGGTAGATGTTTTAAATATATAAGTTAAAAATAAAGAAGTTCAAACTAAGAATCGCTGAAATATTTTTTTCATTATTTAAGATCCTGTCTGTCGTTTTCTGTGCAACGCTTGCGTCTACGAAGTTCTGCGGTACTTCCCTATAAAAACGTCAATTTTAACCAACATAAGACCCACCAAGCCCCTATGGCAGCATTTTGTAGCTACCTCCTATGGGGTCTCCTAGTTCTTCTTGGCTCATTTGCAGGCAGCACTGCTGTCAGACTAAGCCATTCAACTGCTTAACTGAACCGGAGCAATTTTCCGGAAGGCTTCATTTTTGGGACGGCATCGGCTTCTTATCAGGCAATTCAAAATAGTTTATAAGAAAGCTCTTCTTTAAGTATCCTGAGATCTCAAGCAAGATGAATATTGCCTACCCATCTATGTTCGTTCTGATTCCAGCATGAAGGCGCAGCGAAAGAAGGTGGAAAAGGACCGTCTATATGGGATACCTACACTCATAGATATCCAGGTTCCTCTCTGATCTCTCTGTTCTTTAATGGAACGAAATTCTTGTTAAAATTATTATTTCACATTTTTTTGAGTATAATTGATGGAGAGGATCAGCAATAATTGGCACCAAAAGAGGCGTACAAGTTTTTTTTTTTTTTTTTTATTAATTCCTATTCTATACAGAAATTGAGGCTCTTTTAGACATCTTGTCTGTCCATTATCCAGAAGTCAAGTTACTTTAGTCGATGCCAAGAGCAAGAAAGAAAATGATTGGTTCTTGTTATCACTTTCACTTTTGAAAGGAGCGTACCCAAATGAAGCGTACATGTTTATTTGTTATTTATTTTGATTCTGGTATTTTTTTTTAGACGACTAGTCTTTCCATTCTCCGAGGGTCAATTAGTTTGTTCAATTTCCTCACAGCTTTTTGTCTTTTTGTTTGTTGCTTTCGCTTTTCAATTTTCTTTAGTCCGATGACTGAAGTTACCTAGTTTTACTTATGCTCTTCCAAGTAAATCAACTTGAAAAAGATGTACGGAAGCCCAGCGTTGATACCTATTGGCTGAGGATTCAATTCTATATAAGTGCCAGAAATCGGTCCGTTTATGCATGTTGATATACGAATAATGCCGGTATGTATACCAACAAGCTGCATGTGGCCAAATTGTGTTATGACGTCGCTGTCATGTCTCGAAAAGGACAAACAACTTGACTGGAATACCAAACAGCTGTCGCCATTTAATAGCACTAAATTTCTCAAATCCTCTATAAAAAGAAGATGACTGACGTCATTGCTGATTTCAAGTAATTATTAGTTCAAAGAGTTCATTTAGAATTTGCCAATATTTTAGTCTTAAGTTGAGTGTATGTATACTGCCTCTTTAGGTTTGAACTTATTGATCTTTAGTTTGACATCTAAAATACGTGAATTGAATGTCTTAGAAATATATCTTTGTTTCTTTTTATTGTAGATTTTTCCAAAGCTTTATTAATATGACTATGTTTTCCTAAAATGACAATACGCAAATGCAAAGAAAAAAGATTTCAAAAGATTTCAAAAACAAAAACAAAAGTAAAATAAAATAATTGAATTTCAAAACTTATATGTTGGAATGAAATATCAAATTTAGCTCTTTATTTTGGAGAAAAGAAAGAAAAAAAAAAAAGAAACAAAGCAAAGAATTTCACGTTCCACAATTCTTTTCTTCTCAAAAGGATTTTCTTTTAATTTGATAAGTGTTTTTGTTCCAAATTGTTTGTACAAATTCACTTTTTGTGACAGAAAAAAAATGTTTTGGTTACAAGGAGACGAATAGTACGCATATAAAAATACAACAAGGTGTTTTCTTTTGAAGGCCAAAGATAATTTGAATAATTTACCTACTTAATCTTTTACTTTTTCTTGTTTCCACCTTTCTAGAGCAAAATCTTCAATCCCAAACATAAAACCACCACAAGTTATCTATATTACGTTGGTGATTATTTGTCATTTTTAGATGGTTTATGAGCCCAATTATTAGTGTAGAAACTCGTTAATTGTATACTCAACAAAAGATATTTTGTTGAAACTACAGAAAAGATAGAAGATCATAGTAATGGAGATATAGCTATGGATCAATATCATCACTATAAGGTATGGTGCATAGTTATGAAAGTCTATTATGACAATTTAGCTTTCTAGTTAATAATTCTCACTTAATGTTAGATGATTAAAAAGAAAATATTTTAATCCTTTATAACATTCAACGTTTCTCCATGTTACAAGAAGATGTTCACATTATGAATGAAATGGGTTTAGATGCATATAGATTCTCAATCTCATGGTCCCGAGTTTTACCATGTAAGATCTTATTTGTGTCAACTTTACTTGGTCATAAAAGTTCAAGCGCAAAAGATGGAAATGAAGAAAAAATAAATAAACTAAAAGAAGCACCATCAAGTCTTTACGAAGATGAATTTATTCTTTCTTCATGACAGATGGAAAGCTAAGTGGGGGGGTAAATTGGGAAGGAATCAAATACTACAACCACGTCATCAATGAGCTCCTATCTAAAGGTAGCCATTCAATCTTATAACTGCATCATATATAATTACTTTATCATATGTTCTTGACGTTTACTCCATAGTTTCCTATAATTAAGCACAGGTCTAAAGCCCTTTGTGACACTTTTCCATTGGGATCTTCCCCAAGTTCTGGAAGACAAGTATGGTGGTTTCTTGCGTCCTCAAATTGTGTAAGTGATGAATCGATTCACTTATCAACATACTTTCAGTTCTATCATGGGTGCTAATTAAATGTATAATGGAGAACCCACATGAGGGAACTTTAAGTATTTCTTCTTATGTTTAACTATTAAAAGTGTATTGAGATAATATGGGCTTCACAATTAAGAGAAGATTTAATCATAGTATAAGATATTATTAAAGATTCATGTTATCCTACATTAGAAGTGTGAAAATAAGCTCTGATACTATACTAAAGTATAAAAACCCATTTCAAAATTTTATAGCATTAAGTTTGAATTCATACAATTCAACACATATCAGTAGTAATTACCCCCCTAATATATCCAGAATTGAACCTCCAACCTATTTATCTTGGCTAAACTCTTTTACAATTTCAGACTAAACTAATGACCATTTTTCAAGCTGGAATCTTTATGTTTTGTTGCCTTTAGCCTTACAGCTCAGCCCTTGCTCTAATTATAAATAACTATCCCTACTGGGTTCAATGTCTAAATAATCAGCTAACCTTTTTATGTATATTGTTGCGCACACACAAAAAATAAAAAATAAAAGCGATGATTTTCAGGACTATTCCGAGCTTTGCTTCAAGGAATTTGGTGACCGGGTGAAGCACTGGATTACATTAAATGAGCCACTGAGCCTCAGCTTAGGTGGTTATGCACTCGGGCTTCTAGCACCGGATCGTTGCTCTGACTGGAAAAATCTGAACTGCACCGGCGGAAACTCTACCACGGAGCCATATTTGGTCGCACATCACCAGCTTCTTGCCCATGCTGCTGCTGTTAAGGTGTACCGGCAAAAATATCAGGTTCAATACCCAAACTGCCTTTAAAGTGTACCTGCGATATTTGCGTTGGATTGCTCAGACTTCCTGAGCTCAATGAATCCATGTTGTGATCATAATAACGAGGATTAACTTAGATAAAAGCCAACTAAAAGTTGTGTTCTGTATGAATATTGAATATGTGCAGGCAATACAAAAAGGCGTTATAGGAGTAACGCTGGTGACGAACTGGTTTGTGCCGTACTCTAACTCGAGGCGTGATAGTAGTGCCGCACAAAGAGCCCTTGATTTCAACTTTGGATGGTCAGTGGCGCTATAATAGTTTGTCACTTACTTCTACTGATAATTATTTGTGTTCCTCTGTTTATATTCAAGAGATTCAAGCTAGCGACTTGAACTCTTCCGATAACCACTAGTTTTCCAGATCTAGAGGGAGAAAATAGAATAAAAACTTGACAGTATTTTGGAACTGTGGGTTAAGGATGAAAATGAAAAGTAATATATGGTCATACTTCATTGAAAAATGTTCTGAAGTGCATAAGTTCTCTATATTTTCTACAGAATCATGAGGTCCGGGCAATAATACAATTCGTGGTCCATAATTATTGCAGGTTTGTAGGCCCTTTGACCAGTGGTGACTATCCACATAGCATGCGAACTCTTGTGGGAAATAGGTTACCCGTGTTCTCAGAAGAGCAATCTAGGGCAGTAAATGGGTCGTTTGATTTTATTGGATTAAACTACTATACATCTAGTTATGCGGCCGATGTACCTCCACACAAAGTTGTTAATGCAACCTTCATGGTAGACATGCGCGTTAATGTATTATGTAAGTAGAAGGAAAAAGCTCGGTTGTTGATGTTATGACCATGATTTGCTTATGAAACTAATAACATTGGACCTAACTTTTTGTTGTGGCAGCTGTACGCAACGGGATTCCCATTGGTCCTAAGGTGCGTACCAAATTAATCGATTCTATTGATTTTCTCTGAAATATTAAAATCTACCACTTGCTGTACTTTAGTTTTTTGTTAATTTAATTTATCATTCCACCAAAAAAAAAAAATTATTCATTTTCCAAAAGGAAAAAGTGCTTCTGAGATTATCACCTTAGCTTCTGGTTTGGTAAGGTGTGAAGTTTGGATGCAGATATAATTTACAAAATACTTGTAGTAGATGGATTTGATGTGCCTTCTAGCAAGTGGATTATATGATTTATTTGCACATAAATGACTTAAGTGTTTTACAGCATTATTTGGGCTGAATCATCTAATAAGCTCTGTTGTGTAAATGAAAATCCAGGCTGCTTCTGATTGGCTATATGTCTATCCGAGAGGATTACGAGATCTTTTGGTATACATCATGATGAAGTATCATAATCCTCTAGTTTACATCACCGAGAATGGTAGTTTTGTCAAAACGTTCAATAATTGATTCATAAAGTCATCATACCAGTTGTTTTAGACTAACATCCTCATATTACAGGAATTGATGAGTTTAATAATGCCTCATTGCCTCTTGGGGAACAACTTGTGGACAACCATAGAATTGATTATTATTACCGCCATCTTTATTACCTTAACAAAGCTATCAAGTACTTAACAAACTCTCTCTCTCTCTCTCGCTATCAAGTACTTAACGAAGCTATCAACTTGCGGTTAATGTTTAACAAGTTGATATATTTGATGTTGCTCTTTTGTACAGAGATGGTGCTAATGTGAAGGGTTTCTTTGCTTGGTCGTTATTGGACAACTTTGAATGGAGTATAGGTTACACCGTTCGATTTGGTATCAACTATGTTGACTACAAGAATGGCTTGAAAAGATATCCAAAACTGTCAGCCCATTGGTTCAAAATCTTCTTGAAGAAATAGTCATGATAAATTGGAAATATCAAGTTGAAACAATCAGAAGATCATTTCTTCTCTATCTATGCATTCCTTAAATAATGTCCCCGTTTACAAGGTAGTTTGTAAGGTAAAGAAGTGCTTTGTATTTGCTACACGAGAAAGCTCTTCAATTTGGTACTTTATGAAATTCTCTTAATTATTGAAGTTGAGCATCTAATAAATTGACATCAGTTGCTAATCAGAACTACGATGCACAGTGACTAATGTAACATGTAGTTTGTGAGATAGCAATCACAAACTGAAGATCCCACTAAAGCACGCAAAATATCTCAAGTATACTTTAGGACTACTCACATCAATCATTTTCAACTTTTCGTATCCCATCTTTCCCCATGGGGGACTATGCGAAGGACCACAAAGATATCCTCTCATTTCAACGTCTAGACCTATGAAATTCAAAATACATGTTTAATGCTGGCCTCTTACCTTTCTACTCCTCCTCCTCCTCCTCCTCCTTCTTTATTGTTTTTTGTTTTATTTTATTTTTCTAGACATATCTAAATGCATATACTTGAGTGTCAAACTTAGAATCAAGACATTCAAAATAACAGCTACCTTCAATTGACTTCAATTGAGTCAAGTGCTTATTGACTCTTATCTTTCTCTTGCTTGTATGGGCTTCGATGTTCACAGGACTCACTAGTGAGTGACAAACAATGAGGAAAAAAAGTGCTACTAATTGTGATAGGTGGTGTAGATGTTCTTCTATCGATTGGATGATTGGGTGAAGGGCAATTTAATGAAAACTCAGAGGCATGTGTCGATCAACAAAAAGTGATTGAGGTACTCGAACAGCATATTTGATGAGAAACTTTCAGCTTCTTGCCCAAGCAGCCGCTGCTGAAGTGAAAAGGCATGAAATTTTGGCTCCATAAGTTGATATCCCCAGCGAATTTATACTTGAAACTTCCAGAGTGCATTAATAAAAAATATAAGGTCAGAATTAAAATTCGCGAGTGTATGTAGGTTATTTTACAAGCAAATAAAAAGTTCAATTAAGTTTATTTGTACTATTTTAGATCTAAGCTTGGGAACCTTTCTAGAACACACAACATTGAGCCAGTTTGAATCAAGCGTTCGAATATTTCAAGGATGGAACCATTTCTTATTCGATTTGTTCTCCTTGCACACAATTGAGCTTGAAAATCTAAAGCTATATTTGGAAGTCAAATGGAGATGCTATATGGCACTCCTTTTCCTGTTAACCCAGGCTCCGAAACTGGCTTCACAAGCTGATACGGAACTGTCCCAGCTCCCACTCTATTCTTTAAATCACTGTCTGCGTTCCTTTCATCAATTATTTTTTCAAGTTCCTTCAATCTCTCTCTGAATCGTTCAAAAGCCATCTTTATCCATGGATCTTCAGCCCATGCTGGCTCCATTGTCTCCCCAATATACTCCTCGTCCGGGGAGTGATAAGACAGTATGTTCAGAACAGCCATTATCATTGTTGCTTGAAGTTGTGAAGGGAAGCATTTCAGAAGTGCACCTTCAGGTTTTTGCATGAACTTTTGCCATGATTCTTCCGTAGGGTCCTCTGTGGGCATGTTGATTCTAGCAATAGTTGGCCGGTTAGGGAAATAACCTGCATAAGAGTATTGCCCGAAGTTTACCGCTGCATGTTGACCAGAAGTGACCCAAGTGATCGTAGTGACAATGTCAATCAGATCTTTGGGCGTTTTCAGGACTGGCCACCACGGTTCATCCTTCTTGTCAGCATGGCCTACTGTTCGAATTTCTGTCCACCATGCTTGGAGCTCTTGATCAGTTTCTACAAGGCTGGGGTTTGGGTAGTAGTGGTTGACATAATCCGTGATCCATAATTTGATAGCTTCCCAGAGGATCAGGCCGTCGTTCGCAAATGGGTAATCTTTAATTGTAAGCTTCAGGCCATGAAGAGCACTTGGATCTTCAACAGCCATTCCCCTACATAAACCAAAAAAATTGATTCGGATGTTTGGTTTAGACAAATGATAAGCATAGAACCTACCTGATCAACATGGTGAAGGGAAATTTAGGGACTACAGCACTTGCTATTTCCAAATAGCTTTTAGGCTTCGACAAAAGGCTGGCTAAGAGATTACCTGCTTACCAGATCGACAGGTAAAGCTTGGTGGTCGAACCGCCATAGAAGATCGTAGGCAACGGAGCATAGTTCCATACAATATTTGCCAGGACTGAAGGCGGACTCAATGGTTCCACCAGCATTGATAAGTGCCTCGCGAGCAAGAGCATTGATCTCGATGGTGTAGCGGAAATGAGGGTGCAACAGTCTATAAATTGGATGCATCACTCTAAGTTGTCTATTGGTAGCAATTACATAGGGTTCCGTGACACAATGTGTTGTTAGCCTGCAAAATAGCACGCTCGAATGCCTATGTTACTTCCGTCCACTCATCTCAAATTTTGTTGTGATAATTCTATAATGTATCAAAACTTGAGGACAAAAGTCTCACGCCATAAATATATAATTTTTAGATAACATTTAAATGTAAACCATGTTATCTAATTCATGAACTAGTCTTTATATAGAACTTTGAGCTTTTTAATATCACATACAAATGGATCTAAATAGTACCACATACCAATGAGTAACAAGCTGGTGATAGCCAGAGTCATGGGAGAGGACGTGAGCTTTGGCAATCCTCCAAAGCCAGATACCCGTTGAATGCCAAGAGGGCGTAAATACTTGCCTCCATAGCGGCTTTCCCTCCATCGGCGGCCGAGTCAGTTCAATAGCCAGTGGCCTCAATGTGCCATCTTTGGTTAAGAAGAATACTGTCCGTGAACCATAAAGCGTAGTGCCTTCAAGCTGCCTTACTTTGTTGACAAAAGGTAACAATAGATCATGGTAATCTAGTATGAACAACTTCTTCTGTTTTATGGCCTAGATACATTCAAGTTACGCGTAGTTATGGATAAGTGATAATTGGGTGATAAGCATTTCTTATGCTATGCATCTTCCTTACCTTGTCAACTGTCATTAGACCTCCAATTTCTTCCTCAATCATCTCCGTTGTAATGGCTGATTCTTGTGGGCCGTAAATATCTGGGTCAAGTTTACTCCTCGGTGGCCATTCCTGCATCAAGTTTACACAATTTTTAGAGCATCCACAACAAAAAAGAAATATACTGCAAAATAGTTTTACACCAAAATGGACATAATTTATTTATATATTTTTATAAATACATGAGTTTATTCGTCTAAAAATGAAAAAATACAAAAGTTCAAGAATATATTCCAACATGGCAAGTTCTGTTAGAAATACAAATGAAAATAGAACTGCCAACTAAACCTACAATCTCGCCAACCACATCTGCATCAAAAACCAAAATTCAACAAAAACTGAAATTCAATATGTTGGCCATATTTGAAGCAAAAGCAACAATTATTAAAGATAAAGTAGGTGTGTGTACCACATATGCCATTCTACCAAGGCAACTCACGAACAACATAAAGATGCGTGCATGTACCTCATGCATGTCATCTTCTTCCTCACACCCGTGCAAGAACATGAAGATGAAATAAAAGACATTTAAATCAAAAGAAAATGATCTTTTTATTTCAATGATAAAATTTTTCACTCAAAATTTAGAAGGTCTTAGGGTTCTTCAAGTATGCGGTTTAAATAATCAATTTTGTATTAATTATCATCATTAAGAGATGATTTACATTTGCTTTCCAACCACTATAGAAAGGTAGTTGGAGTGTAATTAAGATTTATCCAAGAAATACAAATTGCTCTTTTCATATTGTTCTTCATATTTTTTTATTTTTATAAGAATTTCTGTAATATATTGTAGAAACTCTTATTTTAACTAGCTCATATAAGAAGGGATCGAATTTAGAATCCTTTAACTATAATATAATAAAGTATTCGTCTAAGAAAATTTAATATTCCTAAATAGAAATGTAATTTCATTTTTACACAATGAGCAAAAATCATCATAAGATTATAAATATACTCCATGGTTATGCATGGGAACTAGAGTTCAATCTTTCTGTGATAAAATATTCTTAGACGTTTGAACCCATACCGTGACCAACTTTACGCTATTTGGGTTGACACCAGCTAGAGTCTGCCGAGCGAACTCGTCGTCCCTAAACCAAAAGAAATTGTCCCCTGCGATTCAAAAAAGAATTCATGATTTTGAAAAAGAAAAGAGAGGGCTCAGATACTGAACACTATGATTTTTGTGTTGAGTTTTCTTACTCTTAATTGTTTCGGGGCTCTCAAAGCAAAGCACATCTCTTGTTTTCGAGACGGTTTTCACAAGCCTAGGCATGACGGCATTGAGGAACCCCTCTTGGTCTTCTTCCGATGGCAAGTCAACTCCTTCACTGAAGAGTGAGTCTATGGCGCTGACGTACGGGAATCCAAGATCTGCATCCACCATTACCCTTCCTAGGCGTGGCACTAGTATTCGGAGCACCATATATAGTGCTTTCGCTGAAAATGTAAGCCCCTTAACCTCCGAGAAGCATTCATCCCGTGGAACATAAAACCTTCTACTTCTCTTCTCCGACAGTGGATCTAAGTCAACGGAAATCAGTCAACGATCACAATTAATCAATGGACTTAACTTACATGATCCATGAAATATTAGACAATTTCATTTTTCCGTTTGATGCAAGTTGAAATAGTTCCCTTGTTATTTATGTTTTTCTATGTAAAAAACAATTGGAAACTTATATATTCAATATATTCAATATATTTAGAGACCCAAAGAGACCATACTTAAACTAATGTGATATTATGAATGATTTTTGTATGTTACCGATCTAAAGAATCATTATCCTCAATGGGCCTTTTGAGGTGACATGAAACTGATCTTTTTACATGTTATTAGAGCCAATACTTTCACCATGTGATCCAATTCAATTCCAAAAATGGGTAAAAAGGATTGGGCTTGGTTTGTGAGAAAATATCAAACACAAAAGCCCCACATAAGAAAGAAGAACAATTATAATATACCAACAAATTTAGACAATCCATTTTTTGAATAAGACTTTTTGAAGTGAGGTTGACCTAGACCTTTCACAATTTTATCACAAGAAATTTCCTTAGTCTTACTTACATCGATAATTCTTACAACTTAATAAAATAGAATTATTTAACTATTCTAGTTACCCACTAAAGCGTTGGCATTTTTTCTAAACTTTTTAATATTGGGACGCTTGAATATCTCCCATCCTAACTTACATACAATATATGCAATCGGTCTTTGGTTTCCGCTGACAAGAAACGACCTTTAGAAGCCAAGGGACAAGCATGTTCCACCCTTTTCTCTGTATAAGTTTAACATGGTTCTTTTTATACAGCCAAAGGGCATTCTCTGTCCATCTCTTTCTCGTTTCATAAGATGTATATAAATATAAGAGGTTCTGCAAGTTTAGCTCAATCAGATATTTAGCAACACAAATAAACAAGATAAGAATAGGAAGTTGAGTTAATTCTCCTTTGGCACCTGTTTCAGAACGTGGACGGCCCGTCCTGCAACGTCTAGGATATGGGTGCTCTTTACCTCCAAGTACTGGTCTTTTAAGCTTTGGGTTCTTGTCAGGATCTCCAACATCATTGTAGACATCATAGTCATATATCCTTTCAAACCTCTTGCGCTTTCCTTGACCATTTCCTCGCAAATTCTTGAGATCTTCCTCTCTTAGCCTCCTCAATCCACTTGGTGTTTGTGACGGCAAATATGGCTGTTTCATTCAAAGCATATAAATTGTCCCTTTCTAAAGATACTAACCTAAATAAACCCTTGAAAGATTGAGAAGAGAAATGAAATAAATAAATTAGAATCTTATTGTTAGTAACTAATTAAATAAAAATACAATGGTGATATTAATTAGTTGTAATATGTTTTTATGTTATCACAGTAGAATGATAATGGATGGAGTATTATGATTTTGGAAGATGATTATTTCAGACTCTCTAATGTATGTAGCCTTGATTTCCACTTAATGGATAGAATGAGAACCACCTTACTATGTTATTTATATTGAAATGATTTTATTTTATTTTTTCTTTTTATAAACATGCACATGGTGAGGAGGAGGGAGGTGTTGAACCCCTAACCTAGTAGACTCACAAACCAAGGATGTGTTAGCTTACCACTAAGCCAAGGGATATTCCTATAAAAATTTTATTTTCTAAGACTAAACAGAGTATGCTTGAAAGAAAAAAAAATACAGCTCTATCCATACAATTCAGTTTCCAAAATTTTCCATAAATGGAGAATATTAAGGTTAAGATAAATGTTGGATTGGTTTTAAATATATTGATATTAAACTCCTCCCTTTCGATGCATGTATGTTCACCGCATTGTAAGGAATCTTTAGTAGGGCCTTGTATGAAAAATTTATTTTTCATACACAAAATTGGAATCTATATTTAGATATATGCATGTTTGCATACGGAAGACGCTGTATATTTGTTAAGATTTCGTTCTTTAAAAGCTTATTTCTTTCTTTAAAACTGGTATATAAGAAGAAAAAAAATTCCCATATAAAGCCAAATCTAGAAGTGAATAAGTGCCTCACAAACTTAGGTTTTAATTCTCCGTTAAAAGACTCACTTTCTCCTCTTATTGAGGAAGACAATTTCATATTAAAAAAATTATTACTAAATAATGTTCAATATAAAAAGTGTTCCTTCAACTTGTGGGTGAGTTCTTAGGTTAGACTTTAAGCTTATCAAATATTGTATCAAAACCTAGATTAATTCATCCTATCTCATTCAAATTTAAGCGCTTTAAATATACCCAATATGGAAGGAAATGTCCATTTCACCTTATTAAACCTTTTATTTCAAGTTATGCCCAAGGTACAAAAGTGTGTTGAGAATAAAAGTGTGCTTAGATGTAAAATAATATTTTTTCAACTCATAAACTAGCTCTTGAATTAAACTATGGAAACATATAATCCTTAAATAAAACATTATGTTTTTAATTCATAAATAACTTTCTAGTAAAGAACCTATCTAACACCTTTTAAGACCAGTTTGTAAGATGAAGAAAATTAGTTCACATGTAAAGAATACAACAAATCAATATGTTATCATGCTGGATTTTAACAATGTTTACATTTGGCGGAGACTTACCCTGTTGGTAAAAAACACTCGTTTCACAGGATTGTCGTACTTTGAGTGAACCCATGAGCGGCATGTCACATTTACGGGACCATAAGGAAAACCATCGATGAATATCTCTTCAAGGAACATCTCCTTGTGATGCTCATTCTCGACTAAGACAGCGCCAACCTCCCCAAAATCATTTGGAATCTCCAAACTAGTCTCGTACTTCACACCTTCATCCCCCTTGCTCACCCTATGAGTAAATCCTTGAATCGTATCCTTCTCTAATCCAGTCTCTTCAAAAAAGAGGTTTACAAACGTATTATCTATATTCATATGGTTTTATTACAAAACATACAATTTTGGTTTACATATAATGTGTGACACAAGAGTCCCACATCAAAAACTAAGACTCTAAAAATACAATTTAAATTAAAAGAAGATCCTTCAATTCTTAAATTACCAACAGTATAAGTTTATGTATGCTATTCTTTTATTGGTTTATTCAACTAAATGAAACGAGGCCCAAAGCGTACAAAGACAACATAAGAGCACAAGTAGGTAATTATAACCACACAAATGAGGGAAAAAAAAAAAAAACTTTCCAGCCATACGAGCGGCAACTTGATGAAAAACAGCACGAACGGAAATTAAATTCATCGTATAGGATCCAACGGATCTGTACCCTACACAACTAGTAAACAACGTGCTGTAGTATCCTAGGAAACTAGTTAGCATTTTTGAACCACATATTTTAGTTGACAGCACGCCATTCACACTTTGCTTTAATTTGTTGTTACCATGACAAGGGACTGGAACTTTCTCTCGTTGAATTGTCTTTATATTACTTGTCATAGTACTTCCTCCGTCTGTCTGTCTCCCTCACACACGCGTACAAAACACACCCACGTGAACGTGAGGTCGAAAAGCGTGAATTTTAGTTTGTACTTTATAAGGGGATTTATTATTTTGAATTTCCGAACTTCCTTTTCCATTATAATTACCAAAAAGAAAAGAGAAAGCACAACTCTTTTAAAACACTAGTGTTGGCTTTGCTTATTCGTAATCGGAACTTCGGAAACGTCATTTAGGCCAAAGTAGCTATGGAAAAAGCAACAAATTTGACGTTAAACTGTCCCTAATATGGAAATGATGATTGATTATAGCTTCTAGCTCTACGATGTTAATTACCACAACAAGCGAAAGATAGACAACAAAAAGAAACATGCAACCCTCGCTCAAATTCTAGAATGCTTATATGAAGATTGGCTCCGTAGCAGGAAAGATTACTTACTGGGATCGAGCTCGGCACTTACTAGCTCCAGAAGAAGAGTTTTACCAAGCAAATCTTTTATGTCATCCAACCCTCGTTCTATCCCAAGGTGCGACAAGGATCCTTGAACCGTAGGTTTCACTGTTACAACGGCTTTAACGATGGTGGAGTTCTCCTGGGCGGGACTGGCAACAGATTTTATGTTGGTATTAGAGAACCCAGTTTGAATGTTTTTGTGGTGCTTCCGGCATGAGGAGCTTGACCAGAGTGGAAGCGAAGCACGGCCGTTGCCATGGATGAATGGCTGGTGTAAATGGAAAAGGGTTCTGGAACTGTGAGATTGGTAAACTTGAGGCTGCAACATTGTGGTGAGGTTTGTTGTGGAAGACGAATGATAGGCTAGAAAAGCGACTCTCAGACATTTTAGCACTACGAGTTTTGAGATTTATAGACAACGATATTGTGTGGTGTGGTTGTGTGGGGGTGAAACATCCATGCTGGGAAATTTCAACTCCAAAACAAGTACCCTATGAGGTTGAATGAAGTTAAAGGCACCATATAGAAGACTTAAAAATGGTTAAGAGCATTGTGTAGAATGTTTTTACATAGGCATGTGGTTTAGTTAGTAACTTATACAGCTTAAGACTAAAAGATTTCAAATTTGATACTCAATTTCTTCACATCCCTTATTTACCTGATAAAACAAAAAAGTCTCATACTACATTAATATTGTTTAAAAAACTTCTTTGAAAATAAAATTTATGATGCAAAAAAGAAGAATTTTACTACCTTAATTGCTCAAGACTTAGGTTCTAGGTTCAACATCCCATATTTCCCCTTTACCTATAAATAATACCCAACTATACATGATGATTCTAGGGGTATATCCCTAGGTTAAGTTTAGATACAACACCAAATCAAATAAAAACAGATTCATCTGACATTTAAGTATGCTAAATATACAAATTTTTAGTTATTTTAAGAATATCCTCTACATTTAAAAATTTATCTGCAATTAGCCTTTCAATAGCTTCAAAAGTAACAATATCTAAACTAGCAATCTATGTAAGCGTTATATTATTTCTTCCATTTCAGAGTATAAAAACAAATGAAACAAAATATATTTAAATTTAATTACCATAAAATTCTTCCTTTTCGTATCATAAAGTATCCAAATAAATAAGATAGATGTACATTAAGCATAGTCTCCACATGTTTCCAAATAGCTGTAAACAACCTGTAAAGATGTGGTTCGTAAATCCATTTAATGTGTGAAATAGATAGTAGCTCTTAGCTCAAGATGCTTTGAGGACCTGAAGTCTATCATTTTTCTCTAGCCAATCCTTTAAAATTAGGCATAACACTATAGCCTAGTGAGAAATTGCATAGTTGAACCATAAAATTTCATAGTTATCAACATTGAAGCTCTAGAAAGTAATAGCTTTCCAAGTAGATTTAATTGAATACCTTCCATAGACTAAAGCAATTCAAAAAATTTATCTTCAATCCCTTTATTAGGTTTGAGCAAAGTATTGATATTGTTTGTAAGTCTATGCCATAAAAATCTCCTATTGATAGGCATGTTTCACCTTCCATTCCTAATTATTGTTGCTAACTTTGCATCCCCAAGTATTCCAATACTAAGAATAGTTTGTTCTCTAGATCTACTTCTAAACTAGTCTCCTTGAGAAAATTAACTATTTTAATGTCCTATTAGAGTTCAAGTTAAATCAACAATACCCTTCACATACAAAACGGGTTGTCTACTTATGTGCAACAAAACCAAAAATTCATTTTAGCTATTAAAATAAAATTGTGTAAAGAGTATTCGTTATCTCTAAATTTTATTTGAAGTTCCTTTAAAATAAATGCATACTCCTCTTTATAAACGATTTTTAAAAACAAATTAATTTCGCTAACAAAGACCTATAACACCAAATAATCCATCAAATAGGACGGGAACATAGAGAGAATTTCATTTACGCACAACCTAAGCGAAAACAAAACCTCACTAAAAGTAATACAATCATTTGAGAAATCTACCAAAAAGGTTACATATTCCTTTCTCTTCAAACGCCAAAAAGTATATGACCTAATAAGCTTTGCAATATGGTTAAAGCGACTTGATTTAGAAATTTTGACTTACTCAATTAACCGTATATTATTTATTCCTTACTTCTATGGATCCACAGAAAATGTGCATCCATGACCTAGATAGTTACCGTGGGAAATCGAATTCAATCTCTTGTAAAGCCCTAACCAAGCACCATCTCTCCCCGCCAACCAAATTCAATCTTTTGATAAATCCTAGCCGTAAGCTCACTGCCACTGCGTAAGATGTCCTGTCGAAGGACTGGTTGTTTCCTTCCATGAAAGGTAGTCATTTCAGGCGAAAATGACGAGGAAAGTGACAAGATCTGGAAGGACCAAGTGTGTGGATGCTCAGCCTGATCAATCTTACAAGCATGTGAGTTATAAGGCTGAAAGGCAATCATTTATGTGTTGAAAAGATGCGTCAAACAGTGTGTGTAAACCTTTAAAAAAATGTTTTTACATGAAGGCATAAGCGCAACCAAGTTAAGCCATCAGCAGATGAATTTGGAAAGCTTTGCCCTAATACAAGCAAAAAACAAATCAGAGCTTCAATTTCAGCAATCCATTCTCGAACAACAAATGAAATTTGTTGGTTTCTTAAACTGTTTTCCTTTAATGTAGCTAACGAGTCATCTAATCATTGTATGCTAATAAGTGAAATGGGCTGAACACAATAAAATATGATTTTAAAATAAAATAATTAACATCTTAATTTTGTTGGTAAAAGTTTAAAAAAAATATATGGGAAAAAGTTCTTTTATTTTTTAATATAAATTTTTTTAAGAAAATATTATTTTGAGTAAGATTTGGAGACTTCTAAACTCCATCTATTTGTAACTTTCATAAATTTTATAATATTAGGGTATGTCTTTATATTTCTATATACTAATTTTAAAAAAATGCTTAAACCATAAAAAATAAAAAATAAAAAATAAAAAGTAAGGTGGAAACAAACTAATGATAGTGATCGGGTGTGTTTAGAGTAGTGATGGCCAAAAGATTAATTTGAAGTATTTCATGAGCAGCAACCCTTGCCTATAGGTCTCCAAGAAATCGGAACTATATAGATGGACAAGTCTAGCATAGTACTTTTGGCGGATTGATATATATCTTCAATGATTAATGAATGCTTCAAATTTTATCATACAATTAGAAGCATTCACCCTAATGTCAATTGTGCCCAATGTTCAACTAAGGGTTCTTGTAGGTTTTTATTGTAACTAAAATCTTTTCAAATTGGATTATTACAAAGAAAACATTTGGCCTTTGCCATTAAACATATCACGTAATCATCTACTTACTGTCAATATTTGCCATCTAATGCAAGTTCTTTTACCAACTACATGGATTGAATTTTTTGCATAGAGTTTAAAATTCCTAATGTTAATAACCCCAATTGTATAAATTTCTTATGAGAAAAGTGACGAATTTGTGCGACGAACATCTTAAAGAACATTTTTGCCCGTTGACATTTTTATTTTCATGGTTAAGTAACGTGCCAATGTTTATCATGTTGTTCAAGAAAAAGTTTTTATAGGATTTTTATTAAAGGTAAGTATTGTCCTACTTGAAAAAAAAGAGGAAAAGTCCTTTTTCTTATAAGTAAGAATATTTTTTTACCTAATATCTTAATGTTTTGAGATAAGTCCTCACATTATAATATGATATCAGAGCCAGGGATAAGCTGTAGTTTTGTAATCTCCTAGGCCTCAAAGTTGGACTTTTGTCTATGTGCAATACTTATGTCGAATGTGTATGAATAAAAGTGTTAAAGATAGGTGTTGTCCTATATTAAAAATGTGATAATGAATTATTAAACTTATAAATAATGATATTTTATCACCTAATATTTTAAAATTTTGAGATGAACCCTTACACTCTAATAATTTTGTATATGCTAATGTCTTTTCAAAGTGACTTATAAAAAGAAAAGACTCGGTTGTCTTGTACAAAAGATCAGTCAATCCATCATCTTATTCAACCAAATTTTCCATATGTTGCTAGTCTTTTGTGTATTTAGTTTTCCAAATATGTATTTCAACTTCAGATGCAAATACTATAAGCAACACCCTTTACAGTCACTCCAGGTGACGAAAATGGGTTTGAAAGCTCCTGTGGATTATGCCAGCTCCACTTCTATTCTTCAAGTTCACTTTGGCAATCCTATCGTCAATAGTCCCTTCAAGCTCTAATAATTTCCCTTTGAAACGTTCAAGGCCGGTTTAATGAAATTGCAAGGGATAATTAAATTGCTACTATTACAAGGGATAATTAACTATTCACCCACTCATCCAATCGATACAAGGATATCTCCACCACCTATCACAATTATTGAGTTTGTTTTCTCATCTCACTAATGAGTCCCGTGAGGGACAAGACATGAAGCCATCATTAAACATTTTCCTTTCAATCCTATATGCCAAGATATGAAATTAAAAGGTATCTTTGTGGTCCTTCGCATGGTCCCCGCGTACGGAAAGATGGGATGGGAAAAGTTGAAAATGATCAATCTAGTTAGCTCCAAACTGAGAAAGTGAAAGACTTGGTTCAACTCCCAAAGGAGGACACGAGTAGATGTAATGTCAAATTACCGATTGTAATTGATAAGCCAATAATATTTTTATTTAATTAATAAAAAAGACATATGATATATATATACACACATTAGCTCACACATCGGATGAGGTGTCAAACCCCTAACCCGTAGGCCTAATAGGTGAGGGATCTCCTTGGCTGACCTCTGAGTCAAGGAGAAGCATAAAAATATATATAGATGCTTATTTGAAAGGAAATATGCATATACTCATGTATTTAATTTGCATGATTGAACGTTATGCATGGATGCAGTCATACCGTGGTTCTTGGAGAAATAAAATATTTATTAGTGACAATAGAGACAAAAAGAAACTTTTGTTAGTTACGCTTGGTTTGAACAGCCAAAACAAATATGAAAATTAGGCTTAATGAAAGGTGTATACAAATTACTTATCCCACTTAATAGTTTTCCTTTTGGTAAAAGTATTAAAATAAGAAACAGAAAATCCATTATATCTCAAATGGTTTCTCAAAGTTTTAAAAAATATTTATTTTAAGTTAGTCTGTAAAGACAAGTAAAGCCTAAATAGTATACCATGCTGGTTCAAGAATATTCCAAAAATTGCACTTTTTTTTTCAATTAGCCCGTAAAATTACTTATTTCCGCTCATAAATCATTTTTTTCATTGAGACGACAAAGTTATTGAAGAATATAAATAGATTTTTGTCACGATCTAAAACTGAATTCTCCCTTAAGGGCCGACGTAACTGCAATGGGTAGTCTAAACTACGGTCGGGTTTGCCCTTTCCCTTCTTTCTAGCTATTCTGTTATTATCTTCTTCAACCCACAATTCAAAATGCCTAACCAGCAAGTAATTCAAATTAACAACTAACCCAGAATCTGTAAACAGCAATCCCGGCACTACTAACAAGTTACATAAAAGTAATTAAACATATTAGAACCAACCGCATCTAAGGGAAACGGTACCTCAGCCTCAACGTGGAAACTGCACACCTGCATCTAGAGGACACAGCACTCCTGCATCTACAAAGGACACAGCACTGAAGGAAACACAATGTTCCTGCATCAAACCAGTCTTCCCCTCCATTCTGCGGGATGCCCCAATTTACAAGGGCTTTGGGCAATTACTATCTTGCCCTCCTATTTACACATAATGTTTTTGGGTGTCACTTACCCAACCCAATTGTACAAAGGCCCACATAGGAGCAACTCCAAAACACCTATTTAACATAAAACTATAATAATTACAATAATAGAATTATGCCGTGACAACTCCTTCCCCCTCAAGCAGAAACCTTTTCCCCAAGGTTGAAATCTAGGTACCTCAAGCGGATCTGATCCACAGGTTGCCAAGTAGCGTCGATAGCAGGTGATCCCTTCCACAACACCAATGCTTCTTCTATGCCCTTCCTCGTTCTAGTCTGGAGGATGGTTTGAGGTTGTGCTAACACAACACCTTCTGTTTCTACATAAGTTGGAAGTTCTGCTTGCATTTGTATCCCGTTGCCTAAGCACTTCTTCAAGGACGAAACATGGAATACCGGATGAATCTTTGAAGTCTCCGGCAGTTTGAGCTTGTATGCTAAGGCTCCTACCCTTTCTAGAATCTCAAAGGGTCCATAATATAGAGGGGAAAGTTTATGTGTACGCTTCATGCTCACTGATAATTGACGGTAAGGCTGTAGTCGAAGGAAAACCATCTCCCCTACCTGGAACTCTTTGTATGTCCTCCCTTTATCATAAACCTTCTTAATCCGCTTTTAGGAGTCTATGAGCCTCTCCCTTAGTATCTTTATAACTTGATCCCTTTCCAACAATTCTCTTTCTGCTGACTCCACAGAAGTGGCTCTTGGTACATAATCTAAAAGGGAAGGAGGAGGACGTCCATACACAACCTTGTAAGGGCTCTTTCCTGAAGAGCTATGTATGCTAGTGTTATAACATAATTCAGCCCATGGCAACCATTTAACCCAATACTTCGGTTGGTCACCGGTAAAACACCTCAGATACATCTCTAGAACTCGGTTTACAGCTTCTGTTTGTCCATCTGATTGAGGGTGATAGGCAGTGGAGTAATTGAGCCTTGTTCCCTGCAAATTAAACAACTCTTGCCAAAATAGACTAGTAAAGACCTTGTCCCTATCAGAAACAATCCTTTTAGGTAATCCATACAACCTATAGATGTTTGGAAGAAGACCTCTGCTACCGTAATTGCCGTATAGGGATGACTGAGAGGCATAAAATGGGCCATCTTGGATAATCTATCAACAACAACTAGGATGCATGTTTTTCCTTTTGAGTTCGGTAACCCATCAACAAAATCCATAGACAATTCAGTCCATACCTCATGGGGCACAGGTAACGGTTGCATTAGTCCTGCTGGTAAGGTGTTTAAATTCTTATTCTTCTGGCAAATCATACACCCTTGCACTACTTCTTGTACTAGTTTCTTCATATTGCGCCAAAAGAAGGAGGCCTTAACCCTTTGAAGAGTTTTATGTACTCCCTCGTGGGCTGCCCCATGAATTTCCTCAACTAAGGGTCGAGAGAGAGCTGAGTTAGGGCATAAATACATTCTCCCCTTGTAGAACACCACCCCGTTCTTATATTGCCATGGACCCTTAATCGTGCCTGCTTGTATTTGATGGACTAACCTTTGCATTGCTGGTTCTGTTTCCACTTCATCTTGTATTGGTTCCACCCAACGAGCAATGGGGGCTGAGATAGCTTGTAAACTCCCTTGTGTTTCTTTACTTTCAAGTAGTTCCCCCTTGCGAGAAAGTGCATCAGCAGCTTTGTTCTCACAACCCGGCTTGTATTCAATCACGAAATCAAAACCCATCAACTTCACTAACCATTTTTGTTGAGCCGGTGTGGTAATCTTTTGATCCCAAAGATGCTTCAAACTCTTTTGATCAGTTCTCACAATGAACTTCCGACCAAGAAGGTAATTCCTCCACTTGTTTATTGCCACTACCACTGCCATCAGTTCCTTTTCATAGGTTGATAAAAGTGCATTTCTTCCTGAGAGTGCTTGGCTAAAGACGGCTATTGGATGCCTTTCTTGAGAGAGCACTGCTCCAATTCTAGCCCCAGAAGCATCACATTCCAACACAAATTCCTTTTCAAAGTCAGGTAATGCTAACACTGGTGCTGATGCCATTGCTTTCTTCAACTCCTCAAATGCTTTTTCTGCTGCCAAATTCCATTGAAAATTATTCTTTTTTAATAGGGTTGTGAGAGGAGCTGCAATTCCCCCATAATTTACAATGAAACGTTTGTAATAACCTGTTAATCCCAAGAACCCACGCAATCCACTGACTTGGGTAGGCTTAGCCCAATCTATCATGTCACGGATCTTTTCCTCATCCACTGCCACTCCTTCTGCACTAATAACATGTCCTAGGTACTTGACTGATGGTTGTCCAAAAGAACATTTACTTTTTTTCACAAATAACAAATGGTCTTTTAGCCTTGTAAGCACTCTCTCAACATGCTCTAGGTGTTCTTGCCAGCTCTTGCTGTAAATAAGTATATCATCAAAAAATACCAGCACAAACCTTCTCAAAAATTCCCTGAAGACTGCGTTCATTAGTGCTTGAAATGTTGAACGGGCATTACATAATCCAAAAGGCATCACCAAGTATTCGTAGTGGCCCTGGTGTGTCTGAAAGGCAGTCTTGTACACATCTTCAGGTTGCATCCTTATCTGATGATAGCCTGATCTAAGTTCTAACTTGGTAAAAACCTTAGCTCCATATAACTCATCCATGAGTTCCTCCACTGTAGGAATAGGAAACCTATCTTTAATCGTTTCCTTGTTGAGCGCTCTGTAGTCTACACAAAGTCTCCATGACCTATCATGTTTTCTAACCAGAAGTACTGGTGAGGAGTAGGGACTAGTGCTTGGTCTAATTGCCCCTGAGTCTAGCAACTGCACCACTATCTTTTCCAACTCATTTTTTTGATAGTGCGGGTAACGGTATGGTCTAGAAGCAATTGGCTCACTTCCTTCTTTTAACAGTATGCGGTGATTGCACTCTCTTGGTGGAGGCAACCCTTCAGGTTCCTCAAACAACCCCTCATATTTTTGTAATACCTTTTGAAGCTTTTTTTCCATCCTTGATCCTTCCATTACTTCCATATCACGATTACTACCATCCAAGAACAATAATTCTGACTTTAGGACAGCTTGTATGTGCAATAACAATCCTGCTCCCGCATGTTTAATCTTCTTACAAATGTGTTCCCCATCTATTAACTGATTCTCCCCGGTTTTCACCCCCCAAAGGATAACTTTCCTTGGTCCGACATAAAAGGTCATCCTCTTCTCCTCTAGGTTCCACATAATATCTCCTAATGTACGCAGCCATTGATATCCCAAAACTGCTTCTAAACCTGGTATATGGAGCAAGAAGAGATCTACCTTCATTCTTACTTTCTGTATAACTACCTCAACCCCTTCACAGAAACCTTCACTTTTCAATATATCACCATTAGCAACCATTACTTCCACACTTTTCCAACCATTAGCTTTTAGCCCCCACTTTCTAGCCAACCTCGTGCTCAAAAAGTTATGAGTACTACCTGTGTCCATTAAGATACAAGCCTTATTGGCTTCACCTCCAAAGCTTCCCATCACCCTCATTGTGTCCGGAGTTGTATCACCTCTCATAGCCTTTAGTGAAATTTTTGGAGTAAGATCCACCATTTCTTCTTGTTCCTCTACCACTTCCAGTACTACACCTTCTTCCTCATCATAATCCTCCGCCTGTTCTTCTGCTACCAACATAAACAATTTATTTTTACATTGGTGGTTCGGTGTGAATTTCTCATCACAATTGAAACAAAGTCCGTTTTCTCTTCTTTCTTGTATCTCTTTAGGGCTTAGTCTCTTCGGGGTTTTTGATGGTCCTGAAGTTTTACCCCAAACTTTGCTTGGCTGACCCATTGCTCTAGGTGGAAACATTCTCTCTTTCTTTGGCGGACTACTTGTATCCTCCCACAAATAAGCCAAACCAATTGCATCGGCTAGGTCTATAGGTTTTCTTGACATCACTTCCTTCCTAAGGCCTTCCTTTAACCCAGCTAGGAAATAAGTAACTTCCTGCTCATCACTTACATAGTCCACTTTAAAAAGGAGTCGCATGTAACGAACTTCATATTCCTCTACAGTACTTGTTTGTTGCAATCTAATTAGATCCATGAGGCTGTCTTGGTAAGCTGATGGTCCATAACGTCTGATAAGAGCATCCTTAAGGTTTGGCCATGAGATTGACCGTCCTCTAGCTTTCCTTTGTAACCACCCCACACACAAGTGAGCTTCGTCATCCAAATGCCAAGATGCAATGGATACCTTATCCTTTTCTCTTGTGTTATTAAATCTGAAAAATTCTTCTGCTCTACAAATCCAACTCGTTGGATCACTTCCTCCAAAAAAGCGTGGAAAATCAAATCTAGGATTCCTTGGCTGTCTTTCTTTTTCATTATTATTTCTACCATTCCTCTCTCTCCTTCTATCAAAGTGGTCCTGAAACTCTTCTTCCTCAAACTCCTCTTCCTCTTCCTCTTTCTCTTCTTCTTCCTCCATTTCCTCCAATTTAATATGTTTGTCCTTTGAACCTGAAGTGGATCCAATATGCTTCTGATTAAAACCCCCCATACTTTCTTTTTTTTTTACTAGAATTGTCACCCCATTTCCGGAACATTGTCATCATCTCTTTCATGTCTTTTGCTGTTGCCTCTTGTTTTCGCACAATTTCTTGCAAACACCTATTATTTTCCTCTCTTTTTCGATCACTGGCTTCCAAACGCTTCTCCATTTCAGTTTGGCGACGATCCATCTCATCACGGATTCGCACCAACATCGGATCGGCCATGATTTCTGGAACCTTGGCTCTAGATACCAAATTGTCACGATCTAAAACTGAATTCTCCCTTAAGGGCCGACGTAACTGCAATGGGTAGTCTAAACTACGGTCGGGTTTGCCCTTTCCCTTCTTTCTAGCTATTCTGTTATTATCTTCTTCAACCCACAATTCAAAATGCCCAACCAGCAAGTAATTCAACTTAACAACTAACCCAGAATCTGTAAACAGCAATCCCGGCACTACTAACGAGTTACATAAAAGTAATTAAACATATTAGAACCAACCACATCTAAGGGAAACGGTACCTCAGCCTCAACGTGGAAACTGCACACCTGCATCTAGAGGACACAACACTCCTGCATCTACAAAGGACACAGCACCGAAGGAAACACAATGTTCCTGCATCAAACCAGTCTTCCCCTCCATTCTGCGAGATCCCCCAATTTACAAGGGCTTTGGGCAATTACTATCTTGCCCTCCTATTTACACATAATGTTTTTGGGTGTCACTTACCCAACCCAATTGTACAAAGGCCCACATAGGAGCAACTCCAAAACACCTATTTAACATAAAACTATAATAATTACAATAATAGAATTATGCCCGTGACAATTTTCTTGAGATTTTCCGATTGGACGTCAATGCTCAGAATCTCCTTCTTTTTTTGAAGCACGTTTTTCGTCTCTCATAAAGCGTAGCTCTAATGGCTTCATCTAAAATGGTGGTGAGCAGATCTCAAAACGGTCGACAAGAGAAGCGTCAGAACAGTCAAATTTTCCTCCCACGGCGCCCTTTCTCTTTTCTTGCGAAGCCTCTCGCTTATCTTTCTTCTCAAGTCTTAAATCACGAAAGTGCATCACTAAGCCATGTGGGTTGGGCTTTGTCCACTGAACACATATGGCCTGTTCAGTTGAACTTGGACTTATTCACTTTTGCACACACAGGCTTAGTTGGGTCACAGACTTCATAGGTACACAGGCCAGCACTTATACAAAAGCCTAGTCTTTTCATCAATGGGCTTTCTTATAATAAATAAAATCCTATAAATATAAACACCAAGAAATAAAATCCTTAAAAAGTAACGGATCCATAGAGATAAATACATACGGCCATATAATAAATATTTCAACAATTATTTCCATGAAACCATAAATTTAATTTTTCCATAAATACAAACATTTAGAACCATGTGAAATATTTCTTAATTACAAGGACAAGGTCATAGAAATCATAATTTCTCTAATTACCCAACAATCTCCCAATAAAAAATATTTCTGTTTGATCAATGTGAGTTTATTCATCTAGGAATAAAAGGATACAAAACCTTAGGGGCATATCCTAACATTATAATATATTTAGAAGAAAATTAAATTTAAAATCCTTCAGTACACAACAATACATTTGCCTAAAAGAGTTTAATATTCTTAAATAAATATGCTTTTTTATGTACTATTTTCTTAATTCTAGCTAACAAAATTAGTATTTCAATAGCTTCATATTGGAAACATTTACAATTTCGTTTAGATTTTATACAATAAATACATGTTAAGAAAAAAAAATTAAGAAACTTTATAGCCAAATTATTTTCTTTAGTTACTTTAATCATTTATTGTAGTTTAAAATTATAATCATTGATGACTTTTATGAAGGTCTTGTTGTGCATAGGCACTTCACTAAATTTGCCTAATCCAAGTACATTGAAAAAATAAATGTGACATGCTTTCACATTCAGTCTTTCAGAAGTTACAATATAAGCCAATTAAAAGGAGTTATTAAGATAACACTTTTGTTGTAGGAAGTTTATCGCTATATATAACCTTTTTTTTTTTTTTTAAATGTAAATGTGCATTAAAAAAAAGTAGTTTGCAAAAGCATTGGGGCATACTCTAGAATTACAAGAATTACGAGAATATAGAGGTTAGAAGGCTCCACATTTTACTCAATTTAACATTTCTCTATGAGGATTTTATAGTTTGAAACAAAGAGGCTCTCTCTCATACAATTTTTCTTACTTTAGTGAGCATGATTGGAATATCAATTGTTTTGCTTTGAATAATCTTCTATTGTGTTTTGCTCATATACAATAAATGCAAGCTAAAAAAGATAACTTAAAAAGTTTAGCAACCAAATCCTTTCATTTAGTTGCTCTGATTATTCATTGCAATTCTTCATTTCATCCTCCAATATCATGTCTAATTCCATTTTGAGCAAGGATAATTTTCCAAACCATCATTGTCCATGGATATTTGAAAAAAAAATGATTCTTGTTTTCAACATGAGAATGACAAAAATCATAATATAAGTTAATTAAAGGGAGTTATCGTACCATTTCTTCTGCTATAGAAAGTCGATCTTGACACACTAGTCATTCAATGAAATTATATTTACTAATGCCACTAGTCCAAATAAGATTATATCAATCCACTTTTTCATTTGTTGGTTGAAGGTATTGATAAATTTCTTTGTAGCAATAAGTAGAGACATATAACTCATTCAATAAAGTTATATTTGTTGATTCTACTTGACCATATTAAGTCATGTTATTCAATCTTATATTAACTTAGCATAATTCCTTATATATTTGTTTTACAATAATAAGAAAGTTTAAAGAGCACATATGTGAAAATCTATCATAACTTGAGAAAACCTCTTCAATTCCATGTCATATTTCCTTTATGCTAAGAAGCATAACTAAAGTTCTCTTAAATTTAATATTATAAATATATTTACTCTATAAAGATGAACTTGGATAGTTAATAAGATTCTAGAATGACCATCTTAACAAAACTTTATTTCACACTTTAAGGTCTAGTAGCCCAAGTCTTTCTTTTCTTTTAAGTGAGCAAATAACCTATCATGTGATCTTGTAAGTATTATGATCTTTCAAATTACTTGCCAACAAAAAGTATTTAATCTTCTTCTCAATCTCATGAATGATTTGTTTTGAAAGAAATAACATTTACATCCAGAAAATGCAAATAGAAATAAGAATTAATTTTGTCAATTGTAATTTTCCTACATAGTTAAGATGTTTAATTCTCCATCTATCAATTCTTCCCACGATTTCTTTGTCAAAACCTTATAATAAGTATAAATAAGTCTTTTTGTAACAAGAGGAACATTAAGATAAATGTGAGAATCTATCATGACTTGAAAGAACCTTTTTAACTTCATGCCATATTTCTTTTAATATTAATAAGCATAATTGAAATTCTCCTACATGTAGTATTTTAAATTTATTTATTCCGTAAAGATGAACTTGGATAGTTAATAAGATTCTAGAATGCCCATCTCAATAGAACTTTATTTTACACTTTAAGGTCTAGTAGCTTAAGTCCTTTTCCTCTTTCAAGTAAATAAACATTTGCCGCATAATATTGTAAGTTTTATAATCTTTCAAATTACTTGCCTACAAAAAGTGTTTAATCTTTTTCTCAATATCATAAATGATTTGCTTTGAAAGAAATAACATTTACATCCAAAAGATACAAAATAAAAGTAAGAATTAATTTTTTCAATTGTAATCTTCCTACATAGTTAAGATGATTCATTTCCTATTTATCAATTCTTTCTACGATTTTCTTTGTCAAAAGCTTATAATTAGTATAAGTAGGCCTTTTTACAACAAGATGAACATTGAGGTACTTGATAGGGAGAGTTCCCTAGGAAAATGGAGTGTGACCCAATATTAGAAGCTTTTCTTGCTTAATGAGCCTTGGAAAAACAAAATTGGCACTTGGTAGGATTCAAATGTAAAACCATGAGTGCTAAAAAGTCTTTTAAAGCATTAGTAAGATATAATACTGAATTAATATCCCTATATGCAACTAAAAATAAGTCATCTACAAAAGCAAAGGTGAGTAATTTTCTTCCTTTTGCAGCATTAATGATATTTGAAAATTGAAGCAAAAGTTTTTTTAACAATAATCTTGTTAAGAATCTTTATGACAAGTATAAATAAATAAAGAGACAAGAATCTTTTTGCCTTAATTCATTGGTGCCCTCAAACTAACAAATATGCTCACCATTAAAGGTCATAGATAATCAAGTAGTAGTTATGCATTACTCAATCAAATCAATTAATATCTAAGAAGTATGAATAGCTTGAAGGACTCCTAATACAATACAAGCATGCAGAATACAAGAAGTTTTTAATAGTTTTAAGGATTTCTTTAACAGCCAAATCTACTTCTTACAAGATTTTTGATAGTTTCAATAGTCAGACCTTTTAGACCTCATATTGTTTCTAAATAATATCTTATTATATCTTTCATTCCAAATAACATAAACACAAGATGTAAAAACAAATTTAACAATACATGCCTTGAAGCTTTCCCCTTTAGTATGATAATGGAGCCACCCAATCCTTACTTGATATAATAGAAATGATGGTATTACATTTAGTATAATTTCTAGTTGTATTTACATTGTAGTTTAGTATAAATAGCTTTGAAATATATGACATCAAGATTCATTAAAAATATTACACAAGTTATACTTTGTAAAACGAGACTTGGATTTTATATTAGGGCTTTTATGGAAAAAGAAAATTAAGATCTTGACAGCAATGAAGATCTCAAAATCTGGTATAAACATTTTGCAGGATCATCATTTTCGTAGGTATAGACTCCAGGAACACTCATGTTAAATTGCCCTTAATTTTGGTAGAGTTCAAGTAAGGTCCTAGATTCTTATAGGTCTAAGCTTTGTAACCTTCAAGCTTAGAGTGTGAATGGAACATTTCAATAATATAAGGATGTAACCGTTTCTCATTCGATTTATTCTAATTGTACGCCGTTGAACATGAAAATCTAAAGATGCATTTCTAAGTCAAATAGAGATGCTATATGGAACTCCTTTTCCAGTCAACCCAGGCTCCGAAACTGGCTTCAAAAGCTCATACGGGACAGTCCCAGCTCCGACTCTGTTCTTCAAATTATAGTCTGCATTTCTTTCATCAATAATTGTTTCAAGTGCCTTCAATCTTTCTCTGAACCGTTCAAAAGCCACCTTTATCCATGGGTCTTCAGCCCATGCCGGCTCCATTGTCTCCCCAAGATACTCCTCGTCCGGGGAATGATTAGACAATATGTTCAGAACGGCCATTACTCTTGTTGCTTGAAGTTGTGAAGGAAAGCACTGCAGAAGCGCACTTTCGGGTTTTTTGATGAACGTTTGCCATTCTGCTTCAGAAGGGTCCTCTGTTGGCATGTTGATTCTAGCAATAGTCGGCCTGTTAGGGAAATAACCTGCGTAAGAGTACTGCCCAAAATTTACAGCTGCGTGGTAACCAGAAGTGACCCATGTGATTGCTGTGATGATGTCAATAAGGTCTTTGGGTGTTTTTAGGACAGGCCACCATGGTTCATCCTTCTTGTCGGCATGGCCTACTGTTCGAATTTCGGTCCACCATGCCTGAAGCTCTTGGTCAGATTCTACAAGGGTTGGGTTTGGGTAGTAGTGATTGACATAATCAGTGACCCACAATTTGATAGCATCCCAAAGGATCAAACCGTCGTTCGCAAATGGGTAATCTTTAATTGTTAGCCTTAGACCATGAGGAGCAGTTGGATCCTCAACAGCCATTCCCCTGCATGTATCAAAAAAATGGTGGAACTTAGTTTTGGACAAAATGATAAGCATAGAACCTAACTTATCAACATGTGGCAAAGTACTACACATGAACCCCAAGGCAGCAGAACACCAGCTAGATGTAACGAAAAGGTTGTAGGTTTTGATAAAAGGCTGGCTAAGAGGTTACCTGCTCACCAGGTCAGCAGGTAAAGCTTCATGGTCGAATCGCCACAGGAGATCATAGGCGGCGGAGCATAGTTCCATGGAATATTTGCCAGGACTGAAGGCAGATTCAATGGTTCCCTCTGCATTGATAAGCGCCTCACGAGCAAGGGCATTGATCTCGATCGTGTAACGGAAATGAGGATGCAATAGTCTGTAAATTGGATGCATCACACTAAGTTGTCTATTGGTCGCAATGACATAAGGTTCAGTCACACAGTGAGTTCTTAGCCTGCAAAAGAGAATGCACAAATTCCTCTGTTATTACAGTCCGCTCAAGTATCAAATTTTGTTGTAATAATTCTGCATTGGTTTGCTCTAGTATATATTACATGTTGAAGACCAAAGTCTTGCATAAGATATATATAATTATTGTATAATATTTAAATAATAAAAAAAGATTCTTCCCACTTATGAGCTAATTTTTGGATAAGTGTTTCAAAATAGTATTAGAGCCTACATTGATCCATTGCCACCCCTATTCAACTTTGAGCTCTTTAAAGTGCTTAGTTAGCTTGGCATGCCAAAAAATATTGAGAATAAAGTTCTAGATCAAAAAGATACATTCTTCATATAATATTTAAATGTTAAAAAAAGTCATCCTAATCTATGAGCTTAAACTTTTTAGCATTACATATAAAAAGACCTAAAAGTAGCACGTACCAGTGACTAACAAGCTGGTGAAAGCCAGAATCATGGGCAAGGACGTGAGCTTTGGCGATCCTCCAAAGCCAGATACCCGTTGAATGCCAAGAGGGTGTAAAAACTTGCCTCCACATCGGCTTTCCTTGCATCGGTGGCCGAGTCAATTCAATAGCTAGTGGTCTTAATGTGCCATCTTTGGTTAAGAAGAATAGTGTCCGCGAACCATAAAGCGTAGTGCCTTCAAGCTGCCTTACTTTCTCGACGAATGGTAACAAGAGATCATGATAATCTAGTATGAACAATTTCTTTTGTTTTATGGCCTACATTCAAGTTACGCAAATTTATGGGTAAGTGATATAATTGGGTGATAAGCATTCCTATATGCAATTCATATACTGTCCATTTTCCTGACCTTGTCAACCGTCGTTAGACCTCCAATTTCTTCCTCAATTATCTCTGTCGTGATGGCCGATTCTTGTGGACCGTAGACCTCAGGGTCAAGTTTACTCCTTAGTGGCCATTCCTGCATGGATCATATTGCAAAAATTGTACAACCTTTAAGTAAACATATTCATTTATTCTGGGACGAGGAACAAAAGTTATGATAAGGTGATAAATATACTCTATTGTTTTATATGGGGTCAACAAGTGTTTGGCTTAATTAAGAGTAAATATTGTCGAGATTTTTAGTTTTAAGTTTGATACCTAATTGTGTAAGTTTAGGTACATGTGTTCTAAAAAGAAAGTGCACGGGACTGGAGTTCAAGGTTTCTGTCAAGGAAGATGCAGACAAGTTTCAACTCATACCGTGACCAGCTTTATGCTACATGGGTTAAGACCAGCAAGAGTCTGCCGCGCAAACTCCTCGTCCCTGAACCAAAAGAAACTGTCTCCTGCGATTTGACAAACAATTCAAAATTTTGAAAGAGAAACGGAGAACTCGAATACAAAACATTGTATGCTTTTCTTGTTTAGTTTCCTCACTGTTCATCGTTTCGGGGCTCTCAAAGCGCAGCACATCTGCTTTGGTTCCGGAGACGGCTTTCACAAGCCTAGGCATGACGGCGGCGAGGAGTCCTTCGTGCTTTTCTTCCGACGGCATGTTAACCCCTTGAGTGAAGAGCGAATCTATGGCCTTGAAGTACGGGAACCCAAGATCTTCGTCCCCCATCACTCGTCCTAGGCGAGGCACCAGTATCCGCAGCACTGAGTACAGTGTTTTCGCTGAAAATGTAAGCTCCTTTATCTCCGAGAAGCATTCATCGCGGGGAACATAAAACCGTCTACTTCTCTTCTCCGATAGTGGATCTGCATCGATAGAAATAATTTCAACGACCACAGTTAATTAATGGAATTACCTTATATTATGCATGAAATTACCCCTGGTCTCTATATAACATATAATGTATAGAAGTAAGATGTTTTGCAGGTTTAGCTTAAGCAAATATTTAACAACCCCTATACTTTCATATTCTCTTATTTTTTAGATGAATAAACTCACATTTTCATAATAATATACATATATAGCAACAAAAAAAAAAAAGGATAAAAAAGTGAGTTGATTAGGCACCTGTGTCACATCGAGGACGCCCAGTCCTACAACGTCTCGGATATGGGTGCTCTTTGCCTCCAAGTACTGGTCTTTTAAGCTCTAGGCTACTGTCAGGATCCCCAATGTCGTTGTAGACATCATAATCATATATCCTTTCAAAGCTCTTGCGCTCTCCTTCACCATTCCCTCGTAAATTTTGGACATCTTCCTCTCGTAGCCTCCTTAATCCACTTGGAGTTTGTGATGGCCAATATGACTATTCCATGCAAAGCATATCAATTTTCCCTTTTTAAAGGTACTAATCTACAATACGACACAATGTTCCTAGTTGATACTTATATGGCCATTCTAAAAACCCAAAACGACTGGAAAGAACACAAAATAAAGAACACAATGAAAAATTGGAATTTTGTTGTTAATTATTAATTAGATAAATATAAGTTGATCACCTATAGTAAGCTAGTAGGGCAAGAGAGGTCTTGATTTTGAGTTTGACACAAAAGTGTGTATATGTTAAAAAACAATGAATATACAATTGTAATTTTAGGTAATAGAAATATATTTTTATATGGTACTACTATGATAATGCATTGATTGTATTATGACTTTGGAAGATGATTATTTCAGAATCTACAATGCATGTAGGCTTGAGTTACCCTTCATGCATAAATGGGAAGCACGTGACCTTTCTTATTTCACCAAATATTTTTCTTCCTTCAACTTCCTATATTTGCTTAATGAAATTAAAAAAGTATCATACTTGATTCTATGCAGGTGTTTCAACTACTTGTAGGGAATCGTTCGTAAGGGCTTGTATGGAAAAAGTAAGCAGTTATGTCTCTATTTTTATATATGTGTGTTTGCAAACCTAAGATGCTATATGTCTATTGTAAGATATACTCTCTCTTGAAGCTTATTTATAAGAAAAAAGAAATATTTTCATATGTAAAGAATATAACAAGCCAGTATATTGGCATTATAAGACATATATCATATTTTAACTCACATTTTCACTCAAATGTGAAACCAAATTTCAAATGTTTGTGATAGTCACAATTTCAGAATTGTCAAGTTTATACCTTACGCATTATACAACTATAAGGTATGGTTTTGTATCTAAGGTTGTAATTATAAATAAAATGTGTCAGAATACAGTTCTTGTTATATAAAAGAGAAAAAAAATTGCACAAGCAAATAAATGCCTTGCTTGAAACCTAGCCTAAAATACCATTTGAGCATACCTACTTTCTATACCGAAACCAGCTTAAAAAAACAAATAATGAAAACTCATGATCTTATAAGGAATACAACCTCTCAAATTATTAATAATGCTTATATCTGTATTTTGAAGGAGACTTACCTTGTTGGTAAAAAACACTCTTTTTTCAGGATTGTCGAACTTTGAATGAACCCATGAGCGGCATGTTACTTTTACGGAACCATAAGGTAACCCGTCGATGACTATATCTTCAAGGAACATCTCCCTGTGGTGCTCATTCTCGACCAGGACAGCGCCAACCTCCCCAAAATCATTTGGAATTTCGAAACTGGTCTCGTACTTCACCCCTTCGTCCCCCTTGCCCGCCCTATGAGCAAATCCTTGAACCTTATCCTTCTCTAATCCAGTCTCTTCAAAATGATATTGACAAACGTAGTTCAACATTCATGTTGTTTGTTGATTTGATAACATAGAGTTGCGATTTAGACTCCAAAAATACAAGTTTTTATACGCAATTCTTTTCTTGGATAACTCAATTGAATAAACGAGAACCATTGAATACAAAGACAACATAAGAGCACAAATACGTCACCACAACCCCACAAACGGAGGGAAAACCACACTTTCTAGCCCTACAAGCGGCAACTTGATGAAAAAACCAAGGGAAAGATATTATATGCACCACAAAGGATTTGGATCTCAAGCCGGCAAACAACTAAGCAACGTGCGATCGTATCCTATGAATGTTTTCAAAAATAAAATCCACGGAAAAGAAATTAGTCAGGAGTTTTGGACCGTGTAACGTAATCCAGTCTCATTGAATTGTCTTCATATTAATTGAGACTATTTCATACTTAATCTAGCTGTCTCCATCACATACACACACGTCCAAAACACACTAACGTAAACGGGAGGTTGAAAATCATCAATGATAAGGGGTTTATTAGTCTTTTTGTGCCAAGCTTCCTTTGTCGCAATAATAACGATAAAGGAGGAAAGGGAATTACAAGCTTCCAAAACACTAGTGCTGATTCTGATTATCTGTTATTGGGAACTTCCTAGACGTTACTTAGGCACCATAACAAGCGGAACTTTGATTTCATTGCAGACTACCAAAAAAACAAAAAAAAAAAAAACATGCAACTCTAGTTTACATCCTAGCATGTTTTGTCAAAGATGTTGTCCCCATATCAATGACATAAGATGGACATTGACATTATAAATGGTAAGATTTCCTTAATCATTGCCAATTGATTTTGGGATGGATTCTCATATCCTAAAATGGTATTAGAATTAGGAGTAGGCCTTCACTTCAATATCCCTCATGTCTATGTACAATGCTTGAATTAGTTAAGGAGAAGTATTAAAGGTGAGTGATGTTCCACATCAATGTTGTGAGGATAGGCACTTGGCCCCTTGGAAGATAAACCCAATAAGCAAGTGCAGTCTATATGGGAAATATTAGAATTATTTCCTAGCTTAATCCCCTATATTACTTCCTAACTTAGTCCCTTATTATTAAAAAAAAAAAAAAAAGGATGGGTCCTCAATTTTATAAGTGGTAAGATTTTTCTACTCATTGCTAATTAATTTTCAGATGGACCTTCATATGTTATCATGCTCAAATATAAAAAATATTCTCAAACTTATGAGTTAGCATTTGAGATCTAATTTGAGATTTCTAATCTACTATTAGAGATTAAATTGTTCTATTGCAACTTTTAGATAATCTCATACTCCTAAATATGCTCAAAATGTAAAGAGCATCTCTCCATCCAATTTAACCTTGGTTGGTGTACAAAGGGGTGTTAGATACAAAAGTCTTATATTAAAAAAGTATTATTTTTAAATAATATTTAAATATAAAAAGAAATATTTTATAGATTTCGGCTTTCTAATAGTATCAAGGTAGATTTCATAGCATGAGATTACTTACTAGGATCGAGCTCGGTGCTAACTAGCTCCAGGAGAAGAGTTTTCCCTAGCAAATCTTTTATATCATCCAACCCTCGTTCTATCCCAAGGTTTGACAAGAATCCTCGAACCGTTGGTTTCACTGTTACAACAGCTTTAACAATGACGGAGTTCTCCGTGGCGGGACTTGCAACAGCTCTTATGTTGGTAGTAAAGAAACCAGTTTGAATGCTCTTGCGACGCTTTGGGAGTGAGGAGCTGGTCCAGAGTGGAAGCCAAGCACTACCGTTGTCATGGACGAATGGCTGGTGTACTTGGAAGAGGATTCTGGAACTGTGGGATCGGTAAACTGGACGGCTCAACATTATGCTGAGGTTTGTGGTGGAAGATAACCAAAATGATAAGCTAAAGAAAGGACTCTTAAGAGTTTATATGTGGTGCCCAGGTATCGAGATTTATCGACGACGATAAAGTACACGGAGGGGAAAGACAGAGGGAGGGTACCTTTTTGTGGCTCGTGAAACACGGGAAGGAAGGAGAAATGAAAGAAACCTCCAACAATCTCAAAACAAAAAGATCTGTTGCATGTAATTTGAGCTTCACCACAAATGACTTAAAATAAGGTTGGTGATATACTAGTTTGTTAGAAAGATTTAAGAAAATAATATATAAAAGAGAATTTTTATTTAAGAACTTTAAATCTTTTTAAATAAATGTTTTGTTGTGCAATTGTTAAAAGTTTCTAACTTTGATTTTTTCTTATTTTTAAATGAGTTTGTAATGTTAGGATATATACCTTTAAGCCTTTATTTTTTCATGAGTTTTAGTTTGTAATGCTAGGATATATACCTTTAAACCTTTATTTTTCTTACTATATGAATAAATTTACATATTCATATAAACTAAAACTCATAAAAAAAATAAGTAGGAGAAATTATAAGACATAATCTAAAGGGCTTAAAAATGGTTAAAAATGTCATGAAGAAATGTCTTGTATTGTTTAAATATTCATCAAAATGATTCTTTTAAAAAACTATATCTCTGCTTCTTATCAACAAATTTTAAGAAGAATTCAATTTTCTTCATATAATATTAGAATTAAAGTTTGATAGATATTATCCTCTAGATGTAAGAGGAACATTTTACTCTTACAACATTGGATGTAAGAAGAAATATTAAGAATAATATGAAGAGTATTTTTATATTACTTAAATGTTAATTAATAATTTTATAAAATAATATATATGTCTATAAGTGTGCATCCATCTCCTCGATAGTTACTGTAGGAATGCAAATTCAATATAGCGCCAACCAAAGCGCGATTTTTCCTGCGGCGACAATTCACCTACGAAGACCCCTTAATAAATGCTTGCCATAGGTTCATTGCCACGACGTAAGATCATTGTCAAAGGAATCGCTTGTCTCTTTCAATCAAACGACGTCATTTCACACGAAAGCGACTGGGAACGTGACAAGACTTAGAAGGGACCAGGTCTGGTTACTCAGCCTGATAAATCTCAGTAGCACGTGAATCTACACTGTGAAAGACCCAGTCATTTCTAGGTTAAAAAAGTGTGCCTGGAACAGTGTATTGTAAATCTTACCCTGTTATGACGGCAGGCGGCCCCTTCCTTGCAAGTGAGCTTTCAAAACGAATACATATCTCTTTCAGTTTTCAGTCTATAAAGAACTCTTATAAAGTGATTTGGGAGGTGCATACTAACCAAATACTACATCCACCTCCTCACATGATAAAGACAAACTAGAGCTTCAATTTTAATTTTCTCGGACAACTAATGAAATTTGGTAGTTTGCAAAAACACTTGTCCACGTACTTTATCACCAAGGCTAGAGGACCACAGCCAAATCAATCCATTTCTGCCACATAAATTTTAATTTGCTTTTTCTAAGTAGCATAAACAAAAAATTAAAATAAAAAATGAAAAGCAAACATTTCAGAATGTATGCCTGAAAGCTTTTCTCTTTTGTGTACTTAAGGAATAACCTAATCTTTGTAATGTTTTTTTTTTTTTAGTGAAGGTTCATGTATTTAAAGATACCATGAAATTATATTACAAATAATTCAAAACAAATATTTACCACTTAGGCTCAAGAATGGCCTTGAGAGATTACAAAAATCCTTGTTATCATTTATATATCTTACTTATTTGATGAAATATTATCCTCACATTTTTAATTTTAATGACAATGATTATATTCTTGAAACTTTAATTGATACTTTGTTTTTTATTCCTTTCATTTCAATTATAGTAATTGTACCTTTGCAAGATACACTTAATAGTGTTTCTACAAAACTCTTTCTTTTCATAACTTTGATCATCTAGATTATTTTTCTCTCAATTGTTCAATTTTTTGTGACAATTCATTCATAGTCAATGTCCTCCCTATGCATTTAATAAACTTGCATTTAAAGAATAAGTGCTCAATTTTCTTATTATTGTTGACATAAGTTGCATTATTAGTTTACTAAGTTGTTCCATATAACCACTCTCGCTATAGTGAAAAGTTTATCTCTATAATAATTCAACATATAGGTTATGCTTAGATATCTATAATTTTCATAATATTATTTTTTGTTATTTTTTATTTTCCTTTAATTTGGAGTACCTTTTAAAAATGCCATACTCTAAATTTGTTACTCTAAATTTGTTATTAGTTGTACCTATAAAATACTTCTCTAGCTCCATGCTCATGATTCTCTCATATGCACTTCTAATATATTCTTTCACTTGCATCTTTCATTCATTGAGACCGTAAGAAATTTGAGAAGTTGTTCGTTAGGGACCAAGGAAATTTATTAATTACTACCTTATTCCAGGTGTATACAATCATCAAACCCCAATCCTTCAAAATCTTTAGGGTAGCAAATTTCGTTTTAAATTAATTTTGTTACACGTAAACCCGATTTAAAAAAAAACCCTTTCTCTCCTCTCTTCTCTTTCCTCTCTTCGCGACAGTACCGCCCGAACCTTTAAACCCACCCTGATCGCCTCACGGTGGCTAGCGTTAGGCCCCCTCCCTTATCAGTGCGGGGGCCCCCTGCCCTGTCGGCCTTTCTGGTTAGAAAGGGGGCACCGTCAAGGGGCCAGTCAGGCCCGAACACCTTCACGGACGCCAGCTTCTCAGGCATCCAGCCCCCCATTATGGCCGTTTGCATCTCCAGGGCGGCGGCTATGCGACCACCGCTTGCCAATCAAGCGACTCTCGACATCGATTCTAGCTTTTCTAGCTCTTGATGAGGTTGGTCTGTTGTGGGTGCCGAATCACTAGTTTCTCGAGCTCAGGAGATGATTGAAGAGGTTGACGTTGCTAGTGGTGAGATCTCGTTGGCAGTCCTCAATTCCTAGGAAATCCAGCGTTCTCTTGAAAGGACAGGGATGACACAGCATTCGAGTCCACGGAAAACACAACCTTCACACCTACAAGTCCAACCCAACATTCCTCCTCTTATGACGCAGGTTATGTCCCCTACTCACATTCATGCCCTCAAACCGCTTTCTCACCTTTTTACCCTGAAAAACAGGGCACGTTATATGCTAATAACAATTCCTCTTATTCCCATTTATCCGAAAAAACCCACAACTTATGAAGGGAGCTGGAATTTTGCACATTTCCTACAGAATACTAACATGCTGTAAAGTTTCATCAATTCACGCTTATTGCTAGATTTAAGTTGGCTTGTCCGCGTTGTCATGTGAATCCTAGATGTTTGAGAATCACATATTCCTTCTCACTAAATGGTCTAGAAATTTCAGCAAGCACAATCAATCCCAGCATGCCATATTGTGGCTTAGATTATTAGGTTTGCCTCTCTATCTTAGATTATCCAGCTTGCCTCTATCATTTTATAATCCGTTATACTTGAAAGGTATAGGAGACACTCATACTTGATATTTAAGAGCAATTATTGTACTTTGTTTTTTAGAAGCTCTATTTTCGTGAGAATTTATGTGCAAATGGATTTCTTTAAGCCTTTATTGGCTAGAATCCATTTTAATGCTTTTGAGGAGTGTCGAAATTGACAAAATATAATTTATAAAGAAACTATTGATTATTGTACACACTGCCACATACAAGGACATGCTATGTCCATATGCGAAAAGAAATTGCTTAGAAACACAAAGTTTAAAACTCGTCCGATAGGAGATGGGAACGACAAAAAACTCCAAGTAGTTAAGGAACCTGAGGTATTAAAAAAAAAAAAAGGAAAAAAAATCGTCAAATGCTTTGGTATTCACTACAATGACAACCAACTCAAGTACATCAATCGATGTTGTTATGTTGCATAATATTATATCCTAGTACAAAATCAAAATGCTCTTTGTGTGGATGAAGATGGGGACAAAATCATTTTTGATGAATCCTTTCTAGTGGTTCAAGTTGAAGAGAGAGAGATGAAGAGAAGATACATAACTTCTCAAGATACTTTTTTTTAGCTTGTATTTAATATATATGGGTTAAATACAAAAAAAAATGATTTTAAAACAAAATGATTATTATCCCAAACCTATTGACAAAAGTAAGGATAATGGTTCAAAGGAGGGCTTCTTTGTTTTAAAATATAAAATCCTTCGAAGAAAATGTCATTTTGAGTGAGATTTAGAGACTTTCAATTTTTATAAATTTATAACTTCCATACGTCTTGTAATGCTAGAATATATCCTTATACTTTTATATGTTAATTTTTATTAATACAAACTTATATTTCTACCAAAAAATAAAGACAATGAGCCTTTCAGGAAAATTACAATGAAAAACTCCTTTACCACCCTTGCACATTTTGATAAAGACCTTCATAAATAGGATATGGGGGTTTCCATAGATAAGAATAGGCATACCAAAAAGCAAGTGTTTGGGATCAAAATGTTGTTACAAGATCTTCAAGCCAAATGATAAATGAGGTAGCACTTGAAGCAAAAGAGTTGAATGAGGTTCACAAAAAGGACTCAATGTTCTAGTGTATAAGCACTATGGTAGAAAGATTGACAAATACAATTGTTGAGGGTTTTGATTTAGGAATTGAAGCAGAGTTTAGCTATTGACTCTAGGAATATGGTGCAATATTAACTTGACAAGATGATTTTGGCAACGTCTAATGAATAGGAGAAATTTTAGTTGGAATTTGATTAGTTTCAAGTTTGGAGTTATTCTATTATTTTGAATAAGTTGGAAAAGGATAAGCAAGAAAAAACTCATTTTGTTGACCAATTAAATGAGGCAAAGGGTAAAATGATGAATGATCAAGAAAAAACGCAAGTAGTAGAACATCGACACGAAATTGTTTTCCCATTTTTATTTTTGTCTAACTTGCCCAGAGTCCTCACAAGATGACATGCTAAGTTAAAAATGTGAAAGGAATATGAGTAATAGCTTATGGGGATAGATGATAACCAGTCTTTTGAAGTATGAGGAAAGTGGGAAAAGGCAAAAGGAAATTAAACAAAGGAAAAGGAAAAACTACTCAAGCTAAGGCAAATGAGAACACTAATGATAGATTTATAGAGTAGTTTTATGTTATTCATGATCACCTAGAGATTCAAAGTAGAGAACTTGTTTCTAGAGTAATAAGAAAGGTAAGATTGGTCAAGGGTTGAGATTTAGTTGTTGATGTTAGAATAGAAACTCTCAATGAGGAAGTGGTGGTTCGTAAGAGTAAAGCCAAAAGTTTTGCCACTAATGTTACAATAAACAAGAACTTCATTCTAGATTATGAGTTTAGGGATGGAAACTTTCTAACCTATACATTCCTTCCATGAAGGATTGATGACTATTTATCAACATCTAAATGAAGCACATTTGATTCCAATCCGAATTATTCTCTAGACTCATTTTCAAGATGAAAAGTGTAATTGCGAATTTACATGCTTATGGTCTTTTTTTGGGAACTTATGTGGGGTTGGTTATACTTATTGTAATATTGGCTTGTTTTTTCCTCTCCCCGCTTTGAGAGCAAATAATTATTGGGTTAGGATATATCTTATCTAACTTTTCTTAACTTCAACAAAATAAATGAGATTACAAAAAAATACTTTTTGTTACCCATCTCCTAATTGAAATGCAAATACCTTTCTTGGCCTTTTGGCTAATATTGAGTGTAGTGTCTATTATATTCTTATCAATATAAATCCTTGCATGTCATGATAAGTTGGATGGCAACACATTAATGATATTGTTTAGGTGCCATTAGATTTTCATAGTGTACATGCACTCTAAAAAAAGGTGATCACAAGATTTTCCTGAAAAATATTGCATATGCAGCAACCTTTGTCTTTAAAGCCTCTAGAAGATAAGAGTCCATGTAGCGGGACAAACCTAGCCTACCACTTTTGGTAGATTGATATATATATATATATATATATGTTCATTTGTAAATGCATGCCCCACATTTTATCACATATTTGGAAGCATTCACCATATAATGTCAATCATGTTAGTTGTTCAATTAAGGTCTTTATAGTGACTAAAATATTTTCAAATTCGATTACTAAAAAGAAAAAAAAAAGGCTCTTGCCACTAAATATATCATGTAATTATCTTCTTATTGTCCATATTTATTGACTGATGCTAGTTATTTTACAACCGACATGAATTTGAAGTATTGGCATAGAGTTTGAGATTACTAATGTTAAGAATATGACTTATGTAGATTCATCAAAAGGAAAATGAAGGATTTGTACAACAAAGATCTTAAATAGTATTTTTATCGGTTGTCATTTTTCTTTTCATGGTTGATGATCTTCCCAATCTTTGTTTATTGTTCAACCGAAGGGTTTTAGGGGATTTTGTCGTTGCTTATATCTTTTCAAAGTTGATTATTTAAAAGAGAAAGAAACCGTACAAAATATCAGTCAATCCATCATGTTATTTATCCAAATTTTTTGCATCCTGCTAGTCCTTCTTGAGTTTTGTTCACAAAATACTTATTTCAACTTTAAATGGAAATACTATAAGGAACTTCCTTTCCAGTCACTCCAGGTGACGAGAGTGGCTTCAAAAGCTCATATGGCACAATCCCAGCCCCAGTTCTATTCTTCAAGTTCGCGTTGGCATTCCTCTCGTCAATAATCCCCTCAGGCTCTAATAATGTTCCTTTGAACCGTTCAAAGGCTGCCTTAATGTTCGCGTCTTCAGCCCACGCAGGCTCTACTATGTCCCCTAGATACTCCTCATCTGGGGAATGATTTGATAATACGTCCAAAATAGCCATTACTCTTGTCGCTTGAATTTGTGAAGGGAAGCATTGCAAGGGTGCACCTTCAGGCTTTGTTAAGAAATTTTTCCGAAATTCCTCAGAGGGGTCTTCATTTGGCATATTGATTCGAGCAATGGTAGGTCGATTGGGAAAATAACCTCCATAAGTGTATTGTCCAAAGTTCACCGCAGCGTTGTGGCCAGATGTTACCCATACAATCGTTGTAATGATTTCAATGAGGTCTTTTGTGGTTTTGAGAACAGGCCACCATGGTTCATCCTTTTTGTCTCTATGACCTACTGTTCGGATTTCTGTCCACCATGCTTGCAGCTCCTGATCAGACTCTACGAGGCTTGGATTTGGATAATAATGGTTGACATAGTGACCAACCCACTCTTTGATTGCGTCCCAAAGGAGGAGGCCATCATTCGCAAAAGGGTAGTCTTCAATTGTAAGCTTGAGGCCATGAGGAGCCTTTGGATCTTCTACAGCCAATCCCCTAGCAAGTAGCAAATCAAGAAAACGGTGAATAGATTTATGAATATATTTGTGAATACAAAATAGTTCTTACTGAAATTATTACTTGTGTCGAAAAGCTTTCGCTGTGAAATCACCTGTGAATTAGGTCAGCAGGTAAAGCTTGCAAATTGAATTGCCATTGCTGATCATAAGCAGCGGAGCTTAGCTCTATGGAGTATTTTCCAGGTGAGAATGAGCTCTCGATAATTCCTCCTGCATTAATTAATGCTTCTCTAGCTAAAGCATTAATCTCCATAGTATACGGGAGGTGGGGATGTAATAGTCTATATATAGGGTGAACTACACTGAGTTGCCTATTTGATGCAATTATGTAAGGCTCTGTAGCACAATGAGTTCTTAGCCTGCAAGAAAGATGAAAACTTCCACGTCAATGGATTATTTGGAAAGGCCTACAAAAAATAGTCAGTCTTGTTGATATCTTTTAATTTCTAAAAATAAGATTATAGGATTCAAAATTCTGACAAAAAATACAATTTCTTCATAATTTTTCAATAATGGCAAAGTTTACCAGATATGTTATACTTCTCCAAATTATTATATCGCATCAAACAAACTAAACTGAGATTTAGAAGACCAGCAAACTTTTTTGGAAGTCTAATTTGATATTTAGCAAAAGTATTTCCGGTTACCTTTTTATACAGATATGCTAACGTATACAGATTGATATATGCTAAACAAAATCAGAAGCGGCGCATACCAATGACTAACAAGTTGATGATGACCAGAGTCATGGGCAAGAACATGAGCTTTTGCTAGCCTCCAAAGCCAGACACCTGTAGCATCCCATGTAGGCATGAAAACCTGTTTCCACTGGGGCTTTCCATCCATTGGTGGCCGAGTCACTTCAATTCCCAGTGGCCTTAAAGTGCCATCTAGGGTAAGGAAGAACAGAGTCCTCGAGCCATATAAAGTTGTCCCTTTAAGCTCTCTTACCTTGCTCACGTATGGCAAACATAGATCATGGTAATCAAGAAGGAATAACTTCTTCTGTTTTATGGCCTGCAGTTAAAGGAATTACAGAAAATTTATGCATGAGAAAGAGATTATTATATACGATCCTAGTGTATACTCTCTCTTAAGATACATGGCACAGAATTACCTCCTTGACAGTCATGATACCTCTTATCTCTCGTTCAATCATTTCTGTAGTAAATGCTGATTCCGGCGGGCCATAGGTCCTTGGGTCTAGTTTACTCTTCAATGGCCATTCCTGCATAAGTTTCATGCACCTATAGCAATTAGTTTTGTGTTTATGGAACAAAGAGTTATAGAGATCAACAGATAATTTATAGAAATTACTTATCAGAACGCTTTCAAAAACCATACCGTGACCAACTGTATGCTATATGGGTTAATTCCTGCGAGAGTTTGCCTAGCAAATGCCTCGTCTCTAAACCAACAGAATTTGTCTCCTGCATGCAGAAAAGGTAAAATTTAGAGAAAAAGGCATGAGGAATTGATTGAGTGCAAGTTTAATGGGATGTTTATCTTACTATCCATTGTTTCTGGGGTCTCAAAGCGCAGCACATCTTCTTGTGTATCATTGACAGTCTTGATTAGCCTAGGCAGGAGGGTCCTGAGGAGCCCTTTGTTTTCGTTCTTCAGGGGAGGCAAGTTAACCCCCTCGTTGAAAAGCGAATCTATGGCAGTGAAGTATGGGAATCCGAGATCAGTGTCTATGATTGCTGTTTCCAGTGATGGCAATAACGCATGCAACACTGAGGAGACAGTCTTTGCTGAGAAAGTAAGCTGCTTTACTTCTGAGAAGCATTCATCCCGAGGAACATAGACTCTGGAGCTTCTTTTCTCCGACAATGGATCTACATAGAAAGTATTATGTATGGATCAAAAAATGCATGAAGGGCTAAATTTAGGAAGTAATTGATATATTTGGTACCCGTGTTGCAACGCGGGCGCCCAGTTCTGCAACGTCTAGGATAGGGGTGTTGTTTACCACCAAGCACTGGTCTCTTGAGATCTTGATTGCTATCAGGATCTCCAAGATCATTATACACATCGTAGTCATATATTCTGTCAGAACTCTTGCGTTCCCCCAAGCCATTGCCTCTCAGAATCACAAGCTCTTCTTCTCTTAGCCTCCTAAGCCCACTTGGGGTTTGGGATGGCAAATATAACTAATCCACATAAATAAACGTTAGCCAATAGCCAAAGAAAAAGAAAATTGAGTATAAAAAGAGAGTGTTTGTGCTAAAATCATAACCTGGTCTTTTAAATTTTTATTTTGTTCTTAAAACTCATTCATTCGGAAGAAAAAAGAGGTGATTAAAAAGTTCACGAAATAAAAAAGTCATGGTGGAGGGTTGAGTTGGTGTACCATTTGTAGATTCTTTTTATTTCGGAGAGTATCATGAATGATGAACCACAAAATCGAAAACTTTATGGTTCCCTTGTCTTTGTCTGATTCGTTTCGAGACTTCAGTGTTCATTGAGTGGAACAGACAACGTGGGGCTACCAGGTCCTTTCCCATTTAAGCAGTGCAATAAAAGTCCGAGAAATCTGTAAAATTGCACTAAGGGTCCAGTACGGTATCAATTTTAGTCGTTTACTGAGCTGCATAAAAAACTCAAACATAGAATGTACAGACCAAGTAGAATAAATTGAGTTTTTTAACATTTTGTATTTTGAAAAATTGGAATAACTATTTTCTTATACTTCGAGAGGGGATTTCGGCTAGTGTACTTTTTCTTATTTTAAACATTTTGGCAAAAGGTGAACTAGAATTAAGAGGGATAAATGAAAAAAAATGGCAAAAGGCTCTCTGATGTCGGTAATAAACATGCTTATCTTTCTAAAGAACAACAATAAAAGTGATAAGCAAATAAGTATTTTATGACAAAAAAAAAGATGGCGTAGGGAAGAATGGGATAACTTTGAGGACATCAGCTATTTGTCTTGATGTATTATGCGTGAGTGACCTTAAGTACTTCAATTTCTTACAACCAATCAACTAAAAAAAGGATTATGGACAAAGTATCTTTTTACCCATAGATTAATCTTCATAAGAAGTATGTGTTAAAATCAATGTGCTATATACTTCCAATATATCAATTTGATGTATTTTTTATATTTTCTTCTAAATCAATATTGTAATATGCAAACTGCCTTTTCATCCAAAAAAAATTAAAATTGGAATATAGGCTTATCTCTTTCTTTCCGCTCTTTAAGGGTATCTAATTGTACGATTAGGATACACCATATTCAACTTTTCTTGATTTCAATTAAATAAATGGGTTTCTTTAAAAAAAAAAACCAAATTTTGTAGGATGAAGTGGGGTTTGCGAATAAGTCACACTCTGAATACGCTAGTTGCAACCAGAATGATAGTTTTTCTAGACTTTGCACTCACATCTGGCAGCCGTTCATGTGCGCAGCCATGTGCACAAACATGCACGCGTGTATATTTGTTTACGCGTACTTATGTTTAAATGCTAGCAACTAGATAGACAAATGTTTCGAGGAGGCTGACCTTGTTTGTGAAGAAAACCCTTTTCGGGGAATCGTCGTACTTTGGCTGAACCCATGAATTACAGGTTACATGGACGGAGCCATAAGGGAATCCATCGAGGACAATATCCTTAAGGAACATCTCCTTGTGGTGTTCATTCTCAACGAATACTGCCCCAACCTCCCCGAAATCTGCTGGAACTTCAAAACTTGACTCGTATTTCACGTCGTTCTCATCTTGGCTTGCCTTGTGTGCATATCCCTTAATTGGGCTCTTCTCTAATCCCGTCTCTTCAAAGAAAAAAAGGATGTTAGAAAAGATTTCAAGAACTCGGATATGCAAATCGTCCGATCATATTAAATGCTCTCAGAATAATAGGTAATTTGGCACATTCCTTTGAAAATTCATATGTTTAATGCTGGCTATGTATCTTCCTCGCTGTCTCTCGTATACAAACAGGCTTTTGATGTACAAAGGACTCGTGGACTCACGGTGTGAAGATGTCCTGTTTCAATGATCAGGCTAAAGCACCGAAAGGTTAATATGTCCTGTCCCAATGATCAGGGTAAGGCACCGAAATCACATCTCAAGTAGAAAAAGTTGTAAGGTTTCCCATGAGAGTACTTTTTATTTTTCAGGTGGTATAACTTCAAAATTTAAACTCTTTCGAGATTGAGTGAATATAGGATTACTAAAGAGAAAATTAGATTCTTAATACCCAAAACCTAATCTTTTATCATTATATGGTTGGCAATCCAAAATCATCTTATAGAAAAAAAAAAAAAAAAAAGACTTAATTTTCTTATTAACTTTATAGATAAAAGTGACAGTATCTCAAGATCATTTTTTCTTAGAATGTTAGTTTTCAACAATGATATGGTTATACTTTTAAGATTATACTTAAATGTGATATCATCGTACATATCTTAGTAATAAAGTAATTAGTTGACTCCTTAACTCGACAAAAGAAAAAAGTTTTAAAGCTTATAAACTTAAATTTGTATATAATTATTTTGTTTATGCTATTTAAAATAAGAGAAATAATAAGACTTTTAAAAACATTGTCAGCATGAGGTGTCACTCTTAAAGCCATTAAAAGTTTATGAGAGATAAAGTTTACCAAGTAAAAGACATTTCATAAATAGTTAAAGAATTATATATTCCTTCTATCAAGATTGAGAACTTAAAAGCATCATGATGTTATGAATAATCTTATCATAAGAATATGTTTCTAATTGTATCTTTTGAATCAAATTTTATAGTATCTAAAAATAAGAAAAGAATTAACTCAACTCAAATAATAATTTATGTTATTAATTTGAAATCCTAAAGTTTTGAGTTTAAATTACAAGTTTCTCTTTTTTTAAAAAAAAAAATTAAAGTTAGCTACAAATAGGAAAATTAAATACAGATTTGAAAACTCAACCAATTAAACATTAGAAATTCAGAAAATTTTCACACCTCAAACGGAGGCAAAAACCAGAAACCCATTCATCAAATTTTGTTCTATACTATCAAATCGTTGTGGAATACTTTTCCTGAACCAGTACTTACTAGGATCAAGCTCAGCACTAACAAGCTCCAAGAGGAGTGTTTGACCAAGTAAGTCCTTTATGTCATCTAGCCCTCGGTCAATCCCAAGGTTGGAGAAGAAGCCACCGACGGAAAGTTTCACAGTGACGACGCCTTTGATAGAGGTGGTGTTGAGTCCCACATCGGTACCGAGAGTGGGCGTCGAGCAGCTTATATGTGAGGGGAGTACCTCCCCTTGTAACACGTGTTTTGAGGTGGAAAGGGCCCCCGTTCTATAGGTGGCTCTCTCGGTATCGGTGGCTACAGCTTTTATACGGCTGGGCATGAAGCTGAGTCGAACATTTTTGTTCTTTTTGTATGAGAAATGCCTTGAGATTGGAAGTGAAGCACTGCCATGGCCGTGTACGAATGGTTTGAGGAAAAGAAAGGGGGATTGGTTGGCGAGCGACTGTTGAGCAAGCTGTGGTCTCAGCATTTTTGGATGACCTTGGTGGGAGATGTTTGGCGGTAGAGAAGTTCTTGAGATAGAAGGCTCATTGGGCATGCATATATGTAGAGCAGGACGTTGACAAAGATGAACAGGGCAGCCATATGCTCGCTTCTAAGGTCGTTTGCACATGAAAAACGATGGAAAACGAAGTTGGAATATTCAAACCAAGTTTTATCCTTTCTGAGGTGGGTGTTAGCGGGATTGGTTGGTGGAATATTCAGATAAACAAACAATGAAAATGTGTTTTTTAGTTTTTAGTTTTTTATGTTTGGTCCCCTACACTGTCTCTGTTTTTTTTTTTTTTTTTTTTTTTTCAAAGAACCAAGGACGGTACCTAAGCCTTTATTATTAACTTCTCCAAACTGGACTTAAACCATATTTGGGCATTTACATGTCCCTACAAAGATCAAATACGGGATAACATTTAGGTTGGTGCAACCACCTAACCTTGCATCCAAGGATTCGACTATACCAAACCCAAATTCTACCATTCCTCATGGGGTTCAAACATAGAAAGGATCTTCCTTTACCACGGGTTGTAAACCCGTTGTTTTACTCTTCCGCCGTTTCTGAAACCTTGTTACATAACGGGTGCTTTCCTAGAAACCACGGATCCCATCAATCCAGCCATCGCGCACTGATTCTCCTTCTTTTAGAGAGAACACAAGCATATGTACGAAGATAAAACAACGAACTTTTCAAACCCATCTCGCTGTCTTAATTCGACGTTTTGCCGCCATCAAAATGTACATTGTCTTCCCAGGAATGAGGCTTTGACATGTATGCTGTGGGCTCAAAAGCTTAATTTTGAAAACATACACAAATTTAATAAAAAAAATAAAAAATAAAAAAGAAAAGAAAAGGTACTGATGTGAATATAGCAGATAAAATTCAGTCAAATGTGACGACATTTAGAGACTATTCTCTATATATAACCATCTTCTTCATCATGAAAGTGAAAAGCTTCAAGATAAGTATTTTAAAATTTTTAATAGTTTAGAAAATTTGTGCAATTTGGAATAAAATAAATGACAAGATTTTTAATAGTTTAGAAAATGTGACTTTTGAAATTAATTAAGAGACTTACTAAAAGTGTATTTTTTAATGGAAGAAAAATAACTAAACAGTTCAAAATTTATATCTTTAGCAGGCTTAAAAGTTATATGAGTTCTTTATATTTAATTTGACATTCTATGTGATGTTAACCAAAATATATGTCCTTAGTTTTATCAGGCACCATTATTATAGAAAAAAATAATCTCTTTTACTTAAAAATTAGAAGAAAAACACCGCGCACAAGGCTTGTACTCTCGTTTGGACCACCCCCTTTCAGTGAATTTTCCTTCTATCCCATGAACCCATCAATCATCCCTGCAATTCCTTCTTTCCTTAAACCAATCCCAAAAACTGTGAAGATTTCCAAAAGATTGTCTTATCCAACTTCTTAAAAGATTGAAATGACACGCCACTACGGAAAGCAATAATACTCAGTCAGCTTAATGTGCCTCACTACCAAACCCTCATCGTCTCAAACCTAGGACGCCAAATTTAACTCAATATTTTACTAAATTGCAAGACTTTTGCGATAAAGCTAACAGGTACCATCCATCTCTTTAGGAAAAAACCATAAACCCAATACTCAGTCAGCTTGATGTGCCTCAACTACCAAACCCTCATAATCTCAAACCTAGGGTGCCATACTTCAACTCAATTGTTTTACTAGATTAGAACGACTTGGTGACACAGCTGACAACTACCATCCATCTCTTTAAAAAACCCAACCCATATAGAAATTATGAAAGTTTGTCGGCAGACTGGAATCTTTGGAACACTAGTGGCTTTATTACAGCTTTGATTAATGGCAGACAAGACAGGACATTGTCCTTGCGACTGAACAAAGTTCTATAAAAACAAATACTTTGGGTTCTTTCTAAATATTATTGGTTCGAGACAACTGTCATAGATTCGTTTTGGATATTATTCAGTTTTTACATGTTTAAAATATTAGGACTTTCTTTGAGCTCCGGGGATGTAGTCAGATTTCTTGTCTTTTTGGTGGGATAATCAAGGAGTCTGTATTTATTTATTTGTTTTTCAAACCGATGTGCTGCAACCTCGTGGTAGAAGTCCAACTTATGGCACCCAACTGCCAAACATACAGCGTGTTCGTCGTACCACGTTGTTAGTGCGCATGTGCTCTAGTCTTGGACAATATCATCAAGTTGTGGCCGGCTCTGGCGGAAGCAAAATCGAGAAAAATGTTCATAAGATGATCTTGTGCCCATGTTTCCACACTGATCTGTGAAAAGAGTTGCAAGTATGTTATATTGGTTGAATTTGCTGAGTATCTCCTTAAGATAAAAGACATGTCCATATCTTTATAAGAAAGTTTTTAGGAAAAAAAAATTCAATATGATATTAAACTCAAGCTGAAGTTGACATTGTTTCATTCGTTGACAGATTTTTCTATACTTCAGCAGTGAGGAAATATTGAGAAAGATGTCTCACATTATTTTTGCTTTGACATCTTATCTAAATTGAAAGGCATGTCTATATGTCAAGACGCTTGGTTTAGTGCTAGACAAAGGTGGTCTAATACTTTTTGATACCAAGTATGTTAATTAAACAGAAAAAAAAAACATGTTTACCACTTTAAAAGTTGTTTTAAAATAGAAATTATTTTTTCTAACATAAGTAAATTTTGACGCTCTTAGCGCATGTAACTCGTTCATTTCTCAAACTCCGTGATCAAACTGAGCACTGGGTATTTACATTTAAAACACTTTGCAGACAAATAGTATTCTAACGATTAGATTATATGCACAGGATATTTTTCTTTTTCCGATACTAGAAAGGACATGTATAAACGCAGTCATGTGCATCACATTACGCATATTTTGAGCATGAATGACAGACTCAACTATATCTAAAGGAACTGGGACCGAGTATTCTTTATTGACCAGCATTTTTATTTCATCATGCCAGACATGTTGGTTGCCCCCTCGAATACAAAATTAGAGCTTCAAAAAGTATAAGAATAAAGCGTGCCTTATGAACACTAACGACCATTTCACTGACTGCAAAAATAGATGGTCCCCTAATGGATCACTTAACAAATAAAATGGATAGCGTGAGATATAGAAGAGTACAAAAAAGTGATGCTGTCATTCCACTCAAGAACTGTGCGTTTCATTGAAAGAAAATTTTGAGCAACAGTCTGCTGTTAATGTGTACTCCTAAAAATTGTACATTAAAAAGGAAAATACTATGTAAGAACAACTTGAGAAAATGTACTTAGTTTTCTAATAAATAAAATAATTTTATATTTCAGAAAAAAAACGAGGTTTTTGTAATGTGTGTACATGTTATAAGATATTAAGGGGCTTGGTAGAAGAGAATTTTAGTTAGCTTATAGTTGCTAGCTCAGTGGTTCTCCACTCCATCAATGAAATAGCTAATAGAAATGGGTTAAGCACATCAGAGAGCTAGCTGAAAGGAAGAGAATGTAATAACTGCTCCTGTAAATATTATAGGAAGTGAATGTACTAGGCAGACTGAAAAAATGAAAACAAAGGTTAATTCCTTTAGGATGTTGCATCTCATTCATATAGAGTCACATTTTATTTCTTTTATCTCATCGTGGATCCTGCTCGGCTGTAGGTGCTGTGAAATCAGTTAGCAAAATCCACCACGTCACAGTTTTCTTCAAAATTTTAAGTGAATTTGTTTTCTTATATAAGCAGTTCGCTCCGACTCGGTTTGTTTTCTTATTTAAGCAGTGACTTTTCCCCACGCTTAAACAGCAAGCTATACCGTTTGGGTTAAACGTGATTTTTCAGCTTTTGGAAGAGAATTTGGGACATTTTTCACATTTGACTGCCCCCTCGGTCGACCAGCATTTATGTACTACCAATAACAAACACTATAGCCGGCACGGAAATATTTGTACACAAATAGATCGAGCGTCGGTTGATACTCAAAGTTTGGTTCTTGGGAGCTCGCAACTAGATTCGGCTTTGAAATTAGAGGGTTGAAGGAATAGTTTTCAAGCTCAATTTGGGGTGCTTGTACCAAAATTTCAAGATAATATTTAGATAAATCCAATCTGATGTTAGACAAATAGAAATAGAAAGCAACCATAAACATAAATTTAAGGAAAATCACGTCCTTTAGTGTACTAAAATCTAAGCATCGGGAGATATCTTTTTTTGGAAATTCAAAGGACTCGAATTCGCGTGCGCGCGTGCGTGTGCGTGTTTGTGGGGGGGGGGGGCGCGGCGCGGGGGGCGGCGGAAGAGGGGGGCGCGGCGGCGGCGGGGGGGTTTGTGAAGCTATGTTATCCATCATATGCGTTGCTTCAGTCGTTGTCTTTTATTATTTTGCCACACTCCAAGAAAAGTGACAATTCAAAGTGGTAATCATCAAGTGCTCTAATCAAGCTTTGGTCACTGTGCACGAGTTCTAGCCCCCATTGGATTTACCTTTCCCCTTTCCCACGGCAAAATTTTGTCGTTTAGAACACCTAATTTTGTTGGGTCTTATCTAAACATACATTGACATGGATCTGAGATTACAGTGGAGAACATACTCGGGCTGTTTAATAAAAACACTAGAAAGGAAAGAAGAAAAGTACTAATAAATAATAAATAAAGGACCCAAGTTTTGTTATTTAGAAAACCAATACATCAAGAAGTTCCTTTTAGTTTTTCACTGTTCTAAATGTTACGCCTTTTTAAGGAGAAAATTAATGTTAACAACTCCATAAAGTATTTGCAATCGTAGCTTTAATCATGAACAAGTGGTACTTCTTTACGTTCTTAAATGACTTGTATCAATTGATTACAAGAAAAAGGAGGCAAGAATGCATGTAACAAAAATTTCAAATATTGCTTGAATCATTATTTGTTGCTCAATTAAAGGCTTTCATAAGTTTTCATTATTACTCCAATCGCTTTTGGGATTATTGGAAGGAAAAGGACTGGGTACACTAATTGAAAACATCCGCCAATCCATCTTCTTATTTGTTTATGACTTAAATACTCGAAAAATATGTTTCAGCTTCAAATGGAAATACTATAAGGAACACCCTTTCCAGTCACTCTAAGTGATGAGAATGGCTTCAAAACCTCGTAGGGTATAAGTTTGACACTTATATGTTATAATAAGTAATAACTCTATTTTGTATAGGGTTATTATGACTAGTTAGGTAATATATAATTTAGTATTTATTGAATTATATTGACACTTTGTCTATATTTATACAAGTTTTGTTTGTTCATGTAGCAAACTCAAACTAGAAAAAAAAGAAGAAAAATAAGCATCAAATCAAAAAGAAACAACAAAAACAAAGGCCAGCTAGTGTATGCACGTGGAAACCACGTGAGGAAAAGAAGAGAATAGAGCTGTTATCGTGGGGAGTGGTCTTGAAGGAGAAGGGTTTTGATCGCAGAAAACAGAAGAGAGAGAGAGGTAGCGCAACAGAGAGAGAGAGACCAACCGAGATTTCATATGCCATGCGCTGGGCGAAGAGGTTGAGAGTCGTGCAACAGCAGACCTGACGCTGCTTTTATTTGGCGTTTTCGGCGAACATTGCTGTTTGGTGTTTTCCGACAAAGAAGAGAGCATTTTCCAACTGCAATTTGGGTGTTTTTTGGTAAAGAGCGAGTGGATCTAAGAGCTTAGTGCGATTTCCGGTCGTTTTGCGGCAATTGCGTGCAATTTCACGGTGGTTTCTGGCGAACGACAGGGAACACCGTCTGGGCTTGATTTTGGCATATCGGAGCGGTTTATTTGCAGATTGGCACTCTAGGCACTTTCATCAATAATTGCCGGTAATTTTTGTGAAGAGCAGCGGCGACGTGTGTCCGCTTGATTTTTCACCTTCTTCTAGATAGCCTCTTTTACTCCTCCCTAATGCGTAGAGTTGTGTAGAGTTTCCTCAAATTGAAGACTTTTTGATAATAGCTTTCATATTTTTAATTTAAAGGATACTTTGTTCAATTTTTAGCATTGTTTTTATTTGTGTACATAAGATGTTTTAATATACTTTTGTTAGAGTTACAATATAACTTATTTATGATAGTATGAAGTATATGATTATGATGTTTCATGAGATATTTTATGTGTGTGAAATTGCATATTACTAAACTTAATGTGTTTGAATAATTAGCTATAACTTAGAAGATTTAAGTTGCATGTTAGAGACCGACAAGAAATGACATGTAGTTACTTTTTGTAATATATAGCAATAGATTAATATGGATAGACATATATTATATGGTTTATATGACTTTAGGTGTAAATTGAAATATTCATAAATCTTAGAGATATAGTGAATTAATGAGCTATGTATGTTTATTATACCTAAACATAAGATAGTAAATAAATTAGAAAATTCCACCATCACATAAATAGAATCAATCTTGCAAGTATAAATGACTAACATTAGTACTTAGTAGTTAAGTAAAATTGGATACTCTAACACGTTTTGTTTATCTAGTTCTTTTAAATTTAGTTGTTTAATTTATATTTTATCATTTCAATTTACTTGATAAATTTTAGAAGTTGGTCACCATTAGTAATTAATTAGTTTAGTAATCATCAATTTTTGTAGAATGATATCTTATTCATCATTATATTACTTGTTTGACATGTACACTTGCATATAGGATTTCACCAAACAATAAGTTAGATGGCAACACATTAATGATAGTCTTTTGGTCCATTTAGATTTTAATTTTGTACATGTGCTCTAAGAAGAGGTGATCACAAGATTTTTCTAAAAAATATTGCATATACAACAACCTTTGTCGTTAAAGTCTCTAAAAGATTAGAGTTCATATAGATGGACAAGCCTAGCTTGCTACTTTTGGCAAACTGACGTATATGTTCATTTGTAAATGAATAGCATTCATCATATAATGTCAATTATGTTTTTTTTTTTTTCAATTAAGGTTTTTATTGTCACTAAAATATTTATAGGTCGGATTACTAGAAAGAAAAACATTTGGCCCTTGCCCCTAAATATATCATGTAATTATCTTTTAAGTGAAGTCTATGTTTGCTTTTTTAGTGATAGTCTTTAGGTGCATTTAGAGTTTAATTTTATACATACACTCTACGAAGAGGTGATCACAATATTTATCTAAAAAGTATTGCAAATGTGCCAATCTTTGCCTTCAAAGACCCTAAAAGATTAGAGTCTATATAGATGGACAAACCTAGCTTGCTACTTTTGTCAGATTGATATATATGTTCATTTGCAAATGGATGCTTCACATTTTATCATAACACCATATAATGTCAATCATGTTTATTATTCAATTAAGGGTTTTTGTTGTCATTAAAATGTTTTCAAATTGATTAATAAAAACAAATACATTTGGCTCTTGCCACTATATATATATCACATAATTGTCTTCTAATTGTCTATATTTTGATTGATGCAAGTTCTTTTGCCAATGACATGGATTTGAAGTATTTGCATAGAGCTTTAGATTTTTTTAAATATATTTCTTGAGCTTAAATGAAGATGTTATAATTGAATAATTGTATATTTTTTGATGATATAATGCTTAACATTTCACCAAAAAGAAGAATTACTAATATTAATAATATGATTTGTATAAATTCATTAAAACACAAATGAAAGAGTTGTACAATAAAGATCTTAACTAGTATTTTTATCAGTTTTTATTTTTCTTTTCGTGGCTAATGATTTTTGTTTGTTGTTCAATTGAAGGATTTTGTAGTATTTTGTTGTCACTAATATCTTTTCGAAGTTGATTATTTAAAACAAAAAGACAACATACAAAAGATCAATCAATCCATCATCTTATTTATCCAAATTTTCCATGTGCAGCTAGTCCTTTATGACTTTAGTTCACTACATATCTCAACTTTAAATGGAAATACTATAAGGAACTCCCTTTCCAGTGACTCCAGGTGGAGAGAGTGGCTTCAAAAGCTCATATGGCACAATCCCAGCCCCACTTCTATTCTTCAAATTCGGGTTGCCATTCCTCTCATCAATAATCCCTTCAAGCTCTAACAATCTCCCTTTGAACCGTTCAAAGGCTGCCTTAATATTCGGGTCTTCAGCCCATGCAGGCTCTACTATGTCCCCTAGATACTCCTCATCCGGGGAATGATTTGATAATACGTCCAAAATAGCCATCACTCTTGTCGCTTGAATTTGCGACGGGAAGCATTGTAAGAGTGCACCTTCAGGCTTTGTTAAGAAGTTTTTCCAGAATTCCTCGGAAGGGTCTTCATTTGGCATATTGGTTCGAGCAATGGTAGGCCGATTGGGAAAATAACCTCCGTAAGTATATTGTCCAAAGTTTACAGCTGCGTGGTGACCAGATGTTACCCATACGATCGTTGTAATAATTTCAATGAGGTCTTTTGGGGTCTTGAGAACAGGCCACCATGGTTTATCTTTTTTGTCACCATGGCCTACTGTTCGTATTTCTGTCCACCATGCTTGCAGCTCCTGATCAGACTCTACGAGGCTTGGATTTGGATAATAATGATTAACATAGTCACCAACCCACTCTTTGATTGCATCCCAAAGCAGGAGGCCATCATTCGCAAAAGGGTAGTCCTCAATTGTAAGCTTGAGGCCATGAGGAGCCTTTGGATCTTCAACAGCCAATCCCCTAGCAAGTAACAAATCAAGAAATTGGTGAATAGATTTATCAATGTACAAAACCTTGAATATGTTCATGCACTTTAGTATTAGTTCGAACTAAAATTATTACTTGTCTAGAGAAGCTTTAGTTATGAAATCACCTGTTAATTAAGTCAGCTGGCAATGCTTGCAAATTGAATTGCCATTGTTGATCATAAGCAACGGAGCTTAGCTCTATGGAGTATTTTTCAGGTGAGAATGAGCTCTCAATAATTCCTCCTCCGTTAATTAGTGCTTCTCTAGCTAAAGCATTAATCTCCATAGTATACCGGAAATGGGGATGCAATAGTCTATATATAGGGTGAACTACACTGAGTTGCCTATTTGATGCAATTATGTAAGGCTCTGTAGCACAATGTGTTCTTAACCTGCAAGAAAGATGAAAACTTCCACGTCAATAGATTATTTGGAAAGGCTTACACAAAATAATTAGGCTTGTTAATATCTTTTACTTCTAAAAATAAGATTATAGGATTCAAAATTCTAATGAAAAATGCAATTTCTTCGTAATTTTTCAATAATGGCAAAGTTTACAAGATATCTTATATTTCTCCAAATTATTATATCACATCAAACAAACTAAAACTGAGATTTAGAATACCAGCAAATTTTTTTGGAAGTCTAATTTGATCTTTAGCAAAAGTATTTCCAGTTACCTTTTTATACAGGTATGCTAACGTATATAGATTCATATATGCTAAACAAAATTAGAGGCGGTGCATACCAATGACTAACAAGTTGGTGATGACCAGAGTCATGGGCAAGAACATGAGCTTTTGCTAGCCTCCAAAGCCAGACACCTGTAGCATCCCAAGTAGGCATGAAAACCTGTTTCCACTGGGGCTTTCCATCCATTGGTGGCCGAGTCAGCTCAATTCTCAGTGGCCTTAAAGTGCCATCAGGGGTAAGGAAGAACAGCGTCCGAGAGCCATATAAAGTTGTCCCTCTAAGCTCCCTTACCTTGCTCACGTATGGCAAATATAGATCATGATAATCAATAATGAATAACTTCTTCTGTCTTATGGCCTGCAATTAAAGGAATTACAAAAAATTTATGTGTGAGAAAGAGATTATTATGGGGGACCATAACGTTTACTCTCTTTTAAGTTATATGACATAGAATTACATCCTTGACACATGAACTTTTTGTGGGTAGATAGTATAAATACACAATGCTTTCATAAAGTAATTTAGAAAACAATTTGCTCACCAAAGAAGAAAAATAAATTATGGTTACCAAATCTTAACCTTTAGAATAAAGTTTTTTAGGATGTATACTTTGGAACTTCATCAATCTGCTAAATGCTTCTTTATGAAGTATTAGATTCACAATCCAAAATGTAAAAGAACCTTAATAATATAATTTGATATAAAAGGTCTCATGGCATAGAGTTGGAGAAGTCTTCTCAAACTAAGGCATACACTTTAGCTCTTTATAGGTTTGCCTATTGTTATAAAGAAATATATCAAGACCTTCAACTAGTTAATGAAAAAGTGAATTAATATGGTCTAATTTAAATTGGTAGTATTACCAAATATAATTTCATTAGATGATTAGTTTGTAAAGATCAATTTTCTACAACAGAGAAATGGTATGATGGCTTTTTTTAGTTAACTTATATAGTGATTTTTATTAGTCTTAGGTTAAAAACATGAGACATCATTTTTTTTTTCAATGTACATGAATAAGGATGATTTGAAATACCATTCTTGCTCATAATAAAATTTGATGTTATATTAGAGAATGAAATGAAGAACTATAGTAAATGAAAAAACAACTAAGGAAAAGGATTTAACTGCAACATTTTTTAAGATATCTTTTTTAATTTGTATTTATTGTATATGAGCATAACAAAATAAATAAAAATTTTAAAACAAAATAGTTGACATTTCAATTTTGTTGGCTAAAGTAAGAAAAATTGTGTGAGAGAAAACTTCTTTCTTTCAAAATATAAAATCTTCATAGAAAAATATTATTTTAAGTGAGATTTGAAAATTTCTAACTTCTATTGTTTCATAGTATTCATAATTTTTGTAATGTTAAAATATACCTTTATATTTTTATGTATTACATTTTATTAATACAAACTTACATTTCTATTAAAAAAAAAAAAAAAAGAGTACCTCGTTGACGGTCATGATGCCTCTTATCTCTCGTTCAATCATTTCTGTAGTAAATGCTGATTCCTGCGGGCCATAGATCTTGGGGTCTAGTCCACTCTTCAATGGCCATTCCTGCATAGGTTTCATGCACCTATAGAACTTAGTTTTGTGCTTATGGAACAAAAGATCTATAAAGATCTACAGATATCTATAGAAATTATGCAGAACGCTTTTAAAAACCATACTGTGACCAACTGTATGCTATATGGGTTCATTCCAGCGAGAGTCTGCCTAGCAAATTCCTCGTCCCTAAACCAAAAGAATTTGTCTCCTGCAAGCACAAAAGGTAGCATTTAGAGAAAGAAGCACAGGGAATTGATTAAGCGCAAAGTTTAATGGGATATTTTTATAACTATCCATCGTTTCTGGGGTCTCAAAGCGCAGCACATCTTCTTGTGTATCATTGAAAGCCTTGATTAGCCTAGGCAGGATGGTCCTGAGGAGCCCTTTGTTTTCGTTCTTCAGGGGAGGCAAGTTGACCCCCTCATTGAAAAGCGAATCTATGGCAGTGAAGTAGGGGAATCCGAGATCAGTGTCTATGATTGCTGTTTCCAGTGATGGCAACAGCGCATGCAACACTGAGTAGACAGCCTTTGCGGAGAAAGTAAGCTGCTTTACTTCTGAGAAGCATTCATCCCGTGGAACATAGACGCTGGAGCTTCTTTTCTCCGACAATGGATCTAGATACAAAATATAATGCATGGATCAAAAGATGCATGAAGGGCCAAATTGAGGAAGTAATTTATATATTTGTTGAAATGGGGAAGTATTCCTCTCTTTTTATTTGAAAAAAATAATTCATTTATGAAAATTTGAGTTTATTAATCTAAAAACTAGAGAATACAAAGACACATAAGCATACCTTAAAGTAACATTAAAGTTTACGTTTTAAGTGCAATTCAAACTAACTTGTACCTGTCTCACAACGCGGACGTCCTGTCCTGCAACGTCTAGGATAAGGGTGTTGTTCACCACCGAGCACTGGTCTTTTAAGGTCTGGATTACTATCAGGATCTCCAAGATCATTATACACGTCATAGTCATATATTCTGTCGGAACTCTTGCGTTCCCCCAAACCATTGCCTCTCAAAATCACAAGCTCTTCTTCTCTTAGCCTCCTTAGCCCACTTGGTGTTTGGGATGGCAAATATGACTAATCCACATAAATATATGTGAACTTTAATATCCAGAGAAAAAGAAAATTGATCTCAAAGTATAAAAAGAGAGTATTAAACTGCCATTGTGCTAAAATCATAACCTTGTCTTTTAAATTTTTTATTTTGTTCTTAAAAATCATTCATTAAAAGAAGTAAAAAGGGGATTAAAAATTCAAGAAATAACAAAGTCATGGTGGAGGTTTGAGTTAGTGTAGCCTTCGTTGATTCTTTTTATTTCGGAGAATATTATGAATGATGAACCACGAAATCGAAAACTTTATGGTTCCCTTGTATTTGTCTGATTCGTTTCGAGACTTTAGTATTCATTGAGTGGAATAGACAACGTGGGGCTGACCAGGGCTTTGGCCCCAGGTCCTTTCCCATTTAGGTAGAGGAACATGTGTCCGAAAAATCTCTACTGTTGAACTAGGGGTCCAGTATGATATCAATTTTATTCATTTACTGAGCTGCATAAAAAACTCAAACATAGAATGTACAGACCAAGTAGAATAAATTGAGTTTTTTAACATTTTCTATTTTAAAATATTGAAAAAACTATTTTCTTATACTTTGAGAGGGATTTAGGATAGTGTACTATTTCTTATTTTAAACATTTTGGCAAAAGGTGAACTAGCGTTAAGTGGGATAAATGATAAAGTACAAGTCTCGTTAAGGGGGATAAATGAGAAAATGGCAAAAGACTCTCTAACATCAGTAATAAGCATGCTTATCTTTCTCAAGGACAATAATAAAAGTAATAAGAAGATAAGTATTTTTTGACAAAAGAAGGATGGCGTAGCAAAGCATGGGATAACTTTGAGAACATCAGCTATTTTTCTTGATGTATTATGCGCGAGTGACCTTAAGTACTTCAATTTCTTACAAGCAATCAACTAAAAAAAGGATTATGGACAAAGTATCTTTTACCCATAGGTTAATCTTCATAGGAAGTATGTGTTAAAATCAATGTGCCATATATTTCTGATATATCAATTTGATGTATTTTTTAATATTTTCTTACAAATCAATATTGTAATATTCAAATTACCTTTCCATCAAACATATATATATATATTATAATATGGGCTTATCTTTTTCTTTCCGCTCTTTGAGGGCATGTAATTGTAGCATTAGGATATATCATATAAACTTTTCTTGATTTCAGTTAAATAAATGGGTTTCTTTAAACAAAAAAAAAGGATCAATTTTGTAGGATGAAGTGGGTTTTCGAATAAGTGAAATCATACTCCGAACACGCCAGTTGCAAGCAGAATGATAGTTTTTCCGGACTTTGCACTCAGATCTGGCAGCCATTCATGTGTGCAACCATGTGCAAAAACATGCATGCGCGCATAATTGTCTATGCATACTTAATGTAAACATTTTAGCAACTAAATAGACAAATGTTTCAAGGAGGCTGACCTTGTTTGTGAAGAAAACCCTTTTCGGGGAATCGTCGTACTTTGGCTGAATCCATGAATTACAGGTTACATGGACGGAGCCATAAGGGAATCCATCGAGGACAATATCCTCAAGGAACATCTCCTTGTGGTGTTCATTCTCAACGAATACTGCCCCAACCTCCCCGAAATCTGCTGGAACTTCAAAACTTGACTCGTATTTCACTTCGTTCTCATCTTGGCTTGCCTTGTGTGCATATCCCTTAATTGGGCTCTTCTCTAATCCCGTCTCTTCAAAGCAAACAAGCATGTTAGAAAAGATTCCAAGAACTGGGATATGCAAATCGTCCGGTCATATTAAATGCTCTCAGAATAATAGGTAATTTGGCACATTCCTTTGAAAATTCATATGTTTAATGCTGGCTATGTATCTTCCTCGCTGTCTCTCCTATACAAACAGGCTTTTGATGTACAAAGGACTCATGTGGACTCACGGTGTGAAGATGCTCTGTTTCAATGATCGGGCTAAAGCACCGAAAGGTGAATATGTCATGTCCCAATGACCAGGGTAAGGCACCGAAATCATATCTGAAGTAGAGTACTTATTATGTTTCAGGTGGTACAACTTCAAAATTTTGAACTCTTTCGAGATTGAGTGAATATAGGATTACTAAAGAGAAACATAGATTCTTAATACCCAAAATCTAATCTTTTTCCATTATATGGTTGGCAATCCAAAATCATTTAATAGAAAAGAGAGAGAGAGAGAGACTCAACTTTCTTATTCACTTTACAATAAAAGTGATTTTATTTCGAGATTATTTTTTTCTTACAATTTTAATTTTCAAAAATAATATGGTTATACTTTTAAGATTATACTTAATGTGAAATCATCATACTTGTCTTAGTAATAAACTGATTGTTTGACTCCTTAACCATACAAAAGACAAAATTTTAAAGCATACAAACTTAAATTTGTATATAATTATTTTGTTTATGCTATTTGAAATAAGAAAAATAGTAAGACGTTTAAGAACATGATTAGCTCAGAGTGTCACTCTTAAAGCCATTAAAGTTTTATGAGATAAATTTTACCAAATAAAAAAGATTCCATAAATAGTTAAAGAATTAAATATTTCTTATATCAAGATTGGGAACTTAAAAGGATCATAATGTTATGAATAATCTCATCATAGGAATATGTTTCTAATCATGTCTTCTTATGATAGTCATAATATATATAATTTTACTAATTCAAAAAAAAAAATTGATCTCTAGCTAGTTGTAAAGCTGATTAAACCTTGCCAACCCGTGTAGTAGAATGAGTTTGATTCATCAACAAAGACTTAAAACAAAAATCTAACTTCATTCAAGATAAGTTTTGAAAAGACTTAAGAGGTCATTAGACTATTTCCATTGGACAGATTTGACAGAACATCACGAGAATAGAGGTTATACAGAAAAGATTCTAAAATTGCTATCTACAGCTTTCTCAAGGACAAGTTGACGACTTTTCAATGTAAAACAAACTCTTATGTTCAGCTTTAATTTAATGAAAAGTTTTCCGATGGAGTACTGTGATCAACTAGTCATTTTCCGTGGAGGCCCTCGGAAAAGCATAACCTTAGCATGCATGTACTAATAGCTTCTTCTTTTTTTCTTTTTAAGTTTTCTTTATTTTCTTATTAGCTTATATATGTATATACATGAATATATATATAATAAAAAAATAGTATTTACTTTTAACTAAGCCAAATTCTTGTTGAACAAATTAATAACTTTTGACTCAAATTTTATAATATCTAAAAAGTAACAAAAGAATTAAATCAACTCAAATAATAATTCATGTTACTAATTTAAACTCCTAAATTTTTGAGTTTAAATTACATGTTTCTCCTTTTTTTTTTAAAAAAAAAATGAAGGTTAGCTACAAATGGGAAATTAAATACAGATTCGAAAACTCAACCAATTAAACGTCAGAAATTCAGAAAATTTTCACACCTCAAACGGAGGCAAAAACCAGAAACCCATTCATCAAATTTTGTTCTATACTATCAAATCGTTGTGGAATACTTTTCCTGAACCAGTACTTACTAGGATCAAGCTCCGCACTAACAAGCTCCAAGAGGAGTGTTTGACCAAGTAAGTCCTTTATGTCATCTAGCCCTCGGTCAATCCCAAGGTTGGAGAAGAAGCCACCGACGGAAAGTTTCACAGTGACGACGGCTTTGATAGAGGTGGCTTTCTCGGTATCGGTGGCTACAGCTTTTATACGGCCGGGCATGAAGCTGAGTCGAACATTTTTGTTCTTTTTGTATGAGAAATCCCTTGTGATTGGAAGTGAAGCACTGCCATGGCCGTGTACGAATGGTTTGAGGAAAAGAAAGGGGTTTTGGTTGGAGAGCGACCATTGAGCAAGCTGTAGTCTCAGCATTTTGGATGACCTCGGTGGGAGGTGTTTGGTGGTAGAGAATATCTTGAGATAGGAGGCTCACTGAGCATGCATATATGTAGAGCAGGATGTTGACAAAGATGAACAGGATAGCCATACGCTCTCTTCTAAGGTCGTTTGCAAAAACATGAAAAACGATGGAAAATGAGGCTGGAATATTCAAACAAAGTTTTATCCTCTCTGAGGGGGTTGCCAGGATTGCTTAGTAGAATATTCAGATGAACAAACAATGGAAATGTGGTTTATTTATTTATTTATTTATGTTTTTGCCCTTTGGTCCCCACACTGTTGGGGCTTTCCTAGGAGCCTCAAATCCCATGAATCCAGCCATCATACATTGATTGTCTTTTTTTTAGACGGAACATGTGCATTTTTACGAGGATATAACGACGAAACTATTCAATTCCATCTCGCTGTCTTAATTTGACATTTTCCCGCCATCAAAATGTACATTTTCTTCCAACGAGTGAGGCTTTGACATATATGACTTCCAGTGGGCCAACGAGTTCTCCCAAAGTCAAGAAGAAACGAAATGACTTGAAAAGTAGTTAAAAGAGACATGTTTCCATCATAAACTCCATCTTAAAGTAGAGATCTGTGCATATGCATCCGTTCTTTCTCCTAGAAATTTATATTCAGCAGAAGTTAGATGAACTTTTTTAACAAAAAAAAAAATGTAATGATGCATTAATAAAAAGTAGCATACCAAATGATAGAGATATATTCCAGAATTATAAAAATTATAAAAATATAAAAATTGAAAACTTCCAAATCTCACTCAAAATAATATTTTTTTATAAAGATTTTATATTTTGAAAAAAAGCTCTTTTTCGTACAATTTTTTTTACTTTAGCTAGTATGATTAGAATGTAAACTATTTTGTTCTAAAATCGTCTTCTATGTCAACTATTTTGCTATGAACGTCAACTACAATAAATGCAAGCTAAAAATAATAACTTAAGAAGTTTGGAAGTCAAATCATTTTCTTTAATTGTTTTGATTATTTATTGTAATTCTTCATTCCATCCTCCAATATTACGTCAAATTCCATTCTAAGTAAAGATAATTTTCTAAACCATCATTATCCATAAATATTTTAAAAAATAAGATGATTCTTGTTTTTAATATAGAACTAACAAAAATCATAATTTAAGTTAACTAAAAGGAGCCATCATACTATTCCATCTATTGTAGAAAGTCAATCTTAATACACAAGTCATCTAATGAAGTTATGTTTGCTAATACCACTAATTCAAATGAAATTATATTAATCTACTTTTTTATTTATTGGTTGAAACTATTGATAATTTTTTTTATAACAATAGGTAAATTTATTAATAATCAAGGTAAGTGTGAACTTTAATTTAAGAAAACCTCTCCAACTCTATGTCATAAAACTTTTTAGATTAAGTTGCATTACTGAAATTCTTTTACATTTTATACTATAAATTCATTTACTTCATACAGAAACATTTGGAAGATTTATGAGGTTCTAGAGCATATATCCCAAAAAGACTTTATTTCAAAGTTTAAGATTTGATAATGCTAATCTCCATTCTTTCTTTGGTAAGCAAACTATTTGTCACACTATTTAATGAGAACATTGTGTATTTGTACTACTTGTCCAAAGCACTTCTTTTTCTTTTTTCTTTTTCCTTTAATTTCATGTTGTATGTGATCTTAATTTAAATATATGTCCTTAGTTTTATTATGTATAATTATCTGTAAAGAAATATAAGTTTATTCTATTTCAAAAGAAAATCAAACCGGGAATAGGGTTATTAATCCCGTTTGGACGACCCCCTATTTTATCAATTTCCATCCCATCCAGTGAACTTACGAATGGTCACTGCAATCCTTCTTTTCTTAAACCCATTCTAGATTCCAACGAGTGAATTTTTAAAAAATCTATAAGCTCTTAACTTACTTATTGAGTTAATCTACTTACGAATGGTCACTGCAATCCAGTTTGATTTTCTTTTTGAAATAGGATAAACTTATATTTCTTTTATAGGTAATTATAAGCTCTTAATCTCTCTGGAACTGCTGATCCCAAATATCAATGGTGCGTGTGAGTTAAAAGAAAAGAAAAAAAGAACTTCCAAAAACCATGAAGTTTTCCGAAACCTGTCTTATCCAACTTTTAAAGAGATTGAAATGACAGGCCTCTACGGAAAACAATCCTCAGTTGGCTTGATGTGCCTCAACTTACCAAAACCTCATCATCATCGCAAATCTAGGACGCCACCCTTTAACTCAACATTTTCAGTAGACTACAAGGCTTTGGTGACAAACCTAACATGTGCCATCCATCTCTTTTTTAAAACCCACCTAAAAACTATGAATGTCTGTGGGCAGACCGGTGTCTCTGGAATACTAGTGGCTGGCAGCCAAGCCAGGACATTGCCCTCGAGACTGAACAAATTGCTATAAAAACCAACTACTGTGGGTTCTTTTTAGACATCATTGATTCTAGACAACTGTCATAGTTTTGTCTTGGATATTATTCACTTCTTATAAATTTAAATTATTAGTATTTTCTTTGACTTCTGGGGACGTAATAAGATTTTTTTGTTTTTTTGTTTTTGTTTGTTTTGGTGGAAATGAGGAAATAAATGTTAGATTTTTTTTTGTCTTTTTGGTATGGGCTGATCAGAGATTCTATGTTTATTTTAGGTGCATTAACTTAGAGATTTTTTTTTTCGTATCACTTTGTTGATTAATATCCTCCTTTATTTCCTCATGTAAGACAGCTATATCCCACCCATTTAGGTGCATCAATCTTGGAGTTTTTTCTTCTTCTTTTTTGTACCACTTTGTTTTCCTGTTTATTTTCCTTACCTGACAAAAATGGCTGCTTCAATAATTTATAATCTATTTAAATGCCTACTTATGTCCTGCACCGTGTCCCAGGATTACCCAAGGACACAATATCTTGTGGTGTATGGTCATTGTCGCTCTCTCTGGCTTTGTTTTACCAATTTTGGCGCACTTCCGTTTAGTCTTATCTAAGTCGTACTATGAGACATACCACGTGTGGGACCATTTCCGAAGAAATTTATTTTGGTATCGTGTTGGCATTCGAGTACCAGACACCGATGTGGGACTACCTTCCTGGTAGAAGTTTTACTTGTGCTACCCCACCCTAGTACGAGAAATTCATCGCGTTCGTCTTACCACATTGCTCATGCGCAGATGCTCTGGTCTAGGACAATATCATCAAGATGTGGCCTGCTTTGACGAAAGCAAACTCTGGAAAAATATTCGTTTCCTGACTGTTACGGGCCAAATGTAAGCCCACGCTCAAAGTTAGGCCCAGCCCAGATTATCTTTTTATATTCTGTTGGATGTATTGTATTAGGGGACTTTTGATGAATGAAACTTAACTATGGTGGCGTCTCCCTTAGAGACCAGAGGTCCCGAGTCTCCCTCTAACGAGACCGGAGGTGTTGGTCTCCCTCTGATGAGGCCAGAATCATATTCCTATCAAGGGCCCAATTCGGTATCCGTACCGCCTGTTCCGGCTGATCCGCATCAGACCGGTAACACTGACACAAGTAAATTTTGAGACCTCCTAGCACACGTAACTGGTTCATTTCTAAAACTCCGTGATCGAACTTAGCACTGGGTATTTGCATTTAAAAAACGTTGCAGAAGAATAGTATTCTAATTATTAGTTTATACGCATGTATAGTAACAGTGATTTTTTGTCTGTTTACATGTATGATAACAGTCATGTGCATCACATTACGCATATTCCGAGCATGAATGACAAAGACACAATAATATCTAAAGGAACTGGAAGCGAATTGCGAGGCAGGTGGTCCAGCTTGATCAAAAGAAGACGAGTCATGTCACATGCTTCTCTACGGAAGTGTCAGCAAACTTATCTTCTTTGAAAAGGACAAAAAAAAAAAGGAATTCTTTTTTTCATGTACCTTTAAGGAAGAAAAAGATAAGGACTAAGAAATTATATTGTTCCCGAATTGTTTGTGTGTTGTACTTTTCAACATTTTAATTAGTGCTTTGTTGACAAGCGCTTGGGTTAGATGGGGACAACTTGAGACCTCTTGTTTTAGGTTCAACACAAATACGTGTGTGAATGTAAACTACCTTTTTCCTCTTCTGCTGTCCAACTAGGCTTAAAAACACCCAGAATTATTCTACTTTTCCATGACTAATCAAAGTAACCCACCATGCTAGTTTCATTTTTCTTTTCATTTTTCTGTAATCTGATAATGAATTCTTGTGATGAAGAATGGCGGTAAATGTTGAATGGTTACAGAGGAGATGAACCTATTCTGTTCCCAGAATGATACCAAAACTTGGATATAGAAATTTGGTTTAACTCATAGAAGGGTGTGCACTCCTGCCATTCACTTGACTTTCAAATCATATATAAAACGTCTAGTTGCAGAATACATAAATTTATCATAGAGTAATTTTTACTGCATCATGACAGACATGTTGGTTGTCCCCTCGAATACAAAATTAGAGCTTCAAAGAGTGCAAAAACGAAGCGTGCCATATGAATACTGACGACCATTTCACTAACTGCAAAAATAGATGGTCCTCTAATGGACCGCTTAACAAGTAGAAGGCATGAGGAATAGAAGAGTACAAAAAAGCCATGCTCTCATTTCATTCATGAACTGTTCCTTTGATTGAAAGAAAATTTCGAGCAATAGTTTGCTGTTTAATGTGTACTCCTAAAAATTGTAGATTAGAAAAGCAAATACTGTGAAAGAGCTGGAAATGAAAGTAGCTAAGCTGATTGTTATTCATGTGGGATTTTCGGGATTTGACGAGATTAGAAGCAAAGCACTACCATCGCCATTGGGGAATGGGTCGAGGGATAGGAAGAAGGTTCGGGAACCGTAAAATTGGTAAACTCAAGTTGGAAGTATTCAAACAAGTATTTTATGGCATCTAGGCCTCGGTCTATCTCAAGTTTCGAGGAGAGGCCTTCAACAGTCAGTCACACTTTCAATGACTTGGATGCTAGCGGCCTCCAACCTAGCGCTTACCAGCGGTGTTATCATCCGGAAAAAAGAACATGGCATAGCATACCATCTTATAATTTCCTAGTAGTCATAGAGCTCCAAGGGAAATTACATACCCTTGAATGTTCCCAACACGATTTAAAACGTTAGCCAACGAATATAATCTCAAAACTGGGCCACCATACTTCTGGCATGTTTTACAAAGCCAACTATCCGGGGAAGACCACACAGGCATGGAATAAGAGTTACCATACTTTTGTTGGATTATAGGGTATTTGGTTTTAAATTTCTTGTGGACATTAAGGGGAATTATCTCTAAACCTCTTAGGGATCGAGAATTCTTGTTCTTAGAAAAAGAGGGAGACAGGAAAAGAGAGAGAGACACACTATCGATGGTAAAACGTGATTTTTCAGACTTTGGAAGAGAATCTGGAACTTTTCTCACATTTGACTGCCCCTCCACCGACCGCTATTTATGCACCACTGATAACAGCCACAATAGCCGACCTATAACCTATAGGCATGGAAAAATTTGTACTCAAACTGATCGAGCATGGGTTGACGCTCAACTTGGTTCGGGTTTTATGAAGGACAAAAGTATCACATTGAGTATGTAAAACTTACCTTTCCACCGAAAAAAAATAAATATGAGATTCTTTGTGATGAAACTTAAATGAAAAAAATATGTTTATTAAATTCTTGAGCTAACTTTTAAATTGATTTTAAAATATTTTAATATGAAATCAAAACTCAAGTTAAATATGCTCCACCTTGTGCGACTTTGAGCCCAATGTCACCTAGTGTGTGAATGTATATATCTAGTATATAATATTTCGTAGTGAAGTTTAAATAAAAGAAATATCCCTCCAATTTTTAGTCTAATTTTTAGGTTAGATTAAGCCTTCCAATAAAGGCTTCAGAAAGGAATAGTTTCTCGAGGTCAATTGGGTGCTTCTACAAACATTTCAATATGGGATTATATACAACCAATGTGATGTTAGACAAATAGAGATTGAAAGCAGACATAAACACACATTTAAGTTATCATATTTTCACTTCCTTATCATTTAAATCTTCGGGTTTGAGAGTTCTTTTTTTAAAATAGAAAAACAAATGAGAGGGAGGCAAAAGTGGGAGATAGACTCAAACTTTTGAATGGGTAAAACGTGATTTATTCGCTTTTGGAAGAGTTTTTGGGACTTTTCTCACTTTTGACTACCCACTCCGTTGACCACATTTTATGTACCCTTGATAACAAACACAATAGCCAGCCTATAACCAATAGGCATGGAAAAAATTGTGCTCAAGTCGATCGAGCATAGGTTGACACTCAAAGTTTGGTTCTAGGGAGCACGCAAATTGGTTCGGCTTCGAAGTTGGAGGGTTCATAAAGGAATAGTTTCTCGAGCTCAATTGGGGAATTATCTCAAGCATTTCAAGTTAATAGGAGATATGTTTTTCGGAGATTCAAAGGACTGGAATTCTATGCTTTAGTGGTCAGTTGCTGTCTTTTATTATTTTGACAACTATATGAAAAGTGACAATTCAAAGTATAACCCAAGTAAATGTCAAATTTTCTTTTCTGGGTTATTGGAGCAAGAACAACTTCTTATACTTGATCATACTCCTTTCCCGAAGGGTTCACTCCCTATTAGATATCTTGGAGTTCCTCTTATCACAAAAAGACTAACTCAAGTTGATTGTAAAGGTCTAACGGATAAAATATTTGAAAGAATAGAAGGTTGGGGAATGAAACATCTAAGCTATGCAGGAAGATTACAATTGGCAAAATCTGTCCTCATTTCTATTTGCACATTTTGGATGCAAGTCTTCTTATTGCCAAAGCAGACTATTTATGAGATTAGAAAAAAGATAAGAAAATTTTTATGGGCAGGTAATATAGATATGCATCGTCCTCACAAAGTAGCTTGGCAAACTGTTTGTTCACCGAAGAAGGAAGGGGGATTGGGTTTACTGAACCTCAAAATTTGGAATAAAGTCTTTTTAGGACGTATGCTTTGGAATCTCATTAATCTCCCAAAAGGCTCATTATGGAGTAAATAGATTCACAATACAAAGTGTAAAAGAACCCCAGTAATGCAGTTGGACATAAAAGGTACCATGGCTTGGAGTTGGCGGGATCTCCTCAAGTTAAGGCCTACACTTACCTTTGTTCTCTCAAGTCCTACATATTGTTGCCAAAAGATTTATAATGATCTTCGGCAAGTTGGAGAAATAGTTGATTAGTATAATTTAATTTGGACAGGTGGCATTAGCAAACATAATTTCATTGGATGGCTTGTTTGTAGGGATAGACTTTCTACAGCAACAGAAATTATACGATGGCTTCTTTCGGTAAACATATATTGTGATTTTTGTCAATCTCATTTAGAAAATAGAAGTCATCTCTTTTTTGAATGTGCATGGACAAGGATGATTTGGAAAAGTATTCTTGCTTAGAATGGAATCCGACGTTACATTGGAGGATGGAATGAAGAACTACAATGGATGATCAAAGCAATAAAAGGAAGGGATTTAGCTGCCAAACTTCTCAAGATATCTTTCTTAGCTTGTATTTATTGTATATGGGCTGAACGAAATAGAAGGCGTTTTCAAGGGAAAACAATAGATATCCCTATTCTCTTAGCGAAAATAAAGAAGATAGTACGAGGAAGAGCTTCTTTGTTTAGAAATATAAAATCTTCTCAATGCAATGTTATTTTGAGTGAGATTTGGAGGCTTCCAACTTCCATCTTTTCATAGATATGGTGACTTTTGTAATACTGGGGTATGCCCCTGTACTTTTGTGCTTCAATATGTATTAATACAATTTACCTTTCCACCACAAAAAAAAAAAAAAAGTGGTCCATGAAATGGCAGGGATGTATAATCAACAAGTGGCTCTAATCAAGCTTTGGCCTCTATGCACGAATTCTACCACATTGGATGTACCTTTCCCCTTTCCTACGGCAAACTTTAGTCATTTAAAACACCTAATTTAGTTGGGTCTTGTCCAAAGAATGTATGCAACAAGAATTTCAACTACTACTTGAATCATTTGGCTTCTCTTTTTCATGATCAATGACCAATCCAATCATTATTTCTTTCTCAATTTAAGGCTTTCATAAGTTTTCATTATTGCTCCTAACGTTTTGGGATTATTGAAAGGAAAAAATGATTTGGTACACTAACTGAAAACATTCGCCAATCCATCTTCTTATTTGTTTATGACTTGAATTCTCTGAAAAAATGTTTCAACTTCAAATGGAAATGCTATTAGGAACACCCTTTCTAGTCACTCCAGGTGTTGAGAATGGCTTCAAAAGCTCGTATGGTACAACTCCAGCTCCATTTCTATTCTTCAAGTTCATGTTGGCATTCCTCTCATCAATAGTCCCTTCAAGCTCTAATAAAGTCCATTTAAACCGCTCGAAGGTTGACTTAATGATCGGGTCTTCAGCCCATGCAAGCTCCAGTGATTCTCCAAGATACTCCTCATCTGGTGAATGACTCGGCAGGATGTCCAAAACAGCCATCACTCTTGTCGCTTGAATTTGTGAAGGGAACATTGTAAGAGTGCACCTTCAGGCTTTCTTAAGAAATTTTTCCAAAATTCTTCATCAGTGTCTTCATTCCTATCATCAATAGTCCCTTCAAGCTCTAATAAAGTCCCTTATACTAAAAATATATTATTTATAAATAATAGTTTAATATAAAAAAGAAATATTTTTATAGATTGAGGCTTTCTAATTGTATCAAGGCTAATTTCTTAGCATGAGATTACTTACTAGGATCGAGCTCAGCACTAACTAGCTCCAGGAGAAGAGTTTTCCCAAGCAAATCTTTTATATCATCCAACCCTCGTTCTTGATGGGAAAAACGATGTATAAAGTTTTCCAATTTGATTAAACCTATGAGGATATATTAAAACACCAATTATATATTTGAATCACAAGTAAAATATGCAAATATCACAATTAATACAAAAGAATTTCTACATGGAAAACTCCTCCAATGTGAAAGATAAAAACAACGGGACCGATCACGGAGTCCACCCAAATCTCTACTATATAAATTGTTAGGTTTACAACCCAATCAAGTCCTTAACAATAGCAACAGGACTAAGATTTACTGATTCAACAATAATAGAATCACTAATTAATAGTGAAGAACAAATTATAAACAACAACTTAATCAAGAAAGGTTGGAGAAATATTACCCAAATTTTTTACTACAATCTGATGACTTAAAGAGCTCCAAATGACGATCCAACCGTACACAATGAAGAACACCCAATCCCGAACCTGCTGACAACAATTCAGCTCAATCGGACCACGGATCGACCTTGATCAAACGTTTGATCAACTGCTGCGCAGGGCCTTTAATTCCTGCGAAAATTCTGGACTAGAATGGAAGCGAAGCACTACCATTGCCATGGATAAATGGCTGGTGTACTTGGAAGAGGGTTCTGGAACTGTGGGATCAGTAAATTGGAGGGTTCAACATTATGGTGAGGTTTGTGGTGGAAGATAACCAAAATGATAAGCTAGAGAAAGGAATTTAAGAGTTTATATGTGGTGCCCAAGTATCGACATTTGTCGACGACGATAAAGTACAGCGAGGGGAACGACAGTGGGAGGATACCTTTTTGCGGCTCGTGAAACATGGGAAGGAAGGAGACATGAAAGAAACTTCCAACAATCTCAAAAAGAAAATATCTGCTGCATATAGTTTGAGCTTAACCACAAATGACTTAAAATAAGGTTGTTGATATACTAGTTTATTTGAAAGAATTAAGAAAATAATATATAAAAGAGTATTTTTATTTAATAACTTTAAACCTTTCTCAACAAATGTTTTGTTGTGTGATTGTTAAAAGTTTCAAACTTTAGTTTTCTCTTATTTTTAAATGAGTTTATAATACTAAGATATATGTCTTTAAGTCTTTGTTTTACTTACCATAGGAATGAATTCACATATTGATGGAAACTTAAACTCAAAAAGTAAAAAGATAAGTTTTTCTCTCATTCTTAAATGACTTTGTAATGCTAGGATATATACCTCTAAGCCTTTGTATTTCTTATTACATGAATAGTTTTTTTTTTGTGGAAAGGTAAATTATATTAATAAATTTTAAAATATATATGCATAGGGACCTACCCCAATATTACAAAAGACATCATATCTATGAAAAGATGAAAATTGGAAGCTTCCGAATTTCACTCAAAGTAATATTTTCCTGAGAAGATTTTATATTTTTAAATAGAAAAACTTTCCTACATATTACCTTTTCTACTTTGGCTAAGAGTATAGGGATATTAATTACTTTCCCCTCAAAACATCTTTTATTTTGTTTAGCCCATATACAATAAATGCAAGCTAAGAAAGATAGCTTAAGAAGTTTAATAGCTAAATATTTTTCTTTAATTACTTTGATCATCCATTATAGCTCCTCATTCCATCTTCCGATGAACAAATTTACATTTTTTTTTTGTGGAAATGTAAATTGTATTAATAAATTACAGATACACAGGGACATACCCCAATATTACAAAAGTCACCATATCTATGAAAAGATGAAAATTGGAAGCCTCTAAATTTGACTCAAAATAACATTTCCTTGGAAAAATTTTATATTTTTAAACAAATAAGCTCTCCTATGTACTACCTTCTTTACTTTAACTAAGAGAATAGGGATATCAATTGCTTTCCCTTGAAAACATCTCCTATTTCGTTTAGCCCATATACAATAAATGTAAGTTAAGAAAGATAGTTTAAGAAGTTTAGCAGTCAAATCTTTTCCTTTAATTGCTTTAATCATCCACTGTACCTCTGCATTCCATCCTCCAATGTCACGTCGGATTCCATTTTGGGTGAGAGTACTTTTCCAAATCATCCTTGTCCATACACACTCAAAAAAGAGATGACTCCTATTTTTTTATATGAAACTGACAAAAATCACAAAATATATTTATTAAAGGAAGCCACCGGACAATTTTTGTAGCTATAGAAAGTCTATCTCTACAAACAAGCCATCCAATGAAATTATGTTTGCTGATGCCACCAGTCCAAATTAAATTATACCAATCCACTGTTTCATTGCTTTGCCGAAGATCATTATAAATCTGTTTGCAACAATATGTAGGATTTGAAAGAACAGAAGTAAGTGTAGGTCTTAATTTGAGGAGACCCCACCAACTCCAAGCCATGGTACCTTTTATGTACAACTGCAGTATTGAAGTTCTTTGACACTTTGTACTGTGGATCCATTTACTCCATAATGAAGCTTCTGAGAGATTTATGAGATTCCAAAGCATACATCCTAGAAGGGCTTTCTTCCAAATTTTGAGATTTGGTAAACCTAATCCTACTTCTTTTTTAGGTAAGCAAATAATTTGCTAAGCTACTTTGTGAGAACAATGTGTATCTATATTACCTGCCTATAAGAATTTCTTGATCTTTTTTTCAATTTCATAAATTGTTTGCTTTGGTAAAAAGAAGACTTGCATCCAGAATGTACATATGGAAATGAAGACAGATTTTGCCAATTGTAATCTTCCTGCATAGCTTAGGTATATCATTCCCCAACCTTTTATTCTTCCAAATATTTTGTCTGTCAAACCTTTACAATCAGCTTGAGTAAGTCGTTTTGTAATAAGGGGAACTCCAAGGTATTTAATGGGGAATGCACCTTTAGGGAAAGGAGTATAATCAAGTATAAGTAATTGTTCTTGCTTTGACAACCTTGAAAAGAAGATTTGACTTTTACTTGGATTATACTTTAAATCTGTAAGGTCAAAAAATTCCTCTAAAGCTTCTATAAAACAGAGAACTGAGTTCACATCATCATGAGAGAAGAGAAACAAATCATCAGCAAAACATAAGTAAGTGATTCTTTTAGATTTGCAGCGTCAACATAAGTGAGTGATTCTTTCAGATTTGCAGCGTCAATGAGATTTAAACGCCGTTGTGGAGGTCTTTAAAATAATGATTCTATGAAGTATCTCCATGACCAATACAAATAAATATGGGGATAAGGGATCACCTTGTTGTAATCCATTGGTACCTTTAAAGTAACCTGCTTGTTCTCCATTGAAGTTTATTGAAAATCTCGTTGTAGTGATACACTCACTGATAAGATCAACCAAGTACTGAGGAGTGTTAATGGCTTTCAGAACACTTAATCAGAGGCTTTCATAAGATCCCAGTTGACCATGTTAGAGGCTTTCATAAGATCAATTTTGATGGCCACATTTTTACCTTTGTCTCCCTTATGGTAGTTGTGCAAAAGTCCTTGGCAAAGCATAATGTTCTCTGAAATTTGTCGTCCTTTAATGAAGGCTGTTTGATTATGACTAACTACTGAAGGTAGAATAAGGCTTATCCTTTCAGCAAGCATTTTTGAAATGATTTTATATATGACATTAACATGCTATTGGACAGTAATCATTAGTGCAACTTGGATTAGGAAACTTTGAGACTAAAGTAAGCAATGTAGAATTAGTAGCTTTCAGCAAGTTCCTTGAAGAGAAGAATTCTAGGATAGCATCTTTTATATATCTCTTCCAATGATAAGCCATGCTTTCTTATAGAACAAACTGTTATAACCATCAGGCCTAGGAGCTTTAAAATCATGAATGTCCCAAACTGCTTTAATAACATCAGATCGTTCAAAATTTGACAAATTAAGTAACTTACTAATGTCCTCATGGAATAGAGAAGCGTACCTCTCAGAATTGGTAGGAATACTTCTAGAGTTACCAAGGATTGATTGGTAATAGGAAATAAAAGCAAATCTTAATTCCTTTTCCTCTGTAATAACTAAGCCATCCTCCAATATCAGTTTATTGATCTTGTTTTGAGCTTTTCTTTGCATTAATGATGCAAAAAAAAATCTTACTATTGTTATCCCCTTCTTTTAACTCTGTGTTCCTTGATTTTTGTTTAAGAATGATTTCTTCATGTTTACTCAAAGCAAGGAGTTGCTCAAGTTGTGATTTCTCCTCAGCACGTGCATTGGACAATATGGATTATTCTCTAACCTACTCTGAATTTGCTTTAAGTTCTCTTTTGCTTCCTTCACCTTCTTGTGCAAGTCACCAAAATGGGTGGCATTTAGTTTCTTGATAGGAGTCTCTAAGGCTTTCAATTTTTGCACAACCCGAAACATTTTTGATCCACTTATTTATTGTTGCCTTACTGATCTTATTGTATCCATGAAATTTGAACAATCAGTCCAAAAATTAAAGAATCTGAATGGAGAGTTTTTCCTGTATATGAGAGTCCTAAAATTTACTAAACATGAAGAGTGATCCAATACACCAGGAAGTAAAAATTCAATTGTGAATCTGTCAAAATTATGCACCCGATCCACATTAGTAAGGACCCTATCAATTTTGCTAGCTCGAAGACTAGTTCCTGAGCCTTTATTTGTCCATGTGAATAGAAGACCATAAAATGAAAGCTCAATCAACGTTATATTCTCAATCATTTCATTCAAATTCTCCATTCCTTGTGTCCATCTAACATTTGAGCCAATGTGCTCATTGATATTCCGTATTTCATTAAAATCTCCCATGAGCAACCAAGGAACATTATTTACAGTAAGATTAAAGAAACTTATAAGTTTAGCCCATAACTCTCTACGTTCAACTTCTAAATTACTTGCATAAATGGCAGACAACAAGTAAGGGTGCATACCTGGCTTTCCAATTAGGCAATGGATGACTTGAGATGAAGAACCTTTAATTGTAAGTTGTAGTTTTGGGGCTTTCCAAAGAATCCAAATTATTAATTGTAAGTTGTAGTTTTGGGGTTTTCCAAAGAATCCAAATTAATTTTCTTCATATATTATTAAAATCTAAGTTTGATAGATATAACCATCTAGATGTAAGAGGGACGTTTTACTCTTACAACAAACCTATAATATCATTGGATGTAAGAAGAAATATTAAGAATAATATGAAGAGTATTTTTTATATTACTTAAATGTTATTTGAGATTTTTTAAAAAATAATATATATATTTCTTTCTTATAAAATAATTTTAAGAAGAAAATAAGTTTTCTTAAGAGAAACCAAAAATCTCTTATACCATATAACCTAACCGAAAGCATAATCTCACAAAAAGCAACACAAACATTCTGAAAAATGCGCTAAAAACCTAACATACTTCTTCCTGTTAAATGCCAAAAGTTTCACAAAATGCTTAGAACGGTTTGTTTTAGGAATTCTGACTTATCGAATTAGTTGTATATCTTTTACTGCTACCTTCTATGGATCCACAAAAAACTGTGCATCCAACTCCTCGATAGTTACTGTAGGACTGCAAATTCAATATCTTGCATGGCGCCAACCAAGGGGCCATTTTTCCCTGCGGCGACAAATCACCATGAAGACCCGTTAATAAATGCTTGCCATAGGTTCATTGTCACGACGTAAGATCATTGTCAAAGGAATCGCTTGTCTCTTTCAATCAAACGTAGTCGTTTCACACGAAAACGACTGGGAAAGTGACAAGACTTAGAAGGGACCAGGTATGCTTACTCAGCCTGATAAATCTCAGAAGCCCGTGAATCTACAGTGTGAAAGACCCAGTCATTTCTAAGTTAAAAAAGTGCACCTGGAACACTGTATGTAAATCTGACCCTGTTATGATGGCAGGCGGCAGCTTCCTTGCAGGTGAACTTTCAAAACGTGTATCACATACATATTTCTTTCAGTTTTCAGTCTAAAAAGAACTCTTATAAAGAGATTTGGGGAGGTGCATATTATCCAACTACTATATCCACCTCCTCACATGATAAAAGGCAACCTAAAGCTCCAATTTTTATTTTCTCCGACAGCTAATGAAATTTGGTAGTTTGTTAAAACATTGGTCCTCGTGCTTTACCACCTAGGCTAGAGGACCACAACCAAATCAATCCATTTCTGCCACATAAATTTTACTTTTCTTTTTCTAAGTAGCATAAACAAAAAATTAAAATAAAAAATGAAAAGCATAAATTTCAGAATGCATGACTAAAAGCTTTTCTCTTTTGTGTGCTTAGGGAGTAACCTAATCTTTGTAATATTTTTTTTAGTGAAGGTTCATGTATTTAAAGACATGAAATTATATTACAAATAATTCAAAACAAATATTTATCACTTAAGCTCAAAAATGGCCTTGAGAGATTACAAAAATCCTTGTTATCATTTATATATCTTACTCCCTTATTTGATGATATATTATCCTCACATTTTTAATTTTAATGACAATGATTATATTCTTGAAACTTTAATCGAGACTTTGTTTTTTATTCCTTTCATTTCAATTATAGTAGATTGTACCTTAAAACACACACTTAATAGTGTTTCTACAGAACTCTTTCTTTTCATAACTTTGATCGTCTAGCTTATTTTTCTCTCAATTGTTCAATTTGTTGTGACAATTCATTCATAGTCAATGCCCTCCCTAGGCATTTAGTAAACTTGCATTTAAAGAATAAGTGCTCAATTTTCTTATTATTGTTGACATAAGTTGCATTATTAGTCTACTAAGTTATTCTATAAACTTACTCTCTCTATAGTAGTAAATTCATCTTTATAATAATTCAAAAGATAAAATTATGTTTAAGTATTCTTTTTATTCAACTACTCTATTTCCTTTCAATTTTGAGTAGCTTTTAGCAATGCTATATTCTAAATTTGTTATTCGTTTTAACAGCTTGTTCTAACCTATAAGATATTTCTTCAACTCCATGCTCATGATTCTTCACTTCTAATTTGTTCTTTCACTTACATCTTTTTTATATCATTCAGCTAGATCATAGAAAATTTGAGTAGTTGTTCATTAGGGACACACGAAATTTATTAACTATTGTCTTATTCCAGGTGTGTACAATCATCAAATCCAATCCTTCAAAATCTTTAGAGCAGCAAATTTATTTTTAAATTAATTTTATTATACATAAAATTGATGAAAAAAGACCCTTTTTTCACTCTTGTCTTTTCTCTTTCCTCTCTTCCAGACAGTACGCCCGAACCTTTAAGCCCACTCTGATCGCCTCACGGTGGCTAGCGTTAGGCCCCCTCCCTTATCAGTGCGGGGCCCCGTGCCCTGTCGGCCTTTCTGGTTGGAAAGGGGGCTCTGTTAAGGGTCCAGTCAGGCCCGAACACCTTCACGGGCGCCATCTTCTCAGGCATCAAGCACCCATTAGGGCCGTTTGCATCTCCAGCTCATGCTATGTCCCTGTGCAAAAGGAAATTGCGTAGAAACACAAAGTTTAAAACTCATCCGATAGGAGATGGGAACGACAAACAAATCCCAGTAGTTAAGGAACCTTAGGTATTAAAAAACAATTAGGAAAATAATCTTTAAATGCTGTGGTAGTCACTACAATGACAACCAACTTAAGTACATCAATTGATGTTGTTATATTGCATAATATTATATCCTAGTACAAAATCAAAATCCTCTCTATGTGGATGAAGATGGGGACAAAATCATTTTTGATGAATCCTTTCTTGTGGTTCAAGTTGAAGAGAGAGAGAACAAAATGTAAATTGGTATGAAATTGAAAGAATCATATTGATTTGAGCAAACCGAATACAAGAAGAAGAACGGGAGAAGTGGTTCCCGAGTTGTATATAAACTATTGAACATGAACATGTATTTATAGAAGGAAAGGAAGCATCGGGTAGGTGTCAATTGTCACGCGTGCTTTATTGTGTGAAGCCGCAGACAATGTGGGCGCCGCATATGGAGACCATTTAGGTGGGCACCGAATATTTATGGCAATATTCACGTGCAAGCAGACAAGGTGGGCGCCGCATATGGAGATAATGTAGGTGGGGTGGGCACCGCATTGTCGGTAATGCACGTGAATATTGACTAGCTCATATTCCAACAGGCCCCCTCAAGCTAGTGGTTGGTATGTGTTAACAACACCTAGCTTGGAAAGAAGATGAGTGTGCTGATTTGCTCCCAAAGCTTTTGTAAGGAGGTCAGCTGGTTGGTCCTTAGTACCAACATGCTCGGTCTTGATAATCTTCCGGCGTATCTTTTCACGGATGAAGTGGCAATCTACATCTATGTGCTTCGTGCGTTGATGAACCATAGGATTAGCTGCAAGTTCCATCGCAGCCTTGTTATCACAAAAAAGAGTCACAGGACGGGGAACATCAACTCCCATGTCGCCAAGAAGGCCAAGTATCCAAAGTATCTCACAAGAGGTGACTGCCATCGCCCGATATTCAGCCTCGGTGGATGATCTAGATACAACCCATTGTTTCTTGCTTTTCCAAGAAATCAATGCATCTCCGAGCATGATGCAAAAACCGGTCACTGATTTTCTACCAATCTTGCATGTGGCATAATCTGAGTCACAATAAGTGTACAGGGAAATACTTTCCGCATAAATTTTTACCTAAAAAAAAAAAGTGATATGAGTTTTGGTATCACGACATGAAATGTATTTTTAAATCTATGTTTGCATCTTTTTATACTTTTTGAAATAAAAAGAATAATAAAATATTTAAAAACTACTAAATGAATTTTGGTATCATGACATGAGTTCTAAATTTATAGTTCTTAAAACTACTAAAAGGTTTGTAAGATATAGATTTTGTTAAGTTAAAAAAATCTCCAAAACAGTTGCAAATCTATTTATTAAATATGCTTGGAGACTTGGGCACATTGGTTTTCATGTAATACAATCTTGTGTGAGGTTCTTTCATAAAAGTATGTTGGTACCCTCAACCTTTTTTATTGATATATCTTGCATATAATTTCTTTTACTTTGTAAAAGAATAAAAATACAAAGAACAAAAAAGAGTGAGAACATATATTCCATTGCAAATAAAGTTTAGAAAATATAGGAAATATATTATTTTCAACGATGTCCATACAAGCATGGTGAGAAGGCTTTCTGCATAAATCTTTTTCCACAAAGGGTTGCTGCATTTAAATATTAACTCTCATAACGTATTTGAGGGTTTATTTCTTTTTAAACTAATTTATAAAAAGGAGACATATATTCTAGTTTATAAAGGATACACCAATAACATTTACACTATTTTCAATAATTTTTTAATAAAATCCAAAGACCATATATAACCCTTTTTAGAATAGTGACAAGCATAAATTCCACGTATAAACCATGATTTCCCACAAGTTTATTTTACACATTTTGGAAAACCAATCATTTCGTTCTAGGGACAAATCTTCATATGAGCAGATGTAAATTTCCCATAAAATTCATGTTCCAGCTATGTAAGACCATTTTTGACTATTGACTTAGGAAGTGAAATTACACTACATTAGTAGGCGGTATTATTGTTGACACTTTGTTTTAAGGCCCATTGGCTTAGTAGTAGGTTAGCAGGAGCTATCAATTATTAGATCAGATGTTCAACACCAAATGCACGCATAGGTGTATAAGTTATAAAATTAAGGAAAAAAAAAAATTACTGCCACTTCAGGATACAAAAAGACTTGGAAGTTTTTGAATTTAGATAATACTTACCTATACTTGAAAGATCTAATACTTTTGATTTTGTCTACACTAATATGGTTCTTCCATTTTGGAAAAAAAAAAAAAATTGCAATTCCTTAGAGAGAAAAACTTCAAACAAACGACTCCCCCGTAAAGGTTGAGGATGGGGAGGAAATCACATATGAAAAGGCCACAACTGCTTTGAGAAGAGCTGTGCATTTCTTTTCCTCATTGCAAGCCAATGACGGTCATTGGCCTGCAGAAAATTCCGGCCTGTTGTTTTTGCTTCCTCCATTGGTGAGTCTCATAATTTTCATCATTTTTAAACGGTGATAGTCACTCATTTTTATTTTTATTTTTTTGAACACACACCAACTCATATACTTGGATGTTAAATATGGAACCAAGAGGTCTAGGCAACCCCACTCCCAATTGAGCCACAACTGTCGACTACTTAATTAAATTAAAGTCATTTCGTAGGTACCAATAAAATCGTAGAAGTCAGCTTTTATTTATAGTATCATGTACCTATACAATTACTTGACTTGTCTAGTACCTGACACCTAAACATCTTCCAAAGATTGACCGTGGTGTAACTAGTAAAATTGCACAACCGCGTACCTGCTCTTGACACAACTACTAATTGTCTTCTTCTTAACCCAACAATATGCAGGTATTTTGTCTATACATTACAGGTCATCTTAATACTGTGTTCCCAGCAGAATATCAAAGAGAAATGCTCCGATACATATACTGTCATCAGGTTCGTATGCTTCGAAGCTTTACGTGTTAATTAACAAAATCGGACCAAAGTTTCTACTGAATTACTTACTTCCTCTTCTATTTTTCTCTTTGTTTTTCTTTTTCTTCCCTATTATTACCTTTTTAAGGTTTGAGTTGTCATGTTTAACGCGTATCTGCAAATTTGGCATATTGCAGAATGAAGATGGTGGATGGGGATTACACATAGCGGACAACAGTAGCATGTTCTGCACTGCTCTCAACTACATCTGTTTGCGTATATTAGGGGAAGGACCCGATGGTGGTCAAGACAATGCTTGTGCAAGGGCACGGAAGTGGATCCTTGATCGTGGTGGTGTAGCACACATCCCTTCGTGGGGAAAAACATGGCTCTCGGTATGACTCACTACGTTTTAAAAAACACCGAATTGGTGTTCAACAGTAAAATGATTCAGGTTTTAGTTTACCTTATGTTGAAGTGAGATGATAGTCAAAAGGTCAATAACTGCAAAGATGCAGTGCAAGTTAATTTTAAATTTTTCACTATTTAACCAAATTCTAATATGGCATTAGAGCCTCCGATGGTCCAACTTCTTCTTTAATTTCGAACACTTCACTGGTTGAAAAATGATTCTATGTATGAGTTTCAACTGTCCATTATGCATGAGGCCTATCATGACTATATGTTTAGGTTCCAACTATTCACTATAGATGAGGCCTCTTTGCCAATAGTTAACTCTGGTGTACATTTTTCCTTTCGTGTAGATACTTGGTGTGTATGAGTGGACTGGAACCAACCCAATGCCTCCAGAGTTTTGCATTTTTCCTTCATTTCTTCCCTTGCATCCAGGTTTGTGCACTGCTTCGTTGGACTTCCTGAAATTGGTAGTTTACCCCAGACCCAGTTTGCACAATACAGCATTCATTGTAATGTGGCGATGACCTCTATTTGAAGTCAATTCCAGTGCAGGGACCTTTACTTTTTGCTGTTGATTATTAAACTTGCTAATTATTGCTAATCAATACCCTTTCCCTAAATTGCAGCCAAAATGTGGTGCTACAGCCGGATGGTGAATATGCCCATGTCATATCTATATGGGAAAAGATTTGTAGGCCCAATCACTCCTCTTATTCTTCAATTAAGAGAAGAACTTTATAATCAACCATACAACAAAGTTAATTGGAAGAAAACACGTCATCAATGTGCAAAGGTAAATTTATCTTAACTTGATGTACCTCATTAATATGTGCTTATTGCTAGATATGTTTTCCAATATTCCTCTAGTGCAATTATCATGCAAAACTATTGTCACAGGAAGACATCTATAATCCCCATTCTTGAATGCGAGATTTGCTTTGGGATAGTATATACTTAATGACTGAGCCTCTTCTCACTCATTGGCCTCTAAACAAATTGGTTAGAGAAAAGACACTTCAAATTACAATGAAGCACATTCATTATGAAGATGAGAATAGTCGATACATTAATATGGGAGCTGTGGAAAAGGTAATCCAATTAGACATTCAAGGGAAGCAATAGTGAGCATTTATTTGCACTATATAACAGTACTGCTAAAGCCGTTTACTTTGAACAGGTTCTTTGCATGCTTGCGTGTTGGGTTGAAGATCCAAATGGGGATTATTTCAAGAAACATCTTGCTAGGATCCCTGATTACATGTGGATCGCTGAAGATGGAATGAAGATGCAGGTCTTTATGCATATTCTTGAAAAAAAAACATTGTACAACATTTTTGGTTTTGTTTAGTCACACTTCATATTGAACTATCATAAAAAAGTTTCCTACAATATATTTCATTGTAGATATGGTTTTGTAAATGTAACTTTTCTAGTAATTCAAGGTCCTTTCTATAGAGAGGAAAAGGATCGCTGACTTCGATATTTGCCATTTGCATGCAGAATATTGGGAGTCAATCGTGGGACACCAATTTTTCCCTTCAAGCTTTACTTGAAAGTGATCTAACTGATGAAATTGGACCTACACTTGCAAGGGGGCACGACTTCATAAAAAAATCTCAGGTTTGGTTTTGGTTGAAACTAAGTATTCATCAAAAGTATCACATCTCTGCATTTGCCTAAAGAATAAATAAAACTTTCAAGCATTTATTTAAATTAACATTTTGTTTTCTACTGAAAATTTTAAAGGTGAAGAACAATCCTTCTGGAGACTTTAAGAGGATGTACCGTCACATTTCAAAAGGATCCTGGACTTTCTCTGATCAGGATCATGGATGGCAAGTTTCTGATTGCACTGCCGAAGGTTTGACGGTAATCTACTTCATTTTAATCCTTTAGTGGTTCAAACTACTGTGTTATATTTGTTCTTAACCAAACTCTGCTATATTTCACAGTGCTGCTTGCTTTTGTCCATGATGCCACCTGAAATTGTTGGTGAGAAAATAGAACCCGGACGATTTTATGATGGAGTGAATGTCCTTCTTTCTCTACAGGTGAAAACTGACTTCCAGTAACATTTTGCCTTAAAGTTCACCGATCTAGCAACTATGAGCATGTATAGAGCAGTTATTTCGTATGTACATCAACACCTACATATAATAGTCTCTATGTATGTCTTAATACAGGGAAAAACTGGAGGTTTATCTGCCTGGGAACCAGCCGGACAAGCAAAATGGTTGGAAGTAAGTATTTTATCGTATGAAGTGACCTTTAAACATTCTTATGGGAATGCTTAAAAATTCTCCAGTGTTCGTCAACTTAACCCTTATTGCTCTGTATCATCAGCTGCTTAATCCCGTAGAATTCTTGGCGGACATTGTCATTGAGCATGAGTACGCTGAGTGCACTGCATCAACAATCAAAGCATTAGTTTTGTTTAATAAGCTATACCCTGAGCATAGGAAGGAAGAGGTTGAAAACTCCATAAAGAATGCTGTTCAATTCCTTCAAGACACACAATTGCCCGATGGTTCATGGTGTGTTCCTCCACTAGTTTTAGATATTATTCCGAATATAATTGAGAGGTCAATTACGTAGTATATGTAATTCCCCAGGTATGGAAATTGGGCAATTTGCTTCACATATGGTACATATTTTGGGCTTAAAGGGCTGGCCGCGGTCGGCAAGACTTGCAACAACTGTCCAGCCATGCGCAGAGGCGTGGATTTTCTGCTAAGAACACAAAGAGATAATGGTGGTTGGGGAGAAAGCTATCTCTCCTGCCGGAACAAGGTATCTTGAGAGGCGTAATGCTAAGAGTTGCATTCTTCTTAATTTCTGCACTATCATTCTTTCCCAACGTTAACTTTAGCCGCACACATAAGTTATTTTGGGATTTGTTTCCAAATTCTGAAGAGAAAGCGAAAGTTATAGAGAGTGTTTCATATCCCCCGGCAGTAGGCTTCATAGAGAAAAATTTAAGAATTGTTAATAACAAGCACCATCTTTTCTCGAAATTTTTTTTATAAGGGGATGAATTTCAATCAAGGAAGTTTTTAGATCGGTTTGTGTGGTAGATTTTTTCCTGTCTCTAAGATTTTTCCGATGATAGATTATGAAACTCTGAAGTCTCTGTACTTGATAATGCAGGAATATGTACCTCTTGCGGAAAACCGATCAAATCTGGTACAAACGGCATGGGCAATGATGGGTCTTATTCATGCGGGACAGGTCCGTTTATGGTTTTCTTTCTCTTATATCATACTGTCATATGCTTTTCTTGCATATTCTGATACAAAGAAAGCAATTGCATTAGGCTGAAAGAGGGGCGGGGGCCTTGGCTCAGTGGCGTTCTCTGAGCCTAACCCTGACCGGCCGTCCCACCGGTCAGGGGTTCGAATCCCGTCCCTCCCCTCCCCCGGGTGTGTGAGTTTATAATAAAATTTTTTTTTTTAAAAAAAAAAAAAAAAAAATTAGGCTGAAAGAGACCCAAAACCTCTTCATCGTGCTGCAAAACTAATAATTAATTCTCAGTTGGAAGATGGCGGTTTTCCACAACAGGTACCTCTTTTTACATGGCTTCAAACTAAGAGAGAGAAAATGATAAAAACTAAATAACAAGGAAAAGTTTGCCAAAATCTGTAGTTCACTCTTGCACTACGAAACTAGAGCTAAATTCAGGAAGAATTGGGGGAAAGCAGAACAGCTTAATTTGAAGTGCATTATAGGAAATCACTGCAAAACTTTATAACACTTGGTCGCTCTCTTATACAGGACATTGTTTCGGCCTCCCTGAAGACATGTATATTACACTTTTCCGCATACAGAAACATTTTCCCGCTGTGGGCTCTTGCAGAGTACCACAAGCGCGTCCCATTGCCATCTAGAAAAGTTTAAATCAAGTAGTAGACCACGCAGCTCAACTACTGGACAAGTGGCACCGATCAAAAAGTGGGTTGTTAATTTTCGTACTGTTCCGATTGCTTGAACGAGCTGTCATCTTGAATGCAGCGCAGAGCTACAAAACTTTACCCTTCTGCTTTATAAAGAGTTTGTAGAGCCTGCCAGTTCAAGACCCGTTGCCTTGTGAAATTAACTTTTATATACTGCAGGAATAAGTCTATAATTCTCATTCGACGTGGTAAAACAAAAATGCTGTACTACTTATGCTGTTTTATGTTTTTCGCTAAGAAGCCTACATTGACGACTATTCTCTGTCAAATATGGTAGAGCTTGGCCTGATGAGCCGTGCCATTCCTTCTATTGAAAGTTATTGTTTTCGTTAATATTTTATATGTTGGACGACCAATTTATCCAAATCATTATTTGTTCCGCGATATAAGCAAAAATATTCTGTCTAATATTAGAATCCAATAAAGAAAAGATATGAAGCAATTGATACACAAATATTATTTGTGTGCCATCAATTTATTTCTAATAATTGCTTTAGATGGTGAAGTGCCAAATAAAGTTTTGTTTTGTAAGAATGTTTTCTATAATTATCTAAAGGTGTTTGGTTACAAAACATTTTTTTATATTCCAAAAGATAAGAGGTCTAAGTTAGATTTAAGACGAGAAAATGTATATTCCTTGAATATGATTCTAATGAGTTTGGTTACAAGTTTTATAATCCAACTATGAAGAAAATTGAGAAAAATTATGATATTTCATTTTTTGAGAATTAGAAAATAATGAATGTTAACCAGAAAGAGAAGATTGTGTCACAAGGCTTTGAGATTCATATCAATGTTGATTTAATTCCTTCAAAATGATTTGTAGAGATAGTCACTAGAATAGGTTGAAGGTGCCATTCAATATGATGTTCAAGATCAAATTTAGAATTAGATTCAAAATGACTAACATGATATAGATAATAGTGACACTTAGACAAATAGTATTGTTGATGTATAATAAGATTCATCTATAGTACCACCATTGAAGAGGTCTACTAGAGATTGTCATCCATCCTCTAGATACTTTAATGAGAAGTGTGTATTATTGATTAATGTAGGTGAGCTTAAGAGCTTTAAAGAAGCAAGAAATGATGTGAACATTAAACATAAAGATAAAAATAGATTGATGCAATGCAAGATAAGTTGAAATCTTTGTACAATAATTAAATATTTGAGTTGGTGACATTGTTTAAGAGCAAGAGACTTTGAAGAATCATTGAATTTATAGATTGAAGTATGATGAAAAAATTTTACATCTTTGATATAAAGCTAGAATAGTCGCTAAGAGTTTTAGTTTAAAAGAGAGGATTGTTATCTTGGTCCAATGTAAATCCAGTTTTACATTGGGTCCTTATTTAAGATGGCATTGCCCTAATATTAGATAAGGAGATTTTTTAAGGGTAGCAATAAAAAAGATAAAAGAGATAGAGAAAACAAAAATAAAATAAAATAAAAGAATAGAATTTCACAGGAATTAGAAGTCATGTGTAACAGTTTGTCAAAAACTTAATTAGGGTAAATTTATGGGCTAATTGAGTTGATTTTCGATTAGCAAGTTTGGGATTGGGTGTTCTTTATTTTGAACACTTGGATTGTCATTTGAAGCTCTTTATATCAACATATCTTGATTGAAAATATGGATATTTTTAACTTGTTTTTCATTATCAATTATTTATTCTATTATTATTAGATTAGTGAATCTTTGTTCTCTTGATATTATTAAATACTTGATTGGGTTGTAAACCTAAAGTGTTATAAAATGAATATTTGGGTGGATTCTATGATCGATCCTATGATTTTTATCTTTCACATTAAGGGAGTTTTTCATATAAAAAATTCTCGTGTATTGATCATGTAAATTGTAGTTTTTATATCTTTTATTGGTGATTCAAAATACACTATTTGTGTTTCAATATTTTCTCATAATTTCAATAAAATTGGGAAAATTTTGATTTTTTTTCCCACCAATTGCTTCATTATCCCTCTGCACTCAGATGGATCTTTACATATTGTTGTATCTTTTCCAACAGAAACTCTGCAGAGTCGTGCTGTTATGCCTCCGTATCTAATCTAAGTCTTATGCTTTTGTAGTTTAAATAGCAGTAGGATGTGTGCAAAAGGTATTCTTATTGTTCTGTAGTCTGAACTGTCTTGTTTTGTGTTATCTATCTAGTGAGGTGTTTTTCTGCATTTTCGTCTTCAATAGTTCAGTTTTGTTCTGACCATTAGTTTGTGAAGCACTTCAATGATTCTCTGACCATTAGTTTGGGATATGTATTTTTTCAACGGTGGTATCACAGTAGAGTTTCGACTGTGTCTAGGAGTTTTTATTCTATGACATTTTTTTTGCTCTCTAGGTCTATTAAAATTTCTTAGCTTATGGCGTCCTCTTATTCATCTACTGCTGAGATTTCTCATCTAATTTTCGGAGCGGAAAACCACTAGTACTGGGCGATTAAGATGCGTATTTATTTCAATTGTTCTGTTCTCTGAACTGTACGGAATCGTTTAGAGTAGGATGCTGTCAAACAAGCTTTCCAGTCCTTGAACGGGAGTCGCAGCAGGTTCATTTTCCTCTCCTGCACGTCCTTTGGATAACCCATGAAAAATGCAAAAGAAAAGTTCGTATTACATGCACGTGGTATTCTACCTATGCACGCTAAGCTTTAGCTTTCCTGAGAGAACACTGGGACGTGGGTCATAGAAACCCTTTTTCCTAATGATTTTATGGTGTGGGCCAATATACTTCTCCTTATGAAATACGCATCTTTCAGAATCAAATCCAGGAATTGTTGGACACGCCACGACAGATAACAGTGGGACGTGGCTCTTTCTCCTTCAAAATTTCTGCTCCTCCTCAAGTGGACGGTGCCACTTAACGTGGAGCATTTTCATGTCCCAGCAGGAGAGCAATGAAAATGTAATCAGCGTGTCTATTACAACGAAAGCGGGGTTTGACGTCCAAGAAATCGATGGATTGCAATTCACCTATTAGATGTCAAGTATCATCAACTTTTGGTTACGGTGGCGTAGAAAGTGAACAAATGAAAATAACAGTAAGAAAGGAGCATTATTCGAAAAGGAGACAAGAAGGAGAATAGCAACCTAGTCTTGAGAACAGTCCTTGTACGTTTTCTATCAGTTTTATAAGTCTCGTGTTATTTAAATTTTGTTCAAAATTTTTTTATTTTTTTTTAACTTTTACTCTCAAATAAAATATAAAGTAAAAGTAAATTTTATAACATAGAATTCAAATATACTTTTAGAATGAGACATTTCCCGTGCTTGAAAGCTCAACACAAAGCGCACAATTCGTATTGATGTGAAAAAAATAACATTTTTTTTATAGTTCTTTTATAAAAAATAGTTTTGATACTTTTAAAAATACTTTTTATGTGAAAAAATAACTCTTACTTTTCAACAAAGTTCAGAATAAGATTGGATTTTATAATTCTTTTAGAGCATAATATAACCTTTTATGTACTTCAGCCGAAAGATGTGTAGGCTCGGCCGCTCTTTGGACAATGTCATATTAAGATGCCATTTGTTTGGCATGGACGGCCTGTTGACCGCAAACGATTAGGAATGAAACTGCCCCTGTTTCTTGTTGGTCCCAGCGGGCCCGTGATCTAAGTAAGGGTTGTTTACAATTAGAGTTCACATCACCCTTTACTATATCATGTTCAACATGAAATGATTAGGAGGATTGTTCATATACTAAAATTACTCAGGCAATTTTAGCTTGAATTATATGTATTCGACCAAATTCACCTAGTTTGTTGATTGAATAGAAATATAGAAAATTCATTATATAAAGTTGTTTGGCTCATATAAGCTTGCATAAAATCACATTATATTATATTATATTTCATTTTTTTGATTTTTATAGCTTCAAATTATGATAATATTCAAAGTACCTTTTTCATAAGAAATAAATAAATAAATAAATAAGTACAAATCCTAAGATACTTGAGTTATAACTCTTTCTTTTAGCATATATACATACTGCAAAACATAATTATGAAAACATGGGACTTACTGCAAATATTTAGTCCGTGAAAACCACTCAAATGATAAATTCCTAACAATCAGTAAATAGTTCGTGACTAGTACAAATTTCAAGGAAACAGAAATAAAAATGTTTTCAAATGAATAACTCATGAATATGTTTGAGTTTGTCCGTCAAATAAGTGAATCGAATTTGAAGATAATACTCAAGCCCATTGATACACTTAACTACGTTTGTATGAAAATTAGAACTGAACATTAATACCATCTAACCAATTCTTGAAAATTCAAAGTTTGGCCTAAGTTTGACCAGTTTCATTTATAGTAGTCCCACCCTTCTTAATGCCATCTACCAAATTGGCACTATCCTTCAGATGCACGAAAGAGGTTTATCAAGTTTGCAACGGCACTCTACTAAACCACATAATATACACCCAAACGTCCTTACTTGTAGACGAGAAAGAGTTTTATTTCGTACGTTGACAGCAGAACAAAGAAGGAAAGAGAAAGTGGAAGACGAAAAGGACACCTTCGGAAAGCTAGGAGGAAATTAATCCAAGGATAAGATGAAAATCCAAGGAGTGGGCTGTGGAGCCTAACGATTAATACAATATGATCAGCCATTGATTGCAGAAAGTGGGTTGGTAAACGACTATGATTTGCCTTGTATTTTTATTTTTCCTTCCCTTACTCAAATGACTTTCTGAGTGGTGCATCTATATAAGAAACCTCGTCAATCCCAGAGTGTCACCCACGATAAGCAAAACCAGCTATGGCAGTCCAAGGTTATCTTCTCAGAGTCCTCCTGCTCGTTCTTGGTTCATTGACCTATAATAGCATTGTTGTTAAACCAAGCCTTCACACTGCTTCACTCAACCGGAGCAGCTTTCCGGCGGGTTTTATTTTCGGGACGGGATCAGCATCTTACCAGGTAAATTCTGGATTTCCTCCGTGTTCTTAACCTGATAGCGTTTTCCTTCAAGTGTCCTGAGATGTCAAGCATGAAGCATATGTGTGGTTCAATCCAGGTTGAAGGAGCCGCAAATGAAGGTGGCAGAGGAAAAAGTATGTGGGATATATTCGTCCATAGATATCCAGGTCTCTCTCTCGTTCTCTATTCTTTGAAAACAAAGCATTCTTTTTGTTGATGGGCTTTACAGTATGCTAAATTACTGAAAAAAAAATACTGAAGTTGGGTCTGCATTTCGTCATAATGCATAAATTATGATGTCAAAATTCTTCTGGGTTTCATGCTTACTCTTGCACATACTCTCACTGCACTATTGGAAAGCATAAAAATGATAACTTAGTCTTCGTTAAACTTATTGCTCAATTTTAGGGTGTAAAAATGTTTTATATCTTATAAAATTCATATGAAATTGCAGATAGGATAGCTGATGGTAGTAATGGAGACATAGCTGTTGATCAATATCATTGCTACAAGGTATGTACATATAATAAAAATTAAAGAAATGTGATGTCACATGTACAATTTTCTAAAGTTTCAAGGTCCATGGTAGCAATCATAATTCAATTTGTTTAACTAATTAGAGCCTACCTAGGCACAAGATGTTGAAAGAAAACTTCAGTATTTTGGTAATAATTTTATTTTTCTAATTATGTATTACAGGAAGATGTTGAACTTATGAAAGAGATTGATACAGATGCATACAGGTTTTCTATCTCATGGACACGAGTTTTACCAAGTAAGATTCTTGTTTGCACCAAGTTCAAACTACTTTCTGACTTAAAATTTATGATAAATAAATGTCAAGATTTTAGAAACAATATTTTCAACCCTTCATACGATTATAACTATTCATGTGGGTCAAATTTTAGATGGAAGGCTAAGTGGGGGTGTGAACCAAGAAGGAATAAAGTATTACAATAACCTCGTCAATCAGCTCCTGGACAAAGGTCAGGATTGGATTCAGTCTTGTGCTTCATCACAATTCATGTCCTTATCTTGAACTTACAGATTAGTACTTATTCTTAAATTACTAAATGCAGGTATAGAGCCCTTTGTGACCATATTCCATTGGGATATACCCCAAACCTTTGAAGACGAGTATGGTGGTTTCTTAAGTCCTCGCATTATGTAAGTTATTACTAAAGTCATACTGTCTAGTCATTTTTAATTGATGTAGGACCCTTTTTTTCTTAATAATTGTACCATAATTATGTTCTGAATAAGGACCAGTTTTTGGAGAGAAAGAAAGGAAGGATCCATTTATGGAGTACATTATCTTTATTGATTGTATTACAAAAGTTAAGGCTCCCAGTTTCGTATAATTTTTCTCGATATATATCCTTTTAAAAGTCGATTCACTCAATTAAGTAATAGTCTGCAAATCTTTCTATGAACTGGACATCTTTATTGATTCGCCATAAACATATTTGTGCTCCGTAATTTTCAGTGATGACTTTCGGGATTATGCGGACCTTTGCTTCAAGGAATTTGGTGACCGTGTAAAGCACTGGATTACACTAAACGAGCCTTATACCTACAGCAGTTATGGCTATGCAAGCGGGCAATTAGCACCTGCTCGATGTTCAAGCTGGCAGAATCTGAACTGCACCGGTGGAGATTCAGGCACAGAGCCATATTTGGTTTCTCATCACCTCCTTCTTGCTCATGCAGCAGCTGTTAAAGTGTACAAGCAAAAATATCAGGTTCTATATGCAAGCATTTAGCACAACTAAACTTGATTATTTCATGTTTATCTAAATGTTGAAAATGATAGAGAATGAATCATATCTAACTTTAAATCTTAAAAAAAAAAAAAAAGAATTTGAACTTTAATACTATGCTAGGAAGTCATATCCCACCTCCATAAAATTTATCTCTTTATAAACTTTTCTTTCAGAGTTTTACATTTTCCATGTGCAATTTAACAATAAATTATAATGCAGTAGCATGATCCAAAAAGGTCCTAACCATTGTGCACAAAACTCAGGGAGTACAAAAAGGTGTTATAGGGACAACACTTGCATCAGGATGGATGGTGCCATTCTCCGATTCGGACGACGACCGTAAGGCTACCAAACGGGTCATTGACTTCACGCTGGGATGGTAACTTTTTATTCTTTGAAAGCACAATTCTGTCTCTCTCGGCTACCTTTGCCTTGTCCTATGTAGTAAACGTCACATTGGCTTCTCATTCTCTTTATATGTAGAATTTTTCCCTTTCTAACAACTCATATTTAAGGGAAAATATGAGTCTTTTAACATAAAGTATTAACAAATGTTAAATTTTATAGATAATGATGCATATTCAATTAAAACTCAAAGGCATTAAATGGAAGAATCAATCTCTTTTTAAAATATTTTTTTTTATCCTTTTATGTTTTGTACGTAGGACTTAATATGTTCACCTTTGTTATGCCACAACACTTCTCACAAGGTTTTTTGTCCATAAGCAAAGAGACAGAATATTAAACTTAAATTCTCAATAGACTTCTTGCTAATGTGGGACTAAACCTCTTAGAAAAGGTCCACTATTTTCTGTAGGTTTTTGGACCCATATTGTGTGACTTTTTACTAATTTGGGACATTCACATGCAACTATTTTCTTTATTTATTTATTTTTTTGTGTAGAAATGTATGTTTACATTAATAAAATGTAATACACAAAAGCATAGGGAGCATTACAAGAATATCCGCTATTTTTTGTAGGTTTTTGGACCCATTGGTTAATGGTGAATATCCGCAAAGCATGCAAACCCTTGTTGGAAACCGATTGCCGAAGTTCACCAAAGCACAATCGCAGTTGTTAAAAGGGTCATTTGATTTCATTGGATTAAACTATTATACTACAAATTATGTAGCCTACACACCTAACCTTAATTCTACACCTTCGAGCTACTTGACAGATTACCGTGCTGAACTTCTGAGTAAGAAGAGAAAACCCTACTAGCAAGTTCTATGTTTCTTATGCATCTATGCTAACTAGGCACTACCGTTTTTCTCTTTTCTTTTTTCTTTTTTCTTTTTTCGGTGGCAGGTGAGCGAAACGGGATCCTCATTGGTCCACAGGTATCTGCTAAGATTGTATTTGAATACCAAGCCTCATTAGTAATTTTGAACAAATTCATAATTTTATTTTCCTAATTTTCCTGACTTAGAGATTGTCTTGGGCTGTGAGATATATCTTGCTATGATGGACATGGTGCAATAGTAGGACCTACAAAAATATATCAATTTGTTCCCTCAAGCTCCCTCATATAATGATCATCATTTTCTTTTTTAACCGCAGGCTGCATCAAGTTGGATCCATGTTTATCCTAGAGGACTTCAAGATGTCTTGCTCTACGTTAAGAAAAAGTATCATAATCCACCAGTCTACATTACTGAAAATGGTAATTTCTTATTTCTTTTTTTTTCTTAATTAAAAAATATCGTTGTTAGATCACATTTGAAGCCAAATATCTATGACCATATTGTAGGATTTGATGAATTCAATAATGCCACCTTGTCGCTTGAGGAAGCCCTTGGAGACAAACATAGAATTGAGTACCATTATGGTCATCTTTGGTATCTTCAAAGGGCTGTTAGGTAAGTGCCTAAAAATCTCTCGCTCCCCCTCCCACGTGTAATTGGCTTTGACGTCCTTGTTTATTTTTGAAACAGGAGAGGCGTTAATGTGAAAGGATACTTTGCATGGTCATTGCTGGACAACTTTGATTGGACCTCAGGCTACACTGTTCGCTTTGGCATCTACTATGTTGACTATAAGAATGGATTGAAAAGGTATCCTAAGCTTTCAGCTCATTGGTTCAAGAGTTTCCTCAAGAAAGAGATATGAGATGCTCATATAATATCAAGTATTGTTATTATTCCCAATCTTACATTTATAAATAAATGTGTCAAGATGCTACTCTTCTTTAATAAAAGAAATATAATCTCAAGAGCTTTTTATTAGTGTTGTTCCTTATCAATAAACTGATGATTGTTTCTTCTTCACCTACATAATCTTTAAATTATGTAATTTCTGTTCACGTACGGGCTCAAATTCTCACTAGAATAAAATGATTATGTAATTCTACCACAGAAGGCGCTCCAACATTGAGCAAACAATTCTCACATGGTTTTACTGTTTGTGAATGTAGCTAGAACGCGACCTACCTCTATCATGCCTTCCGTTCTGCGTTAATCCATGTGAGAGCTTGTTAGCTTGATCGTATGTTGAGAGGCTTATTGTCGTAGTGTGAGGACTTCAAAGGCTATTGATGAAAGGATGATATGTTATGAGCTGTACAGTTTTTTTTTTTTTTGTTTTAATCGCTTTTTCCGCTAAGTAAAATTTGTATACAAACAGTTATCCATAAAAAATAAGAATATGAGCCTACCTTTACAACGAGACTTTTGATAACTTCAAATCATATTAAATCTGATCTCTTCAAGCCTCCAATTATACTAAATATATAAGTTTCTAGTTGTTTTGAGAATTAACCTTTTTTTTAACACAGCAGAACCAATCCCTATATAAGAGAAACACACTCAGAACTAACAATATTCTCAAAGGTTAGGGCTTCGTGGCCAAAGGTCCAGTGGGCGTTAACCACTTTGTATATCTTTAACCACTAGTGGGTACAGAAATTTATGGCTTTGCTAGTGTTCGGCTCTTTAGGCCTTGGTTAGGATTTTGGCCTTCGGGCTTTTGTGTGAGGTCATTTTAGGCCTGGGTTGTGTACGGGCTTATGGCCCTGGATGTCAAGCCTTTCTAGCTTTTAGTGTACTGTTGTATGGCCTTTATGGTCTATGGTTAATGGCCTATCCTTGTACTGTTAGGCCCGAGCGGCCTTATGTGTTGTAAGGGTTTTGCTCGTGGTTCTTTGATGATCTGATGTGAGACTGTGCTCGAAGATCTGACGTGAGAATGTGTATGGTCTGATCTGATTTAATGTTGTTGAATGTGCTCGAGGATTCTACTTTCTTTCATCCAAATAACATAAACAAAATGGGCAAATACAAATTTGAGAATAATTATCCCAATTTTTTTCCTTTGATGTGGGTAAGGAGTCATTTGATCCTAAAATGTCAAGATGACTAGGGTCATGACACATTAAGAGTTTTTGTTGAATATGAGCATTTAGAGAAAGGGATTCCTCAAATATGTTACATAAACAACAAATTGTCTCTTTAAGGTCTCCCATAAATAGATATACCTTCTATGGGTAATTGATCTAAGATTGTTAGTCATATGATCATAGATTGATGAGAAATTGTCTACTCTAACTACACAATTCCATGCTAATTTACTCTAGAGCCTTGGAGAATGATAGCTTTACATGCAAAATATAGTTGATATCAATATAAATCTTTTTGTTCTATCTAGTTGCATAATGGACTAGTTCACATATTTTAGACTAGGAAATATTTTAAGAATGGAATTTATTTTTGGAAATTTCAGTTGTTTCAAGTTAGTCGTAAATCTTTCTCAAGGAAGCTGTAGAATATGATGAAAAACATTATTAATCTTGTTAGTATCTTTATTATGACGATTACTATATAAGGAGAGTAAAGACATGGTATCATACCCCTAGTCCTTGAAGACCCATAATTAACTCGCAAAACCTAGAAGTGAAAAGAATTGCAAGAAAGTAAAAGGACAAATATGCTAACCAATAATTTTCAAAAAAAAAATCAGAAACGATAAAAATTTGTCATAAAGAAGTATAACTAGTTCAAAAATACTGAGTCCTATCCTGTTCTAAGCACCGTCTATGAGGAAAACTAAGACCGAAAGGTAGTGTATCTAAGATTGTTCCTTGCCTCGTAGGTCTTAACAAAAGGTAAGAATTCAATTTGTTAAGGGTAAACTAGTTAGAAGGAAAAATCCCTCAACCAAGAGAAAAGGCCGTGTGTAGAGACAAAGAACAATTGGATGCTTTGTGGTGACCCAAGATTTGTTGATGATTAACGATTTGTACAGTAGGACCTACTTATACAAAATGATTAAAATCAAGAACCAGAAATTGCAATAAATCCTATAAAAATTTGTTGCTCTTGGCCAAAGCATGTTCGTCGTTGATTTGATTTTCTTCTGAAACTCAAGTTAATTAGCAATTTTTTTTCCCCCGGTGTGCAGCTCAGCCAATGTGATCCCCATCCATCAAAAGTTTTGTAATAAATTAGGTTTTCGTTTTAATATTTCCATAGCCATATGAACATATCTTATGGTAACTGGCATAGCAGGCTAGTTTTGAAATTTCGATCCAAAAATTAATGATGAAAACAAGTTAGTTCTAATACTAATTTGTAAGAAAAAGATTTTAGTGTACAGTAGTGCCCTTTAACGCACTAATATCTGGATAGGAAATGAAAACATGAAAATTTATGTTATGAAACGGAGGGCCACTTTGCAGATTTTCTACTTTCTAAACAGCTTCCACTTTATGTACTTCTACGGGAAGAAATTGATTTCATTAGAGAAGCATAGAAAGTAGGTATTAGGGACGATGTAGGATCATATTTTAAAAAGTTTTGAGTATAAAAAAATAGTTAAAAGATTAATATAGCCATTCCCACACTACGTGTTGTATTATAATTAAGATATCAATATATATTAAAAGATTAATATAGCTTTGTCGTTTCTTTTGTTGCTATCGGACTTTTAGTGGACTTGATCAAGTTGTTCTCACTAAGTCCTGCCAATTGGATCTCGATTTTAATAGGCTGGCCGACTTGATCAAAGCGATTCACACAATCAATTGCCGGCATTGACTGGCTGACTGTAACGTTTTAAGTGAAGACATTCTGCTGTAATTATTACAATTTTCGGATATTTAAGTGGAACCAACGCATGAACTGTTTTTCATCCTCAAATTGATGTACTTAACATTTCATCCTTTTTTCTTTTTTAGTGGAAAGATAACTTTTATTATAAAAGTGACAAAAAATCATGAAAAGATGAATGTTAGAAGCTTCTAAATATCATTCAAAATAATATTTTTTTATTAGAATTTTTTTTTAAATAAAAAAATTCTCTCTCATACAACTTTTTCTTACTTTGGTCAATAAGATTCAAATATTAATTTTTTATTCTAAAATATTTTTCTATTCCATTTAACCAATATGCAGTAAATATAAACTAAAAAAAGTATCTTAAAAACTTTTGCAGATAAATCCCTCGTTTTAGTTGATATAAGACATAATTAACAATTGTTTTGTGCTTAAAATGGCCTATAGTTAAGGGGCATTTCATACTTATAATAATCTAGGTAGATGTTTTAAATATATAATTTAAAAATAAAGAATTTAAAACTAAGAATCGCTGAAATATTTTTTTCATTATTTAACACCCTGTCTGTCGTTTTCTGTGCAACGTTTGCGTCTACGAAGTTCTGCGGTACTTCCCTATAAAAACGTCAATTTTAACCAGCATAAGACCCACCCAGCCCCTATGGCAGCATTTCGTAGCTACCTCCTATGGGGTCTCCTAGTTCTTCTTGGCTCATTTGCAGGCAGCACTGCCGTCAGACTAAGCCATTCAACTGCTTACCTGAACCGAAGCAGTTTTCCGGAAGGCTTCATATTTGGGACGGCATCGGCTTCTTATCAGGTAAATAGTTTATAAGGAAGCTCTTCTTTAAGTATCCTGAGATCTCAAGCAAGATGAATATTGCCTACCCATCTATGTTCGTTCTGATTGCAGTATGAAGGCGCAGCGAAAGAAGGTGGAAAAGGACCGTCTATATGGGATACTTATACACATAGATATCCAGGTCCCTCTCTGATCTCTCTGTTCTTTAATGGAACGAAATTTTTGTTAAAATTATTATTTCACATTTTTTTGAGTATAATTTGATTGAGAGGAAGAGCAATAATTGGCAACAAAAGAGGCGTACAAGTTTTTTCTCTTTTTTTTTTTTTATTATTAATTCTTATTCTATACAGAAATCGAGGCTCTTTTAGCCATCTTGTCTGTCCATTATCCAAAAGTCAAGTTACTTTAGTCGGTGCCAAGAGCAAGAAAGAAAATGATTGGTTCTTGTTATCACTTTCACTTTTGAAAGGGGCGTACCCAAATGAGGCGTACATGTTTATTTGTTATTTATTTTGATTCTGGTATTTTTTAGACGACTAGTCTTTCCATTCTCCAAGGGTCAATTAGTTTGTTCAATTTCCTCACTACTTTTTGTCTTTTTGTTTGTTGCTTCCGCTTTTAAATTTTCTTTAGTCTGATGACTGAAGTTACCTAGTTTTACCCATGCTCTTCCAAGTAAATCAACTTGAAAAAGATGTCCGGAAGCCCAGTGCTGATACCTATTGGCTGAGGATTCAATTCCATATAAGTGCCAGAAATCCGTCCGTTTATGCATGTTGATATTGGAATAATGCCGGTATGTATACCAACAAGCTGCGTGTGGCCAAATTGTGCTATGACGTCGCTGTCATATCTAGAAAAGGATAAACAACTTGACTGGAATACCAAACAGCTGTCGCCATTTAATAGCACTAAATTTCTCATATCCTCTATAAAAAGAAGATGGCTGACGTGTTTGATGATTTCAAGTAATTATTAACTCAAGGAGTTCATTTTAAAAATTTCACCTTCTAATAAGTTAGTAAAATTTAGATCTTTTGCTCTTAAGTTTGATTTATGAAGGACATAAGTTGGGTGCATGTATAGTGTCTCTCTAAGTCTGAACCTCTTGGTCTTAAGTTTGACACTTAAAATATGTAAATTGAGTGTATTAATATTATATCTTTGTTTCCTTTTATTGTATATTTTTCCAAAGCTTTATCAATTTGACCATGTCTTCCTAACATGACAAGATGCAAATGCAAAGAAAAATATTTTAAAAACAAAAGCAATAGTAAAATAAAATAATTGAATTTTCAAGACGTTATGTATTGGGGTGAAATATCAAATTTAGCTCTTTATTCTGGAGAAAAGAAAGAAAAAAGAAACAAAATAGATAATTTCACATTCCACAGCTCTTTCCTTGTCAAGAGGGTTTTCTTTTAATTTGATAAGTGTTTTTGGTCCAAATTGTCTCTACAAATCCATCTTTTTTGATAGAAAAAAAATGTTTTGGTTACAAGGAGATGAATTGTACGCATATAAAAATACAACAAGGAATTTTCTTTTGAAGGCCAAAGATAATTTGAATAATTTACCTACTTAATCTTTTACTTTTTCTTGTTTCCACCTTTCTAGAGCAAAATCTTCAATCCCAAACATAAAACGACCAAAAGTTATCTAATATTATGTTGGTGATTATTTGTCATTTCTAGTTGGTTTATGAGCCCAATTATTAGTGTGGAAACTCCTTAATTGTATACTCAACAAAAGATATTTTATATTGAAACTACAGAAAAGATAGCGGATCATAGTAATGGAGATATAGCTGTTGATCAATATCATCACTACAAGGTATGGTGCATATTTATGAAAGTCTTTTATGACAATTTAGCTTTCTAGTCAATAATTCTCACTTAATATTAAATAATTAAAAAGAAAATATTTTAATCCTTTATAACATTCAATGTTTCTTCATGTTACAGGAAGATGTTCACATTATGAATCAAATGGGTTTAGATGCATATAGATTCTCAATCTCATGGTCCCGAGTTTTACCATGTAAGATTCTTATTTGTTTCAACTTTACTTTGTCATCAAAGTTCATGCGCAAAAGATGGAAATAAGAATAAATAAATAAACTTAAAGAAGCACCATCAAGTCTTTACCAAGATGAATTTATTCTTTCTTCGTGACAGATGGAAAGCTAAGTGGGGGGGTAAACTGGGAAGGAATCAAATACTACAACGACCTCATCAATGAGCTCGTATCTAAAGGTAGCCGTTCAATCTTATAACTGCATCATATATAATTACTTTATCATATGTTCTTGACGTTTACTCTATACTTTTCTATAATTGAGTGCAGGTCTAAAGCCCTTTGTAACACTTTTCCACTGGGATCTTCCCCAAGTTCTGGAAGACGAGTATGACGGTTTCTTAAGTCCTCGAATTGTGTAAGTGATCAATAACTTCGTGGTCATCCATTCACTTATCAACACACTTTCAGTTCTATCATGGGTGCTAATTAAATGCATAATGGAGAACCCACATGAGGGAACCTAATGTATTTCCTCTTATGGTTAATTTTTAAAAGCTTATTGAGATAATATGGGTTTCACAATTAATAGAAGATTTAATCATACTATAAGATATTATTAAAGATTCATATTGTCTCACATTAGAAGTGTAAAAATGAACTCTGATACTATATTAGAGTATGGAAATTCATTTCAAAATTTTATAGCATTAAGCTTGATGTCAGACAATTCAACACATACTAGAATTGAACCTGCAACCTATTTATCTTGGCCAAACTCTTTTACAATTTCAGACTAAACTAATGACCATTTTTCAAGCTGGAATCTTTATGTTTTGTTGCCTTTAGCCTTACAGCGCAGCCTTGCTCTAATTATAAATAACTATCCCCACTGAGTTCAATCGGCTAACCTTTTTATGTATATTGTTGCACACCAAAAAAAAATAAAAAAACACAAAAAAAGCGATGATTTTCAGGACTATTCTGAGCTTTGCTTCAAGGAATTTGGTGATCGGGTGAAGCACTGGATTACATTAAATGAGCCACTGAGCCTCAGCTTAGGTGGTTATGCACTCGGGATTCTAGCACCGGATCGTTGCTCCGACTGGCAACATCTGAACTGCACCGGTGGAAACTCTAGCACGGAGCCATATTTGGTCGCACATCACCAGCTTCTTGCCCATGCTGCTGCTGTTAAGGTGTACCGGCAAAAATATCAGGTTCAATACCCAAACTGCTTTTAAAGTGTACCGCGATATTTGCGTTGGATTGCTCAGGCTTCCTGAGCTCGATTAATCCCATGTTGTGATCATCATAACGAGGATTAACTTACATAAAAGCCAACTAAAAGTTGTGTCCTGGATGAATATTGAATATGTGCAGGCAATACAGAAAGGCGTTATAGGAGTAACGCTGGTGACGAACTGGTTTGTGCCGTACTCTAACTCAAGGAGTGATCGTAGTGCCGCACAAAGAGCCCTTGATTTCAACTTTGGATGGTCAGTGCCGCTATAATAGTTTCACTTACTTCTACTGATAATTATTTGTGTTCCTCTGTTTATATTCAAGAGATTCAAGCTAGCGACTTGAACTCTTCCGATACCCACTAGTTTTCCAAATCTAGAGGGAGAAAATAGAATCAAAACTTGACAGTATTTTGGAACTGTGGATTAAGGATGAGAATGAAAAGTAATATATGGTCATACTTCATTGAAAAAAGTACTGAAGTGCATAAGTCTTCTATATTTTCTTCAGAATCATGAGATCCGAGAAATAATACAATATGTGGTCTATATTATTGCAGGTTTGTAGACCCTTTGACCAGTGGTGACTATCCACATAGCATGCGAACTCTTGTTGGAAATAGGTTACCCGTGTTCTCAAAAGAGCAATCTAGGGCAGTAAATGGGTCGTTTGATTTTATTGGGTTGAACTACTATTCATCTAGTTATGCAGCCGATGTACCTCCACACAGAGTTGTAAATGCAAGTTTCATAGCAGACATGCGCGTTAATCTATTATGTAAGTAGAAGGTAAAGCTTGGTTGTTTATGTTATGACATGATTTGCTTATGCAACTAATAAAATTAGATCTACCCTTTTGCTGTGGCAGCTGTGCGCAACGGGATTCCCATTGGTCCAAAGGTGTGTACCAAATTAATCAATTTTATTGATTTGCTTTGAAATATAAAAATCTGTCATTTGCTTCTGTACTCTAATTTTTTTATTAATTTAATTTATCATTCCACCAAAAAAAAAACTTATTGATTTGCCAAAAGGAAAAAGTACTTCCGAGATTATCACCTTAGCTTCTGGTTTGGTAAGGTGTAAAGTTTGGATGCAGATATAATTTACCAAATACTTCTGGTAGATGGTTTTGATGTGCCTTCTAGCAAATGGATTATATGATTTATTTGCACATTAACGACTTAAGTGTTTTACAGCATTATTTGGGCTGAATTATCTAATCGGCTCTGTTTTGTAAATGAAAATCCAGGCTGCTTCTGATTGGCTCTATGTCTATCCGAGAGGATTACGAGATCTTTTGCTATACATCAAGATGAAGTATCATAATCCTCTAGTTTACATCACCGAGAATGGTAGTTTTGTCAAAACGTTCAATAATTGATTCATAAAGTCATCATACCAGTTGTTTTAGACTAACATCCTCATATTACAGGAATTGATGAGTTTAATAATGCCTCATTGCCGCTTGGGGAACAACTTGTGGACAACCATAGAATTGATTATTATTACCGCCATCTTTATTACCTTAACAAAGCTATCAAGTACTTAACAAAACTCTCTCTCTCTCTCTCTCTCTCTCTCTCTATAAAGTACTTAACGAAGCTGTCAACTTGTGGTTAATGTTTTACAAGTTAACATATTTGATGTTGCTATTTTGTACAGAGATGGTGCTAATGTGAAGGGTTTCTTTGCTTGGTCCTTATTGGACAACTTTGAATGGAGTATAGGTTACACTGTTCGATTTGGCATCAACTATGTTGATTACAAGAATGGCTTGAAAAGATATCCAAAACTGTCAGCCCACTGGTTCAAAATCTTCTTGAAGAAATAGCCATGACACATTGAAAATTTCAAGTTGAAACAACCAGAAGATCATTTCTTCTCTATCTATGCATTCCTTAAATAATGTCCCTGTTTACGAAGTAGTATGTAAGGTAAAGAAGTGCTTTGTATTCGCTACACGAGAAAGCTCTTCAATTTGGTACTTTCTGAAATTCTCTTAATTATTGAAGTTAAGCATCTAATAAATTGACATCATTTGCTTATCAGAACCACGGTGCACGGCGACTTATGTAACACGTAGTTTGTGAGATAACAATCAGAAACTGAAGATCCCACTAAAGCACGCAAAATATCTAAAGTATAATTTAGGACTACCCACATCAATCATTTTCAACTTTTCGCATACCATCTTTCCCCATGGGGGACCATGCGAAGGACCACAAAGATATCCTCTCATTTCAACGTCTAGACCTATGGAATTGAAAGCACATGTTTAATGCTCGCCTCTTATCTTTCTACTCCTCCTCCTCCTTCTTCTTCTTTATTCTTTTTTATTTTATTTTTTTAGACATATCTTAATGCACATGCTTGGGTGTCAAATTTAGAATCAAGACATTTGAAATAATAGCTACCTTCAATTGAGTCAAGTGCTTATTGACTCTTTTCTTTCTCTTGCTTGTATGGGCTTCGACATTCATCGGACTCACTAGTGAGGGACAAACAATGAGGAAAAAAAAACGCTAATAATTGTGATAGGTGGTGTAGATGTTCTTCTATCGATTGGATGATTGGGTGAAGGGCAATTTAATGAAAACTCAAAGGCATGTGTCGATCAACAAAAAGTGATTGAGGCACTCGAACAGCATATTTGATGAGAAACTTTCAGCTTCTTGCCCAAGCAACCGCTGCTGAAGTGAAAAGGCATGAAATTTTGGTTCCATAAGTTGATATCCCCAGCGAATTTGTACTTGAAACTTCCAGAGTGCATTTATAGAAATATAAGGTCAGAATTAAAATTCGATGCAGACTCCTACGGAGCTCTGGACAATTTCGCTAGTGTATGTAGGTTATTTTACGAGCAAATAAAAAGTTCAATAAAGTTTATTTGTAGTATTTTAGATATAAGCTTGGAAACCTTTCTAGAACACACAACATTGAGCCAGTTTGAATCAAGCCTTCGAATATTTCAAGGATGGAACCATTTCTTATTCGACTTATTCTCCTTGCACACAATTGAGCTTGAAAATCTAAAGCTATATTTGGAAGTCAAATGGAGATGCTATATGGCACTCCTTTTCCTGTTAAACCAGGCTCCGAAACTGGCTTCAAAAGCTGATGCGGAACAGTCCCAGCTCCCACTCTATTCTTTAAATCACTGTCTGCGTTCCTTTCATCAATTATTTTTTCAAGTTCCTTCAATCTTTCTTTGAATCGTTCAAAAGCCATATTTATCCATGGATCTTCAGCCCATGCTGGCTCCATTGTCTCCCCAATATACTCCTCGTCCGGGGAGTGATAAGACAGTATGTTCAGAACAGCCATTATCATTGTTGCTTGAAGTTGTGAAGGGAAGCATTTCAGAAGTGCACCTTCAGGTTTTTGCATGAACTTTTGCCATGATTCTTCCGTAGGGTCCTCTGTGGGAATGTTGATTCTAGCAATAGTTGGCCGGTTAGGGAAATAACCTGCATAAGTGTATTGCCCGAAGTTTACCGCTGCATGTTGACCAGAAGTGACCCAAGTGATCGTAGTGACGATGTCAATCAGATCTTTGGGCGTTTTCAGGACTGGCCACCATGGTTCGTCCTTCTTGTCAGCATGGCCTACTGTTCGAATTTCTGTCCACCATGCTTGGAGCTCTTGATCAGTTTCTACAAGGCTGGGGTTTGGGTAGTAGTGGTTGACATAATCAGTGATCCATAATTTGATAGCATCCCAAAGGATCTGGCCGTCGTTCGCAAATGGGTAATCTTTAATTGTAAGCTTCAGGCCATGAGGAGCACTTGGATCTTCAACAGCCATTCCCCTACATAAATCAAAAAAATTGGTTCGGATGTTTGTTTTAGACAAATGATAAGCATAGAACCCAACTGATAAACATGGTGAAGGGAAATTTAGGGACTACAGTACTTGCTATTTCCAAATAGCTTTTAGGCTTTGACAAAAGGCTGGCTAAGAGATTACCTGCTTACCAGATCGACAGGTAAAGCTTGGTGGTCGAACCGCCATAGAAGATCGTAGGCAACGGAGCAAAGTTCCATACAATATTTGCCAGGACTGAAGGCGGACTCAATGGTTCCCCCAGCATTGATAAGTGCCTCGCGAGCAAGAGCATTGATCTCGATGGTGTAGCGGAAATGAGGGTGCAACAGTCTATAAATTGGATGCATCACACTAAGTTGTCTATTGGTAGCAATTACATAAGGTTCCGTCACACAATATGTTGTTAGCCTGCAAAACAGCACGCACGAATGCCTATGTTACTACCGTCCACTCATTTCAAATTTTGTTGTGACAATTCTATATTCTATCAAAAATTGAGGACAAAAGTCTCACATCATAAATATATAATTTTTAGATAACATTTAAATGTAAATCATGTTATCTAATTCATGAACTAGTCTTTATATTGAACTCTGAGCTTTTTAATATCACATACAAATGGATCCAAATAGTACCACATACCAGTGACTAACAAGCTGGTGATAGCCAGAGTCATGGGAGAGGACGTGAGCTTTGGCAATCCTCCAAAGCCAGATACCCGTTGAATGCCAAGAGGGTGTAAAAACTTGCCTCCATAGCGGCTTTCCCTCCATCGGCGGCCGAGTCAGTTCAATAGCCAGTGGCCTCAATGTGCCATCTTTGGTTAAGAAGAATACTGTCCGTGAACCATAAAGCGTAGTGCCTTCAAGCTGCCTTACTTTGTTGACAAAAGGTAACAATAGATCATGGTAATCTAGTATGAACAACTTCTTCTGTTTTATGGCCTAGATACATTCAAGTTACGCGTAGTTATGGATAAGTGATAATTGGGTGATAAGCATTTCTTATGCTATGCATCTTCCTTACCTTGTCAACCGTCATTAGACCTCCAATTTCTTCCTCAATCATCTCCGTTGTAATGGCTGATTCTTGTGGGCCGTAAATATCTGGGTCAAGTTTACTCCTTAGTGGCCATTCCTGCATCAAGTTTACACAATTTTTAAAGCATCTACAACAGAAAAGAAATATATTGCAAAATATTTACACCAAAATGGACAAAATTTGTTTATATATTTTTATAAATATGTGAATTTATTCATCTAGAAATGGAAATCTTCAAAGGTTTAAGAATATATTCCAACATGGCAAGCTCTGTGAGAAATACAAACGGAAACAAAACCACCAACTAAACCGACAATCTCGCCAACCACATATGAATCAAAAACCAAAAATTAGCAAAAGCAGAAATTCAATACGTCGGCCATATTTGAAGCAGAAGTAATGGTTATTGAAGATAAAGCAAGTGTGTGTACCATGCACATCATTCTACTAAGGCAACTCACAGACAACATAAAGATGCGTGCATGTACCTTACGCACATCAACTTCTTCCTCACACTCGTGCAACAACAAATTTTTGTCTCCTTCATTTGATAGTTATACAAAACGATTGAAGATGAAATAAAAGGCGTTTAAATCAAAAGAAAAGGATCTCTTTATTTCAATGATGAAGTTTTCCGCTCAAAATTTAGAAGGTCTTAGGGTTCTTCATGTATGCAGTTTTCATAATCAATTTTGTATTGATTATCATCATTAAGAGATGATTTATGTTTGTTTTCCAACCATTATAAAAAGGTAGTTGGAGTGTACTCAAGATTTATCCAATCAATACAAATTGCTCTTTTCATATTGTTCTCCATATGTTTTTTATTTTTATAAGAATTTCTATAATATATTGTAGAAACTCTTATTTTAACTATCTCATCTTAGAAGCAATCAAATTTAGAATTCTTTAAGTATAATATAATAAAATATTTATCTAAGAAAATTTAATATTTCTAAATAGAAATGTAATTTCATTTATTTTTGCACAATGAGCAAAAATCATCGTAAGATTATAAATATACTCCATGGTTATGCATGGGAACTAGAGTTCAATCCTTCTGTAATCAAATATTCTAAGATGTTTCAACCCATACCGTGACCAACTTTATGCTATTTGGGTTGACACCAGCAAGAGTCTGCCGAGCGAACTCGTCGTCCCTAAACCAAAAGAAATTGTCCCCTGCGATTCAAAAAAGAATTCGTGATTTTGAAAAAGAAAAGAGAGGGCTCAGATACAGAACACTATGATTTTTGTGTTCAGTTTTCTTACTCTTAATTGTTTCGGGGCTCTCAAAGCGAAGCACATCTCTTGTTTTCGAGACGGTTTTCACAAGCCTAGGCATGACGGCATCGAGGAACCCCTCTTGGTTTTCTTCCGATGGCAAGTTAACTCCTTCACTGAAGAGTAAGTCTATGGCGCTGACGTACGGGAATCCAAGATCTGCATCCACCATTACCCTTCCTAGGCGTGGCACTAGTATTCGGAGCACCATATATAGTGCTTTCGCTGAAAATGTAAGCCCCTTAATCTTCGAGAAGCGTTCATCCCGTGGAACATAAAACCTTCTACTTCTCTTCTCCGAAAGTGGATCTAAGTCAACGGAAATCAGTCAATGATCACAATTAATCAATGGACTTAACTTACATGATCCATGAAATATTAGACAATTTTCTTTTTCCGTTTGATGCAAGTTGAAATAGTTCCTTTTTTATTTATGTTTTTCTATGTAAAAACAATTGAAAACTTATATATTCAATGTATTCAATATATTCAGAGACCTAAAGAGACCATATTTGAACTAATGTGATGTTATGAATGATTTTTGCATCTTACCGATTTAAAGAATCATTATCCTCAATGGGCCTTTTAAGGTGACATGAAATTGATCATTTTACATATTATTAGAGCCAATACTTTCGCCATGTGATCCAATTCAATTCCAAAAGTGGGTAAAAAGGATTGGGCTTGGTTTGTGAGAAAATATCAAACACAAAAGCTCCACATAAGAAAGAAGAACAATTATAATATACCAATAAATTTAGACAATCCATTTTTTGAATAAGACTTTTTGAAGTGAGGTTGACCTAGACTTACATTGATAATTCTTACAACTTAATAAAATAGAATTATTTAACTATTCTAGTTACCCACTAAAGCGTTGGCAATATTTCTAATTTTGTTAATATTGGGACGCTTGAATTATCTCCCATCCTAACTTACATACAATATATGCAAGGGACAAGCATGTTCCATCCTTTTCTCTGTATAAGTTTAACATGGTTCTTTTTATACAGACAAAGGGCATTCTCTGTCCATCTCTCTCTCGTTTCATAAAATGTATATAAATATAAGATGTTCTGCAAGTTTAGCTCAATTAGATATTTAGCAACACAAATAAACAAGAAAAGAATAGGAAGTTGAGTTAATTCTCCTTTGGCACCTGTTTCAGAACGTGGACGGCCCGTCCTGCAACGTCTAGGATATGGGTGCTCTTTACCTCCAAGTACTGGTCTTTTAAGCTCTGGGTTCTTGCCAGGATCTCCAACATCATTGTAGACATCATAGTCATATATCCTTTCAAACCTCTTGCGCTCTCCTTGACCATTTCCTCGCAAATTCTTGAGATCTTCCTCTCTTAGCCTCCTCAATCCACTTGGCGTTTGTGACGGCAAATATGCCTGTTTCATTCAAAGCATATAAATTGTCCCTTTCTAAAGATACTAATCTAAATAAACCCTTGAACGATTGAAAAGAGAAATGAAATAAATAAATTAGAATCTTATTGTTAGTAACTAATTAAATAAAAATACAATGGTGATATTAATTAGTTGTAATATGTTTTTATGTTGTCACAGTAGAATGATAATGGATGGAGTATTATGATTTTGGAAGATGATTATTTCAGACTCTCCAATGCATGTAGCCTTGATTTCCACTTAATGGATAGAATGAGAACCACCTTACTATGTTATTTATATTGAAATGATTTTATTTTAGTTTTTCTTTTTAAAACATGCACATGGTGAGGGGGAAGGAGGTGTTGAACCCCTAACCTAGTAGACTCACAAACCAAGGATGTGTTAGCTTATCACTAAGCCAAGGGGATATTCCTATAAGATTTTTATTTTCTAAGACTAAACAGAGTATGCTTGAAAGAAAAAAAAAATCAGCTCTATCCATACAATTCAGTTTCCAAAATTTTCCATAAATGGAGAATATTAAGGTTAAGATAAATGTTGGATTGGTTTTAAATATATTGATATTAAACTCCTCCCTTTCGATGCATGTATGTTCACTGCATTGTAGGGAATCTTTAGTAGGGCCTCGTATGAAAAATTTATTTTTCATACACAAAATTGGAATCTATATTTATATGCATGTTTGTATACGGAAGACGCTGTATATTTTTTAAGATTTCGTTCTTTAAAAGCTTATTTCTTTATTTAAAACTGGTATATAAGAAGAAGAAAAATTCCCATAAAAATTCCCATATAAAGCCAAATCTAGAAGTGAATAAGTGCCTCACAAACTTAGGTTTTAATTATCCAATAAAGACTCACTTTCTCCTCTTATTGAGGAAGACAATTTCATATTGAAAAAATTATTACTAAATAATGTTTCAATATAAAAAGTGTTCCTTCAACTTGTGGGTGAGTTCTTAGGTTAGACTTTAAGCTTATCAAATATTGTATCAAAACCTAGATTAATTCACCCTATCTCATTCAAATTTAAGCTCTTTAAATACACCCAATATGAAAGGAAATGTCCATTTCACCTTATTAAACCTTTTAGTTCAAGTTATGCCCAAGGTACAAAAGTGTGTTGAGAATAAAAGTCCTAAGTCCAAACAACATGATTCTTGACTGATGCTTAGATGTAAAACAATATTTTTTCAACTCATAAACTAGCTCTTGAATTAAACTATGGAAACATATAATTGCTAAATAAAAATTATGTTTTTAACTCATAAATAACTTTCTAGTAAAGAACCTATCTAACACCTTTTAAGACCAGTTTGTACGATGAAGAAAATTAGTTCACATGTAAAGAATACAACAAATCAAAATGTTATCATGCTGGATTTTAACAATGTTTACATTTGGCGGAGACTTACCCTGTTGGTAAAAAACACTCGTTTCACTGGATTGTCGTACTTTGAGTGAACCCATGAGCGGCATGTCACATTTACGGGGCCATAAGGAAAACCATCGATGAATATCTCTTCAAGGAACATCTCCTTGTGACGCTCATTCTCGACTAAGACAGCGCCAACCTCCCCGAAATCATTTGGAACCTCGAAACTAGTCTCGTACTTCACACCTTCATCCCCCTTGCTCACCCTTTGAGCAAATCCTTGAATCGTATCCTTCTCTAATCCAGTCTCTTCAAAAAAGAGGTTTACAAACGTATTATCTACATTCATATGGTTTTATTACAAAACATACAATTTTGATTTAGATATTATGTGCGACACAAGAGTCCCACATAAAAAAATAAGACTCTAAAGATACAATTTAAATTAAAAGAAGATCTTTCAATCCTTAAATTACTAACAGTACAAGTTTATGTATGCAATTCTTTTATTGGCTTATTCAACTAAATAAAACGAGGCCCAAAGCATACAAAGACAACATAAGGGCACAAGTAGGTAATTATAACCCCACAAATGGAGGGGAAAAATCAAAAAAACTTTCCAGCCATACAAGCGGCAACTTGATGAAAAACAGCACGAACGGAAATTAAATTCATCGCAAAGGATCCAACGGATCTGAACCCTACACAACTACTAAACAACGTGCTATAGTATCCTAGGAAACTAGTCAGCATTTTTGAACCACATATTGTAGTTGACAGCACGCCATTCACACTTTGCTTTAATTTGTTGTTACCATGAGAAGGGACTGGAACTTGCTCTCGTTGAATTGTCTTTATATTACTTGTCAGAGTACTTCCTCCGTCTGTCTGTCTCCCTCACACACGCAGACAAAACACACCCACGTGAACGTGAGGTCGAAAAGCGTGAATTTTAGTTTGTACTTTATAAGGGGATTTATTATTTTGAATTTCCGAACTTCCTTTTTCATTATAATTACCAAAAAGAAAAGAGAAAGCACAACTCTTTTAAAACACTAGTGTTGGCTTTGCTTATTCGTAATCGGAACTTCGCAAACGTCATTTAGGCCAAAGTAACTAAGGAAAAAGCAACAAATTTGACGTTAGACTGTCCCTAATATGGAAATGATGATTGATTATAGCTTCTAGCTCTACGATGTTAATTACCACAACAAGCGAAAGATAGACAACAAAAAGAAACATGCAACCCTCGCTCAAATTCTAGAATGCTTATATGAAGATTGGCTCCGTAGCAGGAGAGATTACTTACTGGGATCGAGCTCGGCACTTACTAGCTCCAGAAGAAGAGTTTTACCAAGCAAATCTTTTATGTCATCCAACCCTCTTTCTACCCCAAGGTGCGACAAGGATCCTCGAACCGTAGGTTTCACTGTTACAACGGCTTTAACGATGGTGGAGTTCTCCTGGGCGGGACTGGCAACAGCTTTTATGTTGGTATTAGAGAACCCAGTTTGAATGTTTTTGTGGTGCTTCCGGCATGAGGAGCTTGACCAGAGTGGAAGCGAAGCACGGCCGTTGCCATGGATGAATGGCTGGTGTAAATGGAAAAGGGTTCTGGAGCTGTGAGATTGGTAAACTTGGGGCTTCAACATTTTGGTGAGGTTTGTTGTGGAAGACACCAGAATGATAAGCTAGAAAAGGGACTCTCAGACATTTTAGCACTACGAGTTTTTGATTTATAGACAACGATATTGTGTGGTGTGGGTGTGTGGAGGTGAAACATCCATGCTGGGAAATTTCAACTCCAAAACAAGTACCCTGTGAGGTTGAATGAAGTTAAAGGCAACATATAGAAGACTTAAAAATGGTTAAGAGCATTGTATAGAATGTCTTTACATAGGCATGTGGTTTAGTTAGTAGCTCATAGAGCTTAAGACTAAAAGATTTCAAATTTGATACTCAATTTCTTCACATCCCTTATTTACCTGATAAAATAAAAAAGTCTCATACTACCTTAATATTGTTTAAAAAACTTCTTTAAAAATAAAATCCATGATGCAAAAAAGAAGAATTTTACTACCTTAATTGCTCAAGACTTAGGTTCTAGGTTCAACATCCCATATTTCTCCTTTACCTATAAATAATACCCAGCTATACATGATGATTCTAGGGGTATATCCCTAGGTTAAGTTTAGATACAACACCAAATCAAATAAAAATAGATTCATCTAACATTCAAGTCTGCTAAATATATAAAGTTTTAGTTATTTTAAGAATATCCTTTACATTTAAAAATTTATCTGCAATTAGCCTTTTAGTAGATTCAAAAGTAACAATTTCTAAACTAGCAATCTATGTAAGCATTATATTATTTCTTCCATTTCAGAATATACAAACAAATGAAACAAAACATATTTAAACTTAATTACCATAAAATTCTTCCTTTTCGCATCATAAAGTATCCAAATAAATAGGATAGATGTACATTAAGCATAGTCTCCACACGTTTCCAAATGGTTGTAAACAAGCTCTAAAGATGTGGTTCCTAAATCCATTTAATGTGTGAAACAGATAGTAGCTCTTATCTCAATATGCTTTGAGGACCTGAAGTCTCTCATTTTTCTCTAGCCAATCCTTTAAATTTAGGCATAATACTATAGCCTAGTGAGAAATTGCATAGTTGAACCATAAACTTTCATAGTTATCAACATTGAAGCTCTAGAAAGTAATAGCTTTCCAAGTAGATTTAATTGAATACCTTCCATAGACTAAAGCAATTCAAAAAATTTATCTTCAATCCCTTTATTAGGTTTGGGCAAAGTATTGATATTTTTTGTAAGTCTATGCCATAAAAATCTCCTATTGATAGGCATGTTTCACCTTCCATTCCTAATTATTGTTGCTAACTTTGCATGCTTGAGTATTCCAATGCTGAGAATAGTTTGTTCTTTAGATCTACTTCTAAACTAGTCTCGTTGAGAAAATGAACTATTTTAATGTCCTATTAGAGTTCAAGTTAAATCAACAATACCCTTCACGTACAAAACAGGTTGTATTACTCATGTGCAACAAAACCAAAAATTCATTTTAGCTATTAAAAAGAAATTGTGTAAAGAGTATTCGTTATCTCTAAATTTTATTTAAAGTTTCCTTTAAAATGAAACGCATACTCCTCTTTATAAACGGTTTTTAAAAACAAATTAATTTCACTAACAAAGACCTATAATACCAAATAATCCATCAAATAGGACGGGAACATAGAGAGAATTTCATTTACGTACAACCTAAGTGAAAACAAAACCTCACTAAAAGTAATACAATCAATTGAGAAATCTACTAAAAAGTTACATATTCCTTTCTCTTCAAACGCCAAAAAGTATATGACCTAATAAGCTTTGCAATATGGTTAAAACGACTTGATTTAAAAATTTTGACTTACTCAATTAACCGGATATTATTTATTCCTTACTTCTATGGATCCACAGAAAATGTGCATCCATGACCTAGATAGTTACCGTGGGAAAGCGAATTCAATCTCTTGTAAAACGCCAACCAAGCACCATCTCTCCCCGCCAACCAAATTCAATCTTTTGATAAATCCTAGCCGTAAGCTCACTGCCACTGCGTAAGATGTCCTGTCGAAGGACTGGTTGTTTCAGGCGAAAATGACGAGGAAAGTGACAAGACCTGGAAGGACCAAGTGTGTGGATGCTCAGCCTGATCAATCTTACAAGCATGTGAGTTACAAGGCTGAAAGGCAATCATTTATGCGTTGAAAAGACGCGTCTAACAGTGTGTGTAAGTATGACTCGGGAAATACTGATGAGATCCTCTCTTCCTAGTAGGTAAACCTTGAAAAAAATGTTTTTACATGAAGGCATCAGTGTAACCAAGTTATGCCTCAGCAGATGAATTTGGAAAGCTTTGCCCTAATACAAGCAAAAAACAAATCAGACCTCCAATTTCAGCAATCCATTCTCGAAAAACAAATGAAATTTGTTGGTTCCTTAAACTTTTTTACTTTAATGTAGCTAAGGAGTCATCTAATCATTGTATGCTAATAAGTAAAATGGGCTGAACACAATAAAATATGATTTTATAATAAAATAATTGACATCTTAATTTGTTGGTAAAAGTTAAAAAAAATGTATGGGCAAAAGTTCTTTTATTTTTTAATATAAACTTCTTTTAAGAAAATATTATTTTGAATAAAATTTGGAGACTTCTAAACTCCATCTATTCGTAACTTTCATAAATTTTATAATATTAGGATATATCTTTATATTTTTATATACTAATTTTATTAATGCTTAAACCATAAAAAATAAAAAATAAAAACTAAGGTGGCAACAAACTAATGATAGTGATCGGGTGTGTTTAGAGTAGTGATGGCCAAAAGATTAATTTGAAGTATTTCATGTGCAGCAACCTTTGCCTATAGGTCTACAAGAAATCGGAACTATATAGATGGACAAGTCTAGCATAGTACTTTTGGCGGATTGATATATATCTTCAATGATTAATGAATCTTCAAATTTTATCATACAATTAGAAGCATTCACCCTAATGTCAATTGTGTTCAATGTTCAACTAAGGGTTCTTGTAGGTTTTTATTGTAACTAAAATCTTTTCAAATTGGATTATTACAAAGAAAACATTTGGCCTTTACCATTAAACATATCACGTAATCACGTGATCATCTACTTACTGTCAATATTTGCCATCAAATGCAAGTTCTTTTACCAACTACATGGATTGAATTTTTTGCATAGAGTTTAAAATTCCTGATGTTAATAACCCCAATTGTATAAATTTCTTATGAGAAAAGTGACGAATTTGTGCAACGAACATCTTAAAGAACATTTTTGTCCGTTGACATTTTTATTTTCATGGTTAATTGTCGTGCCAACTTTTATCATGTTGTTCAATTAAAAAATTTTATAGGTTTTTTATTAAAGGTAATTATTGTCCTACATGAAAAACAAGAGGAGAGGTCCTTTTTCTTATAAGTAAGAATATTTTCCTACCTAATATCTTAAAGTTTTGAGATAAGTCCTCACATTATAATATGATGTCAGAGCTAGAGATAGGTCGTAGTTTTGTAATCTCTTAGGCCTCAAAGTTGGACCTTTGTCTATGTCGAGTGCTTGTGTTGGATGTGTATGAATGGAAGTGTTAAAAATAAGTGTTGTCCTATGTTAAAAATGTGATAATAAATTCTTAAACTTATAAGTGATGATGTTTTATTACTTAATATTTTAAAATTTTGAGATGAGCACTTACAGTCTAATAATTTTGTATATGCTAATGTCTTTTCAAAGTGGCTTATAAAAAGAAAAGACTTGGTTGTCTTGTACAAAAGATCAGTCAATCCATCATCTTATTTAACCAAATTTTCCATATGTTGCTAGTCTTTTGTGTATTTAGTTTTCCAAATATGTATTTCAACTTCAAATGCAAATATGTAAGCAACACCCTTTACAGTCACTCCAGGTGACGAAAATGGATTTGAAAGCTCCTGTGGATTATGCCAGCTCCACTTCTATTCTTCAAGTTCACTTTGGCAATCCTATCGTCAATGGTCCCTTCAAGCTCTAATAATTTCCCTATGAAACGTTCAAGGCCGGTTTAATGAAATTGCAAGGGATAACTAAATTGCTACTATTACAAGGGATAAGTAACTATTCACCCACTCATCCAATCGATACAAGGATATCTCCACCACCTATCACAATTATTGAATTTGTTTTCTCATCTCACTAATGAGTCCCGTGAGGGACAAGACATGAGGCCATCATTAAACATTTTCCTTTCAATCCGACATGCGAAGATACTGAAATGAAAAGGTATCTTTGTGGTCCTTCGCATGGTCCCCTCGTACGGAAAGATGGGATGGGAAAAGTTGAAAGTGATCGATCTAGTTAGCTCCAAACTGAGAAAGTGAAAGACTTGGTTCAACTCCCAAAGGAGGATATGAGTAGATGTAATGTCAAATCACCGATTGTAATTGATAAGCCAATAATATATTTTTATTTAATTAATAAAAAAGACATGTGATATATATATATAAATTAGCTCACACATTGGATGAGGTGTCAAACCCCTAACCCGTAGGCTTAATAGGTGAGGGATCTCATTGGCTTACCTCTAAGTCAAGGAGAACCATAAAAATATATATAGATGCTTATTTGAAAGGAAATATGCATATACTCATGTATTTAATTTGCATGATTGAGCGTTATGCATGGATGCAGACATACTGTGGTTCTTGGAGAAATAAAATATTTATTAGTGACAATAGAGACAAAAAAGAAACTTTTGTTGGTTACGCTTGGTTTGGACAGCAAAAACAAATATGAAAATTAGGCTTAATGAAAGGTGTATACAAATTACTTATCCCGCTTAATAGTTTTCATTTTGGTAAAAGTATTGAAATAAGAAACAGAAAATCCATTATATCTCAAATGGTTTCTCAAAGTTTTCAAAAATATTTATTTTAAGTTAGTCTGTAGGGACAAGTAAAGCCTAAGTAGTATACCATGCTGGTTCAAGAATATTCGAAAAATTGTACTTTTTTTCAATTAGCTCGTAAAATTACTTATTTCCGCACATAATCATTTTTTTCATTGAGACGGCAAAGCTATTGAAGAATATAAACAGATTTTCTTGAGATTTTCCGATTGGACGTAAATGTTCAGAATCTCCTTCTTCTTTTTTGAAGTACGTTTTCCGTCTCTCTTAAAGCGTAGCTCTAATGGCTTCATCTAAAATGGTGGTGAGCAGATCTCAAAACGGTCGACAAGAGTGGCGTCAGAACGGTCAAATTTTCCTCCCACGGTGCCCTTTCTGTTTTCTTGCGAACCCTCTCGCTTCTCTCTCTTCTCAAGTCTTAAATCACGAAAGTGCATCACTAAGCCATGTGGGTTGGGCTTTGTCCACTGAACACATATCGCCTGTTCACTTGAATTTGGACTTATTCCACTTATGCACACACAGGCCAGGCTCAGTTGGGTTACAGACTTCATAGGTACACAGACCAGCACTTATACAGGAGCCGAGTCTTTTCATCAATGGGCCTTCTTATAATAAATAAAATCCTATAAATATAAACACCAAGAAATAAAATCCTTAAAAAGTAATGGGTCCATAGAGATAAATACATAAGGCCATATAATAAATATTTCAACAATTATTTCCAAGAAACCATAAATTTTATTTTTCCATAAATATAAACATTTAGAACCATGTGAAATATTTCTTAAGTATAACGACAAGGTCATATAAATCATAATTAGTCTAATTACCCAACAATCTCCCAATAATTTTTTCTTTTTTTTTAATGAATGTGAGTTTATTCATCTAGGAATAAATGAATACAAAACCTTAGGGGTATATCCTAACATTATAATATATTTAAGAGAAAATTAAATTTAAAATCCTTCAATTATGACACAACAATATATTTGCCTAAAAGAGTTTAATATTCCTAAATAAATATGTTTTTTCATGTACTATTTTCTTAATTATAGCCAATAAAATTAGTATTTCAATAGCTTTATTTTGGAAACATTTATAATTTCATTAAAATAATATACAATAGATACATGTTAAGAAAAAAATTTACAAAACTTTATAGCCAAATTATTTTCTTAGTTACTTCAATCATTCATTATAGTTTAAAATTGTAATCATTGATGACCTTTATGAAGGTCTTGTTGTGCAAGGGCACTTCACTAAATTTGCCTAATCCAAGTACATTGAAAAAATAAATGTGACATGCTTTCACATTGAGTCTTACAGAAGTTATAATATAGGCAAATTAAAGGGAGTTATCAAGATAACACTTTTGTTGTAAGAAGTTTCTCGTTACATATAACTCATTCAATGAAGTTGTGTTTATTGATTCTACTTAACCATATTAAGTCATGATATTCAATCTTACATTAACTTAGCACAATTCTTTATATATATATATATTTTACAATAATAAGAAAGTTTGAAGAGTAGAGAAGTGAAAATCTATCATAACTTGAGAAAACCTCTTCAATTCCATGTCATATTTTCTTTAATGCTAAGAAGCATAACCAAAGTTATCTTGAATTTAATATTATAAATATATTTACTCTATAAAGATAAACTTGGATAGTTGATAAGATTCTAGAATGACCATCTTAGCAAAACTTTATTTCACATTTTAAGGTCTAGTAGCCCAAGTCCTCTTTTTCTTTTAAGTAAGCAAATATCCTATCACGTGATCTTGAAAGTTTTATGATCTTCCAAATTACTTGGCAACAAAAAGTATTTAATCTTCTTCTCAAGCTTATGAATGATTTTTTTTTTTTTGAAAGAAATAACATTTACATCCAAAAAATGCAAATAGAAATAAGAATTAATTTTGTCAATTGTAATTTTCTTACATAGTTAAGATGTTTAATTCTCCATCCATCAATTCTTCCCACGATTTTCTTTGTCAAAACCTTATAATTAGTGTAAGTCTTTTTGTAACAAAAGAAACATTAAGATAAATGTGAGAATCTATCATGACTTAAGAGAACTTCTTTAACTCCATGTCATATTTCCTTTAATGTCAAGAAGCATAATTGAAATTCTCTTGCATGTAGTATTATGAATCCATTTATTTCATAAAGATGAACTTTGATAGTTAATAAGATTCTAGAATGCCCATCTCAATAAAACTTTATTTTACACTTTAAAGTCTAGTAGCTTAAGTCCTCTTCCTTTTTCAGGTAAGTAAATAACTTGCCACGCAATCTTGTGAGTTTTGTAATCTTTCAAATTACTTGCCTACAAAAAGTGTTTAATCTTTTTCTCAATATTATAAATGATTTGCTTTGAGAGAAACAACATTTACATCCAAAAGATATAAATAGAAGTAAGAATTAATTTGTCAGTTCTAATCTTCCTACATAGTTAAGATGATTCATTTCCTATCAATCAATTCTTTCTACAATTTTCTTTGTCAAAAGCTTATAATTAGTGTAAGTAGGCATTTTTACAACAAGATGAACATTGAGATGCATGATAGGGATAGTTTCCTAGGAAAATGGAGTGTAATCCAATATTAGAAGCTTTTCTTGCTCAATGAGCCTTGGAAAAAAAATTGGCACTTGTTAGGGTTCAAATGTAAAACCATGAGTGCTGCAAAGTCTTTTAAAGCACCAGTAAGATATAATACTGAATTGACAGCCCTATATGCAACTAAAAATGAGTCATCTACAAGAGTAAAGATGAGTGATTTTCTCCATTTTGCAGCAATAATGATATTTGAAAGTTGAAGCAAAAGTTTTTTTAATAATAATCTTTTTAAGAATCTCTATGAAAACGATAAATAAATAAAGAGACAAAGAATCTTTTTGCCTTAATTCATTGTTGCACTCAAACTAACTAATATGCTCACCATTAAAGTTCATAGATAATCTAGTAGTAGTTATGCATTACCCAATCAAATCAAATAATATCTAAGAAGTATGAATAGCTTGAAGGACTCCTAATACAATACAAGTATGCTGAATACAACAAGTTTTTAATAGTTTTGAGGATTTCTTTAATAAACAAATCTACTTCTTACAAGATTTCTATTACTTTCAATAGTTAGACCTTTTAGACCTCATATTGTTTCTAAATAATATCCTATATGTCTTTCATTCTAAATAACATAAACACAAGATGTAAAAACAAATTTAACAATACATGCCTTGAAGTTTTTCCCTTTGGTATGATAATGGAGCCACCCAATCCTTACTTGATATAATAGAAATGATGGTATTACATTTAGTATAATTTCTAGTTGTATTTACACTGTAGTTTAGTATAAATAGCTTTTAAATATATGACATCAAGATTCATTAAAAATATTACACTAGTTATACTTTGTAAAATGAGATTTGGATTTTATATTAGGGATTTTATGGAAAAAGAAAATTAAGATCTTGATAGCAATGAAGATCTTAAAATCTGGTATAAACATTTTGCAGGATCATCCTTTTGGTAGGTATAAACTCAAGGAACACTCATGTTAAATTGCCCTTAATTTTGGTAGAGTTCAAGTAAGGTTCTAGATTATTATAGGTCTAAGCTTTGAAACCTTCAAGAAGACACTAGTGTGAAGGAACATTTCAATACTATAAGGATGTAACCGTTTCTCATTCGATTTCTTCTAATTGCACGCCGTTGAGCATGAAAATCTAAAGATGCATTTCTAAGTCAAATAGAGATGCTATATGGAACTCCTTTTCCAGTCAACCCAGGCTCCGAAACTGGCTTCAAAAGCTCATACGGGACAGTCCCAGCTCCAACTCTGTTCTTCAAATTATAGTCTGCATTTCTTTCATCAATAATTGTTTCAAGTGCCTTCAATCTTTCTCTGAACCGTTCAAAAGCAACCTTTATCCATGGGTCTTCAGCCCATGCTGGCTCCATTGTCTCCCCTAGATACTCCTCATCCGGGGAATGATTAGACAATATGTTCAGAACGGCCATTACTCTTGTTGCTTGAAGTTGTGAAGGGAAGCACTGCAGAAGCGCACATTCGGGTTTTTTGATGAACGTTTGCCATTCTGCTTCAGAAGGGTCCTCTGTGGGCATGTTGATTCTAGCAATAGTCGGCCTGTTAGGGAAATAACCTGCGTAAGAGTACTGCCCAAAATTTACAGCTGCGTGGTAACCAGAAGTGACCCATGTAATTGTTGTGATGATGTCAATAAGGTCTTTGGGTGTTTTTAGGACAGGCCACCATGGTTCATCCTTCTTGTCGGCATGGCCGACTGTTCGAATTTCGGTCCACCATGCCTGAAGCTCTTGGTCAGATTCTACAAGGGTGGGGTTTGGGTAGTAGTGGTTGACATAATCAGTGACCCACAATTTGATAGCATCCCAAAGGATCAAACCGTCGTTCGCAAATGGGTAATCTTTAATTGTTAGCCTTAGACCATGAGGAGCAGTTGGATCCTCAACAGCCATTCCCCTGCATGTATCAAAAAAATGGTGGAACTTAGTTTTGGACAAAATGATAAGCATAGAACCTACCTTATCAACATGTGGCAAAGTACTACACATAAACCCCAAGGCAGCAGAACACCAGCTAGATCTAACGATAGATCTATGTCGAAAAGGTTGTAGGTTTTGATAAAAGGCTGGCTAAGAGGTTACCTGCTCACCAGGTCAGCAGGTAAAGCTTCATGGTCGAATCGCCACAGGAGATCATAGGCGACGGAGCATAGTTCCATGGAATATTTGCCAGGACTGAAGGCGGACTCAATGGTTCCCTCTGCATTGATAAGCGCCTCACGAGCAAGAGCATTGATCTCGATCGTGTAACGGAAATGAGGATGCAATAGTCTGTAAATTGGATGCATGACACTAAGTTGTCTATTGGTCGCAATGACATAAGGTTCAGTCACACAGTGAGTTCTTAGCCTGCGAAAGAGAAATCACATATTCCTCTGTTATTACAGTCCGCTTAAGTATCAAATTTTGTTGTAATAATTCTGCATTGATTTGCTTTAGCATAAGATATATATAATTATTGAATAATATTTGAATATAAAAAAACATTCTTCCCACTTATGAGCTAATTTTTGGATAGGTGTTTCAAAATAGTATTAGAGCCTACCTTGATCCATTGCCACCCCTATTCAACTTTCAGCTCTTTAAAGTGCTTAGTTAGCTTGGCATGCCAAGAAATATTGAGAATAAAGTTCTAGATCAAAAAGATACATTCTTCATATAATATTTAAATGTGAAAAAAAGTCATCCTAATCTATGAGTTTAAACTTTTTAACATTACATAGAAAAAGACCTAAAAAGTAGCACGTACCAGTGACTAACAAGCTGGTGAAAGCCAGAATCATGGGCAAGGACGTGAGCTTTGGCGATCCTCCAAAGCCAGATACCCGTTGAATGCCAAGAGGGTGTAAAAACTTGCCTCCACATCGGCTTTCCTTCCATCGGTGGCCGAGTCAATTCAATAGCTAGTGGTCTTAATGTGCCATCTTTGGTTAAGAAGAACAGTGTCCGCGAACCATAAAGCGTAGTGCCTTCAAGCTGCCTTACTTTCTCGACGAATGGTAACAAGAGATCATGATAATCTAGTATGAACAATTTCTTTTGTTTTATGGCCTACATTCAAGTTACGCAAATTTATGGGTAAGTGATATAATTGGGTGATAAGCATTCCTATATGCAATTCATATACTGTCCATTTTCCTGACCTTGTCAACCGTTGTTAGACCTCCAATTTCTTCCTCAATTATCTCTGTCGTGATGGCCGATTCTTGTGGACCGTAGACCTCAGGGTCAAGTTTACTCCTTAGTGGCCATTCCTGCATGGATCATATTGCAAAAATTGTACAACCTTTAAGTAAACATATTCATTTATTCTGGGACAAGGAGCAAAAGTTATGATAAGATGATAAATATACTCTATTGTTTTACATGGGGTCAACAAGTGTTTGGCTTAATTAAGAGTAGATGTTGTCAAGATTTTTTAGTTTTAAGTTTGATAACTAATTGTGTAAGTTTAGGTGCATGTGTTCTAAAAAGAAAGTGCATGGGACTGGAGTTCAAGGTTTCTGTCAAGGAAGATGCAGACAAGTTTCAACTCATACCGTGACCAGCTTTATGCTACATGGGTTAAGACCAGCAAGAGTCTGCCGCGCAAACTCCTCGTCCCTGAACCAAAAGAAATTGTCTCCTGCGATTCGACAAACAATTCAAAATTTTGAAAGAGAAACAGAGAACTCAAATACAAAACATTGTATGCTTTTCTTGTTTAGTTTTCTCACTGTTCATCGTTTCGGGGCTCTCAAAGCGCAGCACATCTGCTCTGGTTCCGGAGACGGCTTTCACAAGCCTAGGCATGACGGCGGCGAGGAGTCCTTCGTGCTTTTCTTCCGACGGCATGTTAACCCCTTGAGTGAAGAGCGAATCTATGGCCTTGAAGTACGGGAACCCAAGATCTTCGTCCACCATCACTCGTCCTAGGCGAGGCACTAGTATCCGCAGCACTGAGTACAGTGTTTTCGCTGAAAATGTAAGCTCCTTTATCTCCGAGAAGCATTCATCGCGGGGAACATAAAACCGTCCACTTCTCTTCTCCGATAGTGGATCTGCGTCGATAGAAATAATTCAACGATCACAGTTAATTAATGGACTTACCTTATATTATGCATTAAATTAGCCCTGGTCTCTATATAACGTATAATATTGTTCTTCTTATAAAAATACATAGAAGTAAGATGTTTTGCAGATTTAGCTTAAGCAAATATTTAACAACTTATATACTTTCATATTCTCTTATTTTTAGATGAATAAAATTACATATTTATAATAATATATATATATCAACAAAAACAAATAGGATAATATTATATGTATAGCAACAAAAACAAATAGGATAAAAAAGTGAGTTGAGTGAATTTTCTTTAGGCACCTGTGTCACATCGAGGACGTCCAGTCCTACAACGTCTCGGATATGGGTGCTCTTTGCCTCCAAGTACTGGTCTTTTAAGCTCTAGGCTACTGTCAGGATCCCCAATGTCGTTGTAGACATCATAATCATATATCCTTTCAAAGCTCTTGCGCTCTCCTTCACCATTCCCTCGTAAATTTTGGAGATCTTCCTCTCGTAGCCTCCTTAATCCACTTGGAGTTTGTGATGGCAAATATGACTATTCCATGCAAAGCATATAAATACGACACAATGTTCCTAGTTGATACTTATATGCCCATTCTAAAAACCCAAAACGACTGGAAAGAACACAAAATAAAGAACACAATGAAAAATTGGAATTTTGTTGTTAGTAATTAATTAGATAAATATAAGTTGATCACCTATAGTAAGCTAGTAAGGCATGAGGCGTCTTGATTTTGAGTTTGACACATAGGTGTGTATATGTTAAAAAAAAATGAATATACAATTGTAATTTTAGGTAGTAGAAATATATTTTTATATGGTACTACTATGATAATGCATTGATTGTATTATGACTTTGGAAGATGATTATTTCAGAATCTACAATGCATGTAGCCTTGAGTTACCCTTCATGCATAAATGGGAAGCACGTGACCTTTCTTATTTCACCAAATACTTTTCTTCCTTCAACTTCCTATATTTGCTTAATGAAATTAAAAAAGTATCATACTTGATTCTATGCAGGTGTTTCAACTACTTGTAGGGAATCGTTCGTAAGGGCTTGTATGGAAAAAGTAAGCAGTTATGTGTCTATCTTTATATATTCGTGTTTGCAAACCTAAGATGCTATATATCTATTGCAAGATATACTCTCTCTTGAAGCTTATTTATAAGAAAAAAGAAATATTTTCATATGTAAAGAATATAACAAGCCAGTATATTGGCATTATAAGACATATATCATATTTTAACTCACATTTTCACTCAAATGTGAAACCAAATTTCAAATGTTTGTGATAGTCACAATTTTAAAAATGTCAAGTTTATACCTTACGCATTATACAACTATAAGGTATGGTTTTATATCTAAGCTTGTCATTATAAATAAAATGTGTCAGAATACAGTTCTTGTTCTATAAAAAAGGAAAAAAAAATTGCACAAGCAAATAAATGTCTTGCTTGAAACCTAGCCTAAAAAACCATTTGAGCTTACCTACTTTCTATACCAAAACCAGCTTAAAAAATCAAATAATGAAAACTCATGATCTTATAAGGAATACAACCTCTCAAATTATTAATAATGCTTATATCTGTATTTTGAAGGAGACTTACCTTGTTGGTAAAAAACACTCTTTTTTCAGGATTGTCGAACTTTGAATGAACCCATGAGCGGCATGTTACTTTTACGGAACCATAAGGGAACCCATCGATGACTATATCTTCAAGGAACATCTCCCTGTGGTGCTCATTCTCGACCAGGACAGCGCCAACCTCCCCAAAATCATTTGGAACTTCGAAACTGGTCTCGTACTTCACCCCTTCGTCCCCCTTGCCCGCCCTATGAGCAAATCCTTGAACCGTATCCTTCTCTAATCCAGTCTCTTCAGAATGATATTGACAAACGTAGTTCAACATTCATGTTGTTTGTTGATTTAATAACATAGAGTTGCGATTTAGACGCCAAAAATACAAGTTTATATACGCAATTCTTTTCTTGGATAAATCAATTGAATAAACGAGAACCATAGAATACAAAGACAACATAAGAGCACAAATACGTCACCACAACCACACAAATGGAGGGAAAACCACAATTCTAGCCCTACAAGCGGCAACTTGATGAAAAAACCAGGGGACAGATATTATATGCACCATAAAGGATTTGGATCTCAAGCCGCCAAACAACTAAACAACGTGCGATCGTATCCTAGGAATGTTTTCAAAAATAAAATCCACGGAAAAGAAATTAGTCAGGAGTTTTGGACCGTGTAACGTAATCCAGTCTCATTGAATTGTCTTCATATTAATTGAGACTATTTCATACTTAATCTAGCTGTCTCCATCACATACACACACGTCCAAAACACACTAACGTAAACGGGAGGTTGAAAATCATCAACGATAAGGGGTTTATTAGTCCTTTTGTGCCAAGCTTCCTTTGTCACAATAATAACGATAAAGAAAGAAAGGGAATTACAAGCTTCCAAAACACTAGTGCTGATTCGGATTATCTGTTATTGGGAACTTCCTAAACGTTACTTAGGCACCATAACAAGCGGAACTTTGATTTTATTGCATACTACAATAAAAGAAAAAAGAAAAAGAAAAAGAAAAGGAAAAAGAAAAAGAAGAAAACTAAACATGCAACTCTAGTTTGCATCCTAGCATGTTTTGTTAAAGATATTATCCTCATATCAATGACATAAGATGGACATTGAATTTATAAATGGTGAGATATCCTTAATTGTTGCCAATTGATTTTGGAATGAATTCTCATATCCTAAAATGGTATTAGAACTAGGAGATAGGCCTTCACTTTAATATCCCCCATGTCTATCTATGTACAGTGCTTGAATCAATTAAGGAGAAGTATTAAAGGTGAGTGATGTTCCACACTAATGTTTTAAGGATAGGAACTTGGTCCCTTAGAAGATAAACCCAATAAGCAAGTGCAGCCTATATGTGAAATATTAGAATTATTTCCTAGCTTAATCCCCTATTATTAAAAGAAAAAAAAAAGTATGGGTCCTTAGTTTTATAAGTAGTAAGATTTTTCCACCCATTACTAATTAATTTTGAGATGGACCTTCATATGTTATCATGCTCAAATATAAAAAAATATTCTCAAACTTATGAGTTAGCATTTGAGATCTACTTTGAGATTTCTAAGCTACTATTAGAGATCAAATTGTTCTATTGCAACTTTTAGACAATCTCATACTCCTAAATATGCTCAAAATGTGCAGAGCATCTCTCCATCCTATTTAACCTCGGTTGGTGTATAAAGGAATGTTAGAGACAAAAGTCTTATATTAAAAAAATATTATTTTTAAATAATAGTTAAATATAATAAAGAAATATTTTATAGGTCGAGGCTTTCTAATAGTATCAAGGTAGATTTCTTAGCATGAGATTACTTACTAGGATCGAGTTCGGCGCTTACTAGCTCCAGGAGAAGAGTTTTCCCGAGCAAATCTTTTATATCATCCAACCCTCGTTCTATCCCAAGGTTTGACAAGAATCCTCGAACCGTTGGTTTCACTGTTACAACGGCTTTAACGATGACGGAGTTCTCCGTGGCGGGGCTTGCAACAGCTTTTATGTTGGTAGTAAAGAAACCATTTGGAATGTTCTTGCGACGCTTTGGGAGTGAGGAGCTGGACCAGAGTGGAAGCGAAGCACTACCGTTGCCATGGACGAATGGCTGGTGTACTTGGAAGAGGATTCTGGAACTGTGGGATCGGTAAACTGGAGGGTTCAACATTATGGCGAGTTTTGTGGTGGAAGATAACCAAAACGATTAGCTAAAGAAAGGAATCTAAGAGTTTATATGTGGTGCCCAAGTATCGAGATTTATCGACGACGATAAAGTACAGCGAGGGGAAAGACAGAGGGAGGATACCTTTTTGTGGCTCGTGAAACATGGGAAGGAAGGAGACATGAAAGAAACTTCCAACAATCTCAAAAAGAAAAGATCTGTTGCATATAGTTGAGCTTAACCACAAATGACTTTAACATAAGGTAGATGATGATACTAGTTTATTTGAAAGAATTAGAAAAATAATATATAAAAGAGTATTTTTATTTAAGAATGTTAAACCTTTTTAAATAAATACTTTGTCATGTGATTGTTAAAAGTTTCAAGCTTTAGTTTTCTCTTATTTTTAAATGAGTTTGTAATGCTAGAATATATGCGTCTAAGTCTTTATTTTACTTACCACAGGGATGAATTCACATATTCATATAAACTTACATTCAAAAAATAAAAAAAAAAAGTTTTTCTCTCATTATTAAATGACTTTGTAATGCTAAGATATATACCTTTAAGCCTTTGTTTTTTTGACTACATAAATAAATTTACATATTCATATAAACTAAAACTCATAAAAAAAAATAAGTAGGAGAAATTATAAGAGTTTAAAAGACATCATCTAAAGGACTTAAAAATGGTTAAAAATGTCATGAAGAAATGTCTTATATTATTTAAATATTCATCAAAAGGATTCTTTTAAAAGAAATATATCTCTTCTTCTTTTCAACAAATTTTAAGAAGAAACTAATTTTCTTCATATAATATTAGAATTTAAGTTTGATAGATATCACCCTCTAGATGTAAGAGGGACATTTTACTCTTACAACAAAGCTTATAATATTAGAAGAAATATTAAGAATAGTATGAAGAGTATTTTTATATTACTTAAATGTTATTTAAGAATTTTTTAAAATAATATATATGTCTTTCTTATAAAATAATTTCAAGAAGAAAATAAGTGTGCATCCATCTCCTAGATAGTTACCGTAGGAATGCAAATTCAATATAGCGCCAACCAAAGGGCCATTTTTCCCTGCGGCGACAATTCACTATGAAGACCCCTTAATAAATGCTTGCCATAGGTTCATTGCCACGAGGTAAGATCATTGTCAAAGGAATCGCTTGTCTCTTTCAATCAAATGTAGTCATTTCACACGAAAACGATGGGGAAAGTGACAAGACTTAGAGGGGACCACGTATGGTTACTCAGCCTGATAAATCTCAGAAGCACGTGAAAGACCCAGTCATGTCTAAGTGAAAAAAGTGCGCCTGGAACACTATGTAAATCCGAACCTGTTATGATGGCAGGCTGCAGCTTACTTGCAGGTGAACTTTCAAAACAGTCTAAAAAGAACTCTATATTATAAAGTGATTTCAGAGGTGCATATTAACCAAATACTACATCCACCTCCTCACACGATAAGGACAAACTAGAGCCCCAATTTTAATTTTCTCCGACAACTAATGAAATTTGGTAGTTTGCTAAAACGTTTGTCCACGTACTTTATCACCAAGGCTAGAGGACCACAACGAAATCAATCCGTTTCTGCCACATAGATTTTAATTTTCTTTTTCTAAGTATACCATACAAAAAATAAAAATAAAAATAAAAAGCAAGCATTTCAGAATGCATGCCTGAAAACTTCTCTTTTGTGTAGCTAAGGAGTAACCTAATCCTTGCAATTTTTTTTAAGTGAAAGTTTATGTATTTATAGTTATAGTGAAATTATGTTACGATATTCAAAACAAACATTTATCACTTAAGGTTCAAAAATTCCTTTGGGGGATTATAAAAATCCTACAAATATTTGTTATCACATATAGATCTTATTCTCTTACTTGATGAGATATTATTCTCACATTCTAAAGTTTAACAACAATGGTTATATTTTTGAAACTTTGATCATTACATTTTTTTCTATTCTTTTCATTTCAAATGTGGTAGATTGTACCTTTAAAAGACACACTTAGTGGTGTTTCTACAAAACTCTTTCTTTTCATAACTCTAATCATCTAGCCTACTTCTTTCAATTTTTCAATTTGTTGTGACAGTCCATTCATAGTCAATACTCTCCATATGCATTTAATGAACTTGCATTTAAAAAATAAGTGCTCAATTTTCTTATTATTGTTGACGTAAGTTGCATTATTAGTCTACTAAGTTATTTTATAAACTTACTCTCTCTATAGTGGTAAATTCATCTTTAAAATAATTCAATAGATAAAATTATGTTTAAGTATTTCTTTTATTCAACTTTTCTATTTCCCTTCAATTTTGAGTAGCTTTTAACAATGTTGTATTCTAAATTTGTCATTAGTTGTGAGAGCTTGTTCTAACCTATAAGATATTTCTCCAACTCTATGCTCATGATTCTCTCATCTTCACTTCTAATTTGTTCTTTCACTTACATCTTTTTTGATATCATTCATCTAGATCATAGGAAATATGAGTAATTGTTCATTAGGGACCAAAGAAATTTATTAACTACTGTCTTATTCCAGGTGTGTACAATCACCAAACCCAATCCTTCAAAATCTTTAGAGCAGCAAATTTCTTTCTAAATTAATTTTATTATACATAAAATCGATTAAAAATGACCCCTTTCCTCTCTTCTCTTTCTCTTCCTCTCTTCCAGACAGTACGCCCGAACCTTTAAGCCCACTCTGATCGCCTCACGGTGACTAGCGTTGGGCCCCCTCCCTTATCGGTGCGGGGGCCCCGTGCCCAGTCGGCCTTTCTGGTTGAAAAGGGGGCTCCGTCAAGGGTCCAGTCAGGCCTGAACACCTTCACGGGCGCCATCTTCTCAGGCATCCAGCCCCCCATTAAGGCCGTTTGCATCTCCAGGTCATGCTATGTCCATGTGCAGAAATTGCGTAGAAACACAAAGTTTAAAACTCATCCGATAGCAGATGGGAACGACAAACAAATCCCAGTAGTTAAGGAACCTGAGGTATTAAAAGAAAATTAGGAAAAAAATCTTCAAATGCTTTTGTAGTCACTACAATGACAACCAACTTAAGTACATCAATTGATGTTGTTATATTGCATAATATTATATCCCTGTACAAAATCAAAATCCTCTCTCTATGTGGATGAAGATGCGGACAAAATCATTTTTGATAAATCCTTTCTAGTGGTTCAAGTTGAAGAGAGAGAAAACAAAAGAAAATGCAAAACTTCTCAAGATACCTTTTTTTTAGCTTGTATTTAATATATATGGGCTAAATACAATAAAAGATGATTTAAAAAAATGATTAACATCCCAATCTTATTGACAAAAGTAAGGAAAATGGTTTGAGAGAGAGCTTCTTTGTTTTGAAATATAAAATCCTTGAAAAGAAAATTTCATTTTGAGTGAGATTTGGAGATTTTCAATTTTCATAATTTTATAGCTTTCATGTCATGTAATGATGGGACATGTCCATATGCTTTTATATGTTAATTTTTATTAATACAAACTTAAAATTCTACCAAAAACAAAGACAATTCTATTATTTTGACTAAGTTGGAAAAGGATAACCAAGAGCAAACTCATTTTATTGACCAATTGAATGAGGCAAAGGGCAAAATGATGAAGGATCAAGAAAAAGCTCAAGTAGTAGAACATCAACTAAAAATTGTTTTTCCGTTTTTATTTTCATCTAACTTGCCAAGAGTCCTCACATGATGACATGCTAAGTTAAGAATGCAAAAGGAAAGTGAGTAATAGCTTATGGGGATAGAGGAGAATTAACCTTTTGAAGTAAGAGGAAAGTTGGAAAAGGCAAAAGGACACTGAACAATGGAAAAGGAAAAACTACTCAAGTTGAGGCAAATAAGAACATTAATGATATATTTATAGAAAAATTCTATAATATTCATGATCAACTAGAGATTCAAAGTAGAGAACTTGTTTCTAGAGTAAGAAGAAAGGTAATGACTAGATTGGTCAAGGGTCAAGATTTAGTTGTTCATGTTGGAGTAGAAACTCCTAATGAGGAAGTGGTGGTTTGTAAGAGTAAAACCAAAAGTTCTGTTACCAATGTTACAATTGACAAGAACTTGATTCTAGATTATGAGTTTAGGGATGGAAACATTCTAACCTATGCATTCCCTCCATGAAGGATTGATGACTATTCATCAACATCTAAATGAAGCACATTTGATTCCAATCCAAATTATTCTCATACTCATTTTCAAGATGAAAAATGTAATTGGTAATTTACATGCTTATGGTCTTTTTTTGAGAACTTATGTTGGGTTGGTTATACTCATTGTAATGTCGGCTTGTCTTTTCCTCTCTCCTCTTTGAGAGCATATAATGATTAGGTTAGGATATACCTTATCTAACTTTTCTTAATTTCAATGAAATAAATGAGATTACAAAAAAATACTTCTTGTTACCCATCTCCCAATTGAAATGCAAGTAGCTTTCTCAACCTTTTGGGTAATATCAAGTGTAGTATGTATTATATTCTTATCAATTTAATCCTTGCATGTCATGATAATTTGGATGGAAACACATTAATGATATTGTTTAGGTGCCTTTAGATTTTCATAGTGTACATGCACTCTAAAAAGAGGTGATCACAAGATTTACCTGAAAAATATTACATATGCAGCAATCTTTACCTTTAAAGCCTCCAAAAGATTAGAGCTCATATAGAAGGACAAACCTAACCTACTACTTTTGGTAGATTGATACATATATGTTCATTTGTAAATGCATGCTCCACATTTTAGCACATAATTGGAAGCATTCACCATATAATGTTAATCATGTTAATTGTTCAAATAAGGTTTTTATAGTGACTAAAATATTTTCAACTGGGATTACTAAAAAGAAAAAGAAAATGGCTCTTGCCACTAAATATATCATGTAATTTTCTTCTTATTGTCCATATTTACTGACTGATGCTAGTTATTTTACCAACGACATGAATTTGAAGTATTGGCATAGAGTTTGAAATTAGTAATGTCAGCAATATGACTTGTGTAGATTCATCAAAAGGAAAATGAAAGATTTGTACAACAAAGATCTTAAATAGTATTTGTATCAGTTGTCATTTTCTTTTCATGGTTAATGATCTTCCTGATCTTTGTTTGTTGTTATTGGCTTTATGGGATTTTGTCCTTGCTTATATCTTTTCAAGGTTGAGTATTGAAAAGAAAAACAAACCTTACAAAAGATCAGTCAATCCATCATCTTATTTATCCAAATGTTTTGCATGCTGCTAGTCCTTCATGAGTTTAGTTCACAAAATATAAATTTCAACTTTAAATGGAAATACTATAAGGAACTCCCTTTCCAGTCACTCCAGGTGACGAAAGTGGCTTCAAAAGCTCATATGGCACAATCCAAGCCCCAGTTCTATTCTTCAAGTTCGCGTTGGCATTCCTCTCGTCAGTAATCCCCTCAAGCTCAAACAATCTCCCTTTGAACCGTTCAAAGGCTGCCATAATGTTCGGGTCTTCAGCCCACGCAGGCTCTACTATGTCCCCTAGATACTCCTCATCTGGAGAATGATTTGATAATACGTCCAAAATAGTCATTACTCTTGTCGCTTGAATTTGTGAATGGAAGCATTGCAAGAGTGCACCTTCAGGCTTTGTTAAGAAGTTTTTCCAAAATTCCTCATAGGGGTCTTCATTTGGCATATTGATTCGAGCAATGGTAGGCCGATTGGGAAAACAACCTCCATAAGTGTATTGTCCAAACTTCACCGCAGCGTGGTGGCCAGATGTTACCCATACGATCGTTATAATGATTTGAATGAGGTCGTTTGGGATTTTGAGAACCGGCCACCATGGTTCATCCTTTTTGTCACCATGACCTACTGTTCGGATTTCTGTCCACCATGCTTGCAGCTCCTGATCAGACTCTACGAGGCTTGGATTTGGATAACAATGGTTGACATAGTCACCAACCCACTCTTTGATTGCTTACCAGAGGAGGAGGCCATCATTCGCAAAAGGGTAGTCTTCAATTGCAAGCTTGAGGCCATGAGGAGCCTTTGGATCTTCTACAGCCAATCCCCTAGCAAGTAGCAAATCAAGAAAACGGTGAATAGATTTATGAATATATTTGTGAATAGATAATAGTTCTTACTGAAATTATTACTTGTCTAGAAAAGCTTTCGCTGTGAAATCACCTGTGAATTAGGTCAGCAGGTAACGCTAGCGAATTGAATTGCCATTGCTGATCATAAGCAGCGGAGCTTAGCCCTATGGAGTATTTTCCAGGTGAGAATGAGCTCTCAATAATTCCTCCTCCATTAATTAATGCTTCTCTAGCTAAAGCATTAATCTCCATAGTATACCGGAAATGGGGATGCAATAGTCTATATATAGGGTGAACTACACTGAGTTGCCTATTTGATGCAATTATGTAAGGCTCTGTAGCACAATGAGTTCTTAGCCTGCAAGAAAGATGAAAACTTCCACATCAATAGATTATTTGGGAAGGCCTACACAAAATAATTAGGCTTGTTAATAACTTTTAACTTCTAAAAGCAAGATTATAGGATTCAAAATTCTGATGAAAAATACAATTTCTTCGTAATTTTTCAATAATGGCAAAGTTTACAAGATATGTTATACTTCTCCAAATTATTATGTCACATCAAACAAACTAAAACTGAGATTTAGAAGTCCAGCAAACTTTTTTGGAAGTCTAATTTGCTATTTAGCAAAAGTATTTCCAGTTACCTTTTTATACAGATATGCTAACGTATATAGATTCATATATGCTAAACAAACTCAGAAGCGGCGCATACCAATGACTAACAAGTTGGTGATGACCAGAGTCATGGGCAAGAACATGAGCTTTTGCTAGCCTCCACAGCCAGACACCTGTAGCATCCCAAGAAGGCATGAAAACCTGTTTCCATCGGGCTTTCTGTCCATTGGTGGCCGAGTCAGTTCAATTCCCAGCGGCCTTAAAGTGCCATCTGGGGTAAGGAAGAACAGCGTCCGAGAGCCATATAGAGTTGTCCCCTTGAGCTCTCTTACCTTGCTCACGTATGGCAAAAATAGATCATGGTAATCAAGAATGAATAACTTCTTCTGTTTTATGGCCTGCATTAAGGGAATTACAGAAAATTTATGCGTGAGAAAGAGATTATTATATACGATCCTAATATTTACTCTCTTTTAAGATACATGGTGCATAATTACCTCCTTGACAGTCATGATACCCCTTATTTCTCGCTCAATCATTTCTGTAGTAAATGCTGATTCCGGCGGGCCATAGGTCTTTGGGTCTAGTTTACTCTTCAATGGCCATTCCCGCATAAGTTTCATGCACCTACAGCAATTAGTTTTGTGTTTATGGAACAAAGAGTGATAGAGATCAACAGATAATTTATAGAAATTACTTATCAGAACGCTTTCAAAAACCATACCGTGACCAACTGTATGCTATATGGGTTAATTCCTGCGAGAGTTTGCCTAGCAAATTCCTCGTCTCTAAACCAAAAGAATTTGTCTCCTGCATGCAGAAAAGGTAAAATTTAGAGAAAGAGACATGGGGAATTGATTGAACGCAAGTTTAACGGAATGTTTATCTTACTATCCATTGTTTCTGGGGTCTCAAAGCGCAGCACATCTTCTTGGGTATCATTGATAGTCTTGATTAGCCTAGGCAGGAGAATCCTGAGGAGCCCTTTGTTTTCGTTCTTCAGGGGAGGCAAGTTAACCCCCTCGTTGAAAAGCGAATCTATTGCAGTGAAGTATGGGAATCCAAGATCAGTGTCTATGATTGCTGTTTCCAGTGATGGAGACAGTCTTTGCTGAGAAAGTAAGCTGCTTTACTTCTGAGAAGCATTCATCCCGAGGAACATAGACGCTGGAGCTTCTTTTCTCCGACAAAGGATCTACATACAAAGTATTATGTATGGATCAAAAAATGCATGTAGGGCTAAATTTAGGAAGTAATTGATATATTTGGTACCCGTCTTGCAACGCGGCCGGCCAGTTCTGCAACGTCTAGGATAAGGGTCTTGTCTACCACGAAGCACTGGTCTCTTGAGATCTTGATTGCTATCAGGATTTCCAAGATCATTATACACATCGTAGTCATATATTCTGTTAGAACTCTTGTGTTCTCCCAAGCCATTGCCTCTCAGAATCACAAGCTCTTCTTCTCTTAGCCTCCTAAGCCCACTTGCGGTTTGGGATGGCAAATATAACTAATCCACATAAATAAACGTAAGCCAATAGCCAAAGAAAAAGAAAATTGAGTATAAAAAGAGAGTGCTTGTGTTAAAATCATAACCTGGTCTTTTAAATTTTTTATTTTGTTCTTAAAACTCATTCATTAGGAAGAAGAAAAAAGGTGATTAAAAAGTTCAAGAAATAAAAAAGTCGTGGTGGAGGGTTGAGTTGGTGTACCATTTGTAGATTCTTTTTATTTCGGAGAGTATCATTAATGATGAACCACAAAATCGACAACTTTATGGTTCCCTTGTCTTTGTCTGATTCGTTTCGAGACTTCAGTGTTCATTGAGTGGAATAGACAACGTGGGGCTACGAGGTCCTTTCCCATTTTATAAGTCAATATAAGTCCGAGAAATAGACAACAAAGAGCAATATAAGTCCGAGAAATCTCTACTATTGCACTAAGGGTCCAGTATGGTATCAATTTTAGTCATTTACTGAGCGGCATAAAAAACTCAAACATATAATGCACAGACCAAGTAGAATAAATTGAGTTTTTTAACGTTTTTTGTTTTGAAAAATTGGAATAACTATTTTCTTATACCTCCAGAGGGGATTTCGGCTAGTGTACTATTTCTTATTTTAAACATTTTGGCAAAAGGTGAACTAGAATTAAGAGGGATGACTGAAAAAAAATGGCAAACGGCTCTCTGATGTCGGTAATAAACATGCTTATCTTTCTGAAGAACAACAATAAAAGTAATAAGCAAATAAGTATTTTATGACAAAAAAAAAAAGGATGGCGTAGCGAAGCATGGGATAACTTTGAGGACATCAGCTATTTGTCTTGATGTATTATGCGTGAGTGACCTTAAGTACTTCAATTTCTTACAAGCAATTAACTAAAAAAAGGATTATGGACAAAGTATCCTTTTACCCATAGATTAATCTTCATAAGTATGTGTTAAAATCAATGTGCTATGTACTTCTAATATATCAATTTGATGTATTTTTTATATTTTCTTCTAAATCAATATTGTAATATGCCAACTGCCTTTTCATTAAAAAAAAAAAAGAAAAAGAAAAATTGGAATATAGGCTTATCTTTTTCTTTCCGCTCTTTAATTGTATGGAATTGTAGGATTAGGATACACCATATTCAAAATTTCTTGATTTCAATTAAATAAATGGGTTTCTTAAAAAAAAAAAGAATCAAATTTTGTAGCATGAAGTGGGTTTGCGAATAAGTGAAATCATACCCTGAATACGCCACTTGCAAGCAGAATGATAGTTTTTCTAGACTTTGCACTAAGATCTGGCAGCCGTTCATGCGCGCAGCCATGTGCACAAACATGCATGCGTGTGTATTTGTTTATGCGTACTTATGTATAAATGCTAGCAACTAGATAGACAAATGTTTCGAAAAGGCTGACCTTGTTTGTGAAGAAAACCCTTTTCGGGGAATCGTCGTACTTCCGCTGAATCCATGAATTACAGGTTACATGGACGGAGCCATAAGGGAATCCATCGAGGACAATATCCTTAAGGAACATCTCCTTGTGGTGTTCATTCTCAACGAATACTGCCCCAACCTCCCCGAAATCTGCTGGAACTTTAAAACTTGACTCGTATTTCACTTCGTTTTCATCTTGGCTTGCCTTGTGTGCATATCCCTTAATTGGGCTCTTCTCTAATCCCGTCTCTTCAAAGCAAACAAGCATGTTAGAAAAGATTTCAAGAACTGGGATATGCAAATCGTCCGATCATATTAAATGCTTTCAGAATAATAGGTAATTTGGCACATTCCTTTGAAAATTCATATGTTTAATGCTGGCTACGTATCTTCCTACCTCTCGTATACAAACAGGCTTTTGACGTACAAAGGACTCACAGGGGGTGAAGATGTCCTGTTTCAATGATCAGACTAGAGCACCGAAAGGTGAATATGTCCTGTCCCAATGATCAGGGTCAGGCACCGAAATTACATCTCAAGTAGAAAAAGTTGTAAGGTTTTCCACGAGAGTACTTTTTATGTTTCAGTTGGTATAACTTCAAAATTTTGAACTCTTTCGAGATTGAGTGAATATAGGATTAGTAAAGAGAAAAATAGATTCTTAATACCCAAAACCTAATCTTTTTCCATTATATGGTTGGCAATCTAAAATAATTTTGTAGAAAAATGAAAAAAAAAAGACTCAATTTTCTTATTAACTGTATAGATAAAATTGACAATATCTCAAGATCAATTTTTCTAAGAATGTTAGTTTTAAACAATGATATGGTTATACTTTTAAGATTATACTTAAATGTGATATCATCATACGTATCTTAGTAATAAAATAATTAGTTGACTCCTTAACTCAACAAAAGAAAAGAGTTTTAAAACATATAAACTTAAATTTGTATATAATTATTTTGGTTATGCTACTTAAAATAAGAGAAATAATAAGACTTTTAAAACATTGTTAGCTTGAAGTGTCACTCGTAAAGCCATTAAAAGTTTATGAGAGATAAATTTTACCAAGTAAAAAACATTTCATAAATAGTTAAAGAATTATATATTCCTTCTATCAAGATTGAAAACTTAAAAGAATCATGATGTTATGAATAATCTTATCATAAGAATATGTTTCTAATTGTATCTTCTTACGATAGTCATAATATAAGTAAATTTTAAGTATTCAAAAATAAAAAAAATCTCTACCTTGTTGTAAAGCTGATTAGACTTTGCCAATCCGTGTAGTAGAATGAGTTGATTCATCAACAAAGACTTAAAACAAAAATCTAACTTCATTCAAGATAAGTTTTGTAAAGACTTAAGAGGTCATTAGACTATTTCCATTGGACAGAATTGACAGAACATCACGAGAGTAGAGGTTATACAGAAAAGATTCTAAAATCGCTATCTACAGCTTTCTCAAGGACAAGTTGACGACTTTTCAATGTAAAACAAACTCTTAAGTTCAGCTACAATTTAATGAAAAGTTGTCCCGATGAAGTACTATGATCAACTAGTCATTGTCCGTGGAGGCCCTTGGAAAAGCATAACCTGAGTGTGCACATACTAATAGCTTTTTTTTTCTTTCTTTTTCTTATTAGCTTATATATGTATAACATACATATATATACCCACGTCTCTATTTAATGTCAAACTTAAAATTAAAAAGTCCTAAATAATATTTACTTTTAACTAAGCCAAATTCTTGTTGAACAAATTAATAACATTTGAATCAAATTTTATAATATCTCAAAATAACAAAAGAATTAAATCAACTCAAATAATAATTCATGTTGCTAATTTAAACTCCTAAATTTTTGAGTTTAAATTACATGTTTCTCTTTTTTTTTAAAAAAAAAATGAAGGTTAGCTACAAATGGGAAAATTAAATACAGATTCGAAAACTCAACCAATTAAACGTCAGAAATTCAGAAAATTTTCACACCTCAAACGTAGGCAAACACCAGAAACCCATTCATCAAATTTTGTTCTATATTATCAAATCGTTGTGGAATACTTTTCCTGAGCCAGTACTTACTAGGATCAAGCTCCACACTAACAAGCTCCAAGAGGAGTGTTTGACCAAGTAAGTCCTTTATGTCATCTAGCCCTCGGTCAATCCCAATGTTGGAGAAGAAGCCACCGACGGAAAGTTTCACAGTGACGACGGCTTTGATACAGGTAGCTTTCTCGGTATCGGTGGCTACAGCTTTTATACGGCCGGGCATGAAGCTGAGTCGAACATTTTTGTTCTTTTTGTATGAGAAATGCCTTGAGATTGGAAGTGAAGCACTGCCATGGCCGTGTACGAATGGTTTGACGAAAAGAAAGGGGGATTGGTTGGAGTGCGACTGTTGAGCAAGCTGTGGTCTCAGCATTTTTGGATGACTTTGGTGGGAGATGTTTGGCGTAGAGAAGTTCTTGAGATAGGAGGCTCATTGGGCATGCATATAGGTAGAGCAGGACGTTGACAAAGATGAACAGGGCAGCCATATGCTCGCTTCTAAGGTCGTTTGCACATGAAAAACGATGGAGAACGAAGTTGTAATATTAAAATCAAGTTTTATCCTTTCTGAGGTGGGTGTTACCGGGATTGGTTGGTGGAATATTCAGATAAACAAACAATGAAAATGTGTTTTTTATTTTTTATTTTTTATTTTTTATTTTTGGTCACCTACACTGTCTGTTTTCTTTTTCTTTTTCTTTTTTTTTTTCAAAGAACCAAGGACGGTACCTCAGCCTTTATTATTAAGTTCTCCAAACTGGACTTAAACCATATTTGGGAATTTACATGTCCCTACAAAGATCAAATACGGGATAACATTTAGGTTGGTGCAACCACCTAACCTCACATCCAAGGATTGGACTATACCAAACCCAAATTCTACCATTCCTCATAGGGTTCAAATGGAAAGGATCTTCCTTTACCACGGGTTGTAAACCTGTTGTTTTACTCTTCCGCCGTTACTGAAACCTTGTTACATAACGGGTGCTTTCCTAGAAACCACGGATCCCATTAATCCAGCCATCGCGCACTGATTCTCGTTCTTTTAGAGAGAACACGAGCATATGTACGAAGATAGAACAACGAATTTTTTAAACCCACCTCGCTGTCTTAATTCGACGTTTTGCCGCCATCAAAATGTACATTTTCTTCCCAGGAATGAGGCTTTGACATGTATGCTTTCTAGGGGGCACAAAAGCTTAATTTTGAAAACACACAAAAATTTGAAAAAAAAATAAAAGAAAAGGTACTGATAAAATTCAGCCAAATGTGACAACATTTAGAGACTATTCTCTATATATGACCATCTTGTTTATCATGAAAGTGAAAAGCTTCGAGATAAGTATTTTAAAATTTGTATTTGTGCAATTTGGAATAAAATAAATGACAAGAGTTTTAAATGCATTATTAGTTTAGAAATGTGACTTTTGAAATTATTAAGAGACTTACTAAACGTGTATTTGTTAATGGAAGAAAAATAACCAAACAGTTCAAAATTTATATCTTTAGCATGCTTAGAAGTTATACGAGTTCTTTATATTTAAGTTGATATTCTATGTGATCTTAACCTAAATATATGTCCTTAGTTTTATCAGGCACCATTATTTATAGACAAAAATAAATCTATTTTACTTAAAAATTAGAAGAAAAACACCGGGCACAAGGCTTGTACTCTCGTTTGGACCACCCCCTCTCTCTGAATTTTCCCTCAATCCAATGAACCCATCAATCATCCCTGCAATCCCTTCTTTCCTTAAACCAATCCCAAAAACCGTGAAGATTTCCAAAAGATTGTCTTATCCAACTTTTTAAAAGATTGAAATGACACGCCACTACGGAAAGCAATAATAATCAGTCAGCTTAGTGTGCCTCACTACCAAACCCTCATCACCTCAAATCTAGGACGTCAAATTTAACTCAATATTTTACTAGATTGCAAGACTTTTGTGATAAAGCTAACAGGTACCATCCATCTCTTTAGGAAAAAACCATAAACCCAATACTCAGTCAGCTTGATGTGCCTCAACTACCAAACCCTCATCATCTCAAACCTAGGGTGCCATACTTCAACTCAATTGTTTTACTAGATTACAACGACTTGGTGACACAGCTGACAACTACCATCCATCTCGTTAAAAAACCCATATAGAAATTATGAAAGTTTGTCGGCAGACTGGAATCTTTGGAACACTAGTGGCATTGTTACAGCTTTGATTAATGGCAACCAAGACAGGACATTGTCCTTGCGACTGAACAAATTCCTATAAAAACAAAATACTTTGGGTTCTTTCTAAATATTATTGGTTCGAGACAACTGTCATAGATTATTTTTGGATATTATTCAGTTTTTATATGTTTAAAATATTAGGACTTTCTTTGAGTTCTGGGGATGTAGTAAGATTTCTTGTCTTTTTGGTGGGATAACCAAGGAGTCCGTATTTATTTATTTGTTTTTCAAATGTAGGGTGTTGACTTTTAAGGGTTGAAAGAAAATCATTTCTACTGATCGTCAATTTTTTACTTTTTATTTTTTATTTTATTTTTATCAGGGATGAGAGCTTGAGAATTTAAAAGATTTACTAAAAGAGGGGAAATTCGGGCCTTAACTCCCCATGTGGTAGGCTCCCAGATGCAGATGAGCTGCCAGGGCTCAAGCCTTCACCGTGAATTTGGTGCTTGAGAATGTACACTCGTGAACTGAATGCTTATAGCCATAAGTAAACTCTCAATTCACTGATCTTGCTTAAGGGAAGCATACAAATAAGTTGCATACGTATACAACCTATTTTTATGATTAGTCCTAGATAGAATTTGTGTATATTGGACCAAATGGAGTTTGAGAACAAAACACAAATACACATTTAGGAAATCTATTTTCTTAGAGTTCAAAAGTCTGAACAGTTATTTATGTCTAACAATTAAAATATCTTGTCCATTGGGCTGAGGGAAAAGAAGCGCTAAACATCCAAAATTATGAAAATTGACATCTTCCTTTAATTCCTAAGACAAGACTACATATTTCCCACCCATTAGGTGCATCAATTCGGTGTTTATTTTCTGTGTCACTTTGTGGTCTTGTTCATTTTCCTTTTCTGGTAAGGGTGGCTGCTTCAATTGTTTATAATCCATTTGAATGCCTAGTTATTTTCTGCACCATGCACTGCTCTAAGAAAGTGAAATATTGGGAGAGAAACCAGCAAGTGGGTGAATTGCTTGGGTTGTATTGAGATAATTCTTTACCATAATCAGCCTATATTAAATATAGGCAACAGGCCTAGCCTATGTATGAAAAAATTCTAATTACAATAATTACATGAAATCCCACCTAACGCTAATATACAATCAGGACCAGTTATGATAATATGTTAGATGTAACGTCCAATATCAACACCCGTGATTACCCAAGGACATAATATCTTCTCAATTTGCTCCATCAGATTCGAGATTACCTCTCTGTGCACGAGAAAGTGTATGGTCATTAATCCTCCCACTGGGATTGTCTTAACAATTTTGGCTCACTTCCCGTCAGTCGCATCCGACTTGAACCATGAAGTTATCAAGGGTAATAGAGGCCACAAGTACTCCAAATTAGGCAGTCACCATGCATGAAAGGTACCGTACGTGGGTCCGTTTCCCACGATAATTTTGTCGGTATTACGTTAGGGTTTGAGTACCAGACACGGATGTGGGGCAACCTCGTGGTAGAAGTCCAACTTATGGCACCCAACTGCCATACATACAACGTGTTCGTCGTACCACGTTGTTAGTGCGCATGTGCTCTAGTCTTGGACAATATCATCAAGTTGTGGCGGCTTTGGCGGAAGCAAAATCGAGAAAAATGTTCATAAGATGATCTTGTAACCATGTTTCCACACTGATATGTGAAAAGAGTTGCAAGTATGTTATATTGGTTGAATTTGCTTAGTATCTCCTTGAGATTAAAGACATGTCCATATCTTTATAAGAAAGATTTTAGAAAAGAAAAAAACCAGTATGATATTAAACTCAAGCTGAAGTTGACATTGTTTCATTCATTGACAGATTTTTCTATACTTAAGCAGTGAGGAAATATTGAGAAAGATGTCTCACATTATTTTTGCTTTGACATCTTATCTATATTGAAAGGCATGTTTATCTGTCAAGATGCTTGGTTAAGTTAAACAGAAAAAAAAACATGTTTACCACTTTAAAAGTTATTTTAAAATAGAAATTATTTTTTCAAACATAAGTAAATTTTGACGCTCTTAGCGCATGTAACTCGTTTATTTCTCAAACTCCGTGATCAAACTGCGCAATGGGTATTTACATTTAAAACACTTCGCAGACAAATAGTATTCTAACGATTAGATTATACGAACAGGATATTTTTCTTTTTCCGATACTAGAAAGGACATGTATAAACGCAGTCATGTGCATCATATTACGCATATTTTGAGCATGCATGACAGAGACTCAAATATATCTAAAGGAACTGGGAGCGAGTATTCTTTATTGACCAGCATTTTTATTTCATCATGCCAGACATGTTGGTTGCCCGCTCGAATACAAAATTAGAGCTTCAAAAAGTATAAGAACAAAACGTGCCTTATGAACACTAACGACCATTTCACTGACTGCAAAAACAGATGGTTTCCTGATGGATCACTTAACAAACAAAATGAGTAGCATGAGCTATAGAAGAGTACAAAAAAGTGATGCGGTCATTCCACTCAAGAAATGTGCGTTTCATAGAAACAAAATTTTGAGCAACAGTCTGCTGTTAATGTGTACTCCTAAAAATTGAAAATTAAAAAGGAAAATACTGTGAAAGAACAACTTGTGAAAATGTGCTTAGTTTTCTAATAAATAAAAGAAAATTTATATATCAGAAAAAAAGAGGTTTTTATAACGTGTGTACATGTTACAAGATATTAAGGGGCTTGGCAGAAGAGAATTTTAGTTACCTTACAGTTGCTAGCTGGGTTCTCCACGTCATCAGTGAAATAGCTAAGGGAATGAGTTGAGCACGTCAGATAGCCAGCTGGAAGGAAGAGAATGTAATAACTGCTCCTATAAATAGTGTAGGAATTGAATGTACTAGGCAGACTGGAAAAATGAAAAAACAAATGTTAATTCCTTTAGGAGATTGTATCTCCCTCATATAGACTTGCATTTTATTTCTTTTATCTCATTGTGGATCCTGCTCGGTGACAAAATCCACCACGTTACAGTTTTATTCAAAATTTTAAGCGAAATTGTTTTCTTATATAAGCAGTTGGCTCCGACTCGGTTTGTTTTCTTGGGTAAGCAGTGACTTTTCTCCACCCTTAAACAGCAAGCTATACCGTTTGGGTTAAACGTGATTTTTCAGCTTTTGGAAGAGAATTTGGGACTTTTTTAACATTTGACTGCCCCCTCGGTCGACCAGCATTTGTGTACTACCGATAACAAACTCTATTGCCGGCACGGAAATATTTGTACACAAATAGATCAAGCGTCGGTTGATACTCAAAGTTTGGTTCTTGGGAGCTCGCAACTAGGTTCGGCTTTGAAATTAGAGGGTTGAAGGAATAGTTTCTCAAGCTCAATTTCGGGTGCTTGTACCAAAATTTCAAGATAATATTTAGATAAATCCAATTAGACAAACAGAAATTGAAAGCAACCATAAACATAAATTTAAGGAAAATCACGCCCTTTAGGAAAGAAAGAAGAAAAGTACTCGAAGCATCAGGAGATATCTTTTATTGGAAATTCAAAGGACTCGAATTCACGTGCGTGCGTGCGTGCGTGTGTGTTGGTGGGGGGGGGGGGGTTTGTGAAGCTATGTAATCCATCATATGCGTTGCTTCAGTTCTTGTCTTTTATTATTTTGCCACACTGTACGAAAAGTGACAATTCAAAGTGGTGATCATCAAGTGCTCTAGTCAAGCTTTGGTCACTGTGCACGAGTTCTAGCCCCCATTGGATTTACCTTTCCCCTTTCCCACGGCAAAACTTTGTCTTTTAGAACACCTAATTTTGTTGGGTCTTATCTAAACATACATTGACATGGATCTGAGATTACAGTGGAGAAAGAACAACATTTGGCCCTTGCCCCTAAATATATCATGTAATTATTTTTTAAGTGAAGTCTATGTTTGCTTTTTTAGTGATAGTCTTTAGGTGCATTTGGATTTTAATTTTATACATACACTCTACGAAGAGGTGATCACAATATTTATCTGAAAAGTGTTGCACATGTGCCAATCTTTGTCTTCAAAGACCCTAAAAGATTAGAGTCTGTATAGATGGACAAACCTAGCTTGCTACTTTTGTTAGATTGATATATATGTTCATTTGCGAATGGATGCTTCACGTTTTATCATAACACCATAGGACGTCAATCATGTTTATTATTCAATTAAGGGTTTTTGTTGTCATTAAAATATTTTCAAATTGATTAATAAAAACAAATACATTTGGCTCTTCCCACTATATATATATCACGTAATTGTCTTCTAATTGTCTATATTTTGATTGATGCAAGTTCTTTTGCCAATGACATGGATTTGAAGTATTTGCATAGAGCTTTAGATTTTATTAAATATAGTTTTTGAGCTTAAATGAAGATGTTATAATTGAATAATTGTATATTTTTTGGTGATATAATGCTTAACATTTCACCAAAAAGAAGAATTAATAGTATTAATAATATGATTTGTATAAATTCATTAAAACACAAATGAAAGAGTTGTACAATAAAGATCTTAAATAGTATTTTTATCAGTTTTTATTTTTCTTTTCGTGGCTAATGATTTTTGTTTGTTGTTCAATTGAAGGATTTTGTAGTATTTTGTTGTCACTAATATCTTTTCGAAGTTGATTATTGAAAACAAAAAGACAACATACAAAAGATCAATCAATCCATCACCTAGTCCTTTATGACTTTAGTTCACTGCATATCTCAACTTTAAATGGAAATACTATAAGGAACTCCCTTTCCAGTGACTCCAGGTGGAGAGAGAGGCTTCAAAAGCTCATATGGCACAATCCCAGCCCCACTTCTATTCTTCAAATTCGGGTTGCCATTCCTCTCATCAATAATCCCTTCAAGCTCTAACAATCTCCCTTTGAACCGTTCAAAGGCTGCCTTAATATTCGGGTCTTCAGCCCATGCAGGCTCTACTATGTCCCCTAGATACTCCTCATCCGGGGAATGATTTGATAATACGTCCAAAATAGCCATCACTCTTGTCGCTTGAATTTGCGACGGGAAGCATTGTAAGAGTGCACCTTCAGGCTTTGTTAAGAAGTTTTTCCAGAATTCCTCGGAAGGATCTTCATTTGGCATATTGGTTCGAGCAATGGTAGGCCGATTGGGAAAATAACCTCCGTAAGTATATTGTCCAAAGTTTACAGCTGCGTGGTGACCAGATGTTACCCATACGATCGTTGTAATAATTTCAATGAGGTCTTTTGGGGTCTTGAGAACAGGCCACCATGGTTTATCTTTTTTGTCACCATGGCCTACTGTTCGTATTTCTGTCCACCATGCTTGCAGCTCCTGATCAGACTCTACGAGGCTTGGATTTGGATAATAATGATTAACATAGTCACCAACCCACTCTTTGATTGCATCCCAAAGCAGGAGGCCATCATTCGCAAAAGGGTAGTCCTCAATTGTAAGCTTGAGGCCATGAGGAGCCTTTGGATCTTCAACAGCCAATCCCCTAGCAAGTAACAAATCAAGAAATTGGTGAATAGATTTATCAATATACAAAACCTTGAATATGTTCATGCACTTTGGTATTAGTTCGGACTAAAATTATTACTTGTCTAGAGAAGCTTTAGTTATGAAATCACCTGTTAATTAAGTCAGCTGGTAATGCTTGCAAATTGAATTGCCATTGTTGATCATAAGCAACGGAGCTTAGCTCTATGGAGTATTTTCCAGGTGAGAATGAGCTCTCAATAATTCCTCCTCCATTAATTAATGCTTCTCTAGCTAAAGCATTAATCTCCATAGTATACCGGAAATGGGGATGCAGTAGTCTATATATAGGGTGAACTACACTGAGCTGCCTATTTGATGCAATTATGTAAGGCTCTGTAGCACAATGAGTTCTTAACCTGCAAGAAAGATGAAAACTTCCACGCCAATAGATTATTTGGAAAGGCTTACACAAAATAATTAGGCTTGTTAATATCTTTTACTTCTAAAAACAAGATTATAGGATTCAAAATTCTAATGAAAAATACAATTTCTTCGTAATTTTTCAATAATGGCAAAGTTTACAAGATATGTTATATTTCTCCAAATTATTATATCACATCAGACAATCTAAAACTGAGATTTAGAAGACCAGCAAAGTTTTTTTGAAGTCTAATTTGGTCTTTAGCAAAAGTATTTCCAGTTACCTTTTTATACAGGTATGCTAACGTATATAGATTCGTATATGCTAAACAAAATTAGAAGTGGTGCATACCAATGACTAACAAGTTGGTGATGAGCAGAGTCATGGGCAAGAACATGAGCTTTTGCTAGCCTCCAAAGCCAGACACCTGTAGCATCCCAAGTAGGCATGAAAACCTGTTTCCACTGGGGCTTTCCATCCATTGGTGGCCGAGTCAGCTCAATTCCCAGTGGCCTTAAAGTGCCATCAGGGGTAAGGAAGAACAGCGTCCGAGAGCCATATAAAGTTGTCCCTTTAAGCTCCCTTACCTTGCTCACGTATGGCAAATATAGATCATGATAATCAATAATGAATAACTTCTTCTGTCTTATGGCCTGCAATTAAAGGAATTACAAAAAATTTATGTGTGAGAAAGAGATTATTATGGGGGACCATAACGTTTACTCTCTTTTAAGTTATATGACATAGAATTACATCCTTGACACATGAACTTTTTGTGGGTAGATAGTATAAATACACAATGCTTTCATAAAGGAATTTAGAAAACAATTTTCTCACCAAAGAAGAAAAATAAATTATGGTTACCAAATCTTAACCTTTAGAATAAAGTTTTTTGAGATGTATACTTTGGAACTTCATCAATTTGCTAAATGCTTCTTTATGAAGTATTAGATTCACAATACAAAATGTAAAAGAACCTTAATAATATAATTTGATATAAAAGGTCTCATGGCATAGAGTTGGAGAAGTCTTCTCAAACTAAGGCAAACACTTTAGCTCTTTATAGGTTTGCCTATTGCTATAAGAAACATATCAAGATCTTTAACTAGTTAATGAAAAAGTGAATTAGTATGATCTAATTTAGATTGGTAGTATTAGAAAATATAATTTCATTAGATAACTAGTTTGTAAAGATCAATTTTCTACAACAGAAAAAATGATATAATGGCTCCTTTCAATTAACTTATACAGTAATTTTTATTAGTCTTAGGTAAAAAACATGAATCATCATTTTTTATTCAATATACATGGATAAGGATGATTTGAAATACCATTCTTACTCAAAATAAAATTTGATGCTATATTAGAGAATGAAATGAAGAATTATAGTGAATGGAAAAGCAACTAAGGAAAATAATTTAACTACAAAGTTTTTTAAGATATCTTTTTTAACTTATATTTATTGTATATGAGCATAACAAATTAAATAAAAATTTTAAAACAAAATAGTTGACATTTCAATTTTGTTGGCTAAAGTAAGAAAAATTGTTTGAGAGAAAGATTATTTCTTTTAAAATATAAAATCTTCATAAAAAAATATCATTTTGAGTGAGATTTAGAAGTTTCTAACCTCTATCGTTTCATAGTATTCATAATTTTTGTAATGTTAAAATATACTTTTATATTTTTATGTATTACATTTTATTAATACAGACTTACATTTCTACTGAAAAAAAAAAAAAAAGTACCTCCTTGACGGTCATGATGCCTCTTATCTCTCGTTCAATCATTTCTGTAGTAAATGCTGATTCCTGCGGGCCATAGATCTTGGGGTCTAGTCCACTCTTCAATGGCCATTCCTGCATAGGTTTCATGCACCTATAGAACTTAGTTTTGTGCTTATGGAACAAAAGATCTATAGAGATCTACAGATATCTATGGAAATTATGCAGAACGCTTTCAAAAACCATACTGTGACCAACTGTATGCTATATGGGTTAATTCCAGAGAGAGTCTGCCTAGCAAATTCCTCGTCCCTAAACCAAAAGAATTTGTCTCCTGCAAGCACAAAAGGTAGCATTTAGAGAAAGAAGCATAGGGAATTGATTAAGCGCAAAGTTTAACGGGATATTTTTATTACTATCCATTGTTTCTGGGGTCTCAAAGCGCAGCACATCTTCTTGTGTATCATTAAAAGCCTTGATTAGCCTAGGCAGGAGGGTCCTGAGGAGCCCTTTGTTTTCGTTCTTCAGGGGAGGCAAGTTTACCCCCTCATTGAAAAGCGAATCTATGGCAGTGAAGTAGGGGAATCCGAGATCTGTGTCTATGATTGCTGTTTCCAGTGATGGCAACAGCGCATGCAACACTGAGTAGACAGTCTTTGCGGAGAAAGTAATCTGCTTTACTTCTGAGAAGCGTTCATCCCGTGGAACATAGACGCTGGAGCTTCTTTTCTCCGACAATGGATCTAGATACAAAATATTATGCATGGATCAAAAAATGCATGAAGGGCCAAATTGAGGAAGTAATTTATATATTTGTTGAAATGGGGAAGTATTCCTTTCTTTTTATTTGAAAAAAATAATTTTATTTTATGAAAATGTGAGTTTATTAATCTAAAAACTAGAGAATACAAAGACTCATAAGCATACCTTAAAGTAACATTAAAGTTTACGTTTTAAGTGCAATTCTAACTAACTTGTACCTGTCTCACAACGCGGACGTCCTGTCCTGCAACGTCTAGGATAAGGGTGTTGTTTACCACCGAGCACTGGTCTTTTAAGGTCTGGATTACTATCAGGATCTCCGAGATCATTGTACACGTCATAGTCATATATTCTGTCGGAACTCTTGCGTTCCCCCAAACCATTGCCTCTCAAAATCACAAGCTCTTCTTCTCTTAGCCTCCTCAACCCACTTGGTGTTTGGGATGGCAAATATGACTAATCCACATAAATATACGTGGACTTTAATATCCAGAGAAAAATAAAATTGATCTCAAAGTATAAAAAGAGAGTATTAAACTGTCATTGTTCTAAAATCAAGACCTTGTCTTTTAAATTTTTTATTTTTTTCTTAAAAATATTCATTAGAAGATGTAAAAAGGGGACTAAAAATTCAAGAAATAACAAAGTCATGGTGGAGGTTTGAGTCAGTGTAGCCTTCGTAGATTCTTTTTATTTCGGAGAGTATTATGACTGATGAACCACGAAATCGAAAACTTTATGGTTCCCTTGTCCTTGTTTGATTCGCTTCGAGACTTTAGTATTCATTGAGTGGAATAGGCAACGTGGGGCTGACCAGGGCTTTGGCCCCAGGTCCTTTCCCATTTAGGTAGAGGAACATGTGTCCGAAAAACCTCTACCGTTGAACTAGGGGTCCAGTATGATATCAATTTTATTCATTTACTGAGCTGCATAAATTGAGTTTTTTAACATTTTCTATTTTAAAGTACTGAAAAAACTATTTTCTTATACTTTGAGAGGGATTTAGGATAGTCTACTATTTCTTATTTGAAACATTTTGGCAAAAGGTGAACTAGAGTTAAGAGGGATAAATGATGAAGTACAAGTCTGACTAAGAGGGGTAAATGAGAAAATGGCCAAAGGCTCTCTAACATCAGTAATAAGCATGCTTATCTTCCTCAAGGACAATAATAAAAGTAATAAGAAGATAATTATTTTTTGACAAAACAAGGATGGCGTAGCAAAGCATGAGATAACTTTAAGAGCATCAGCTTTTTTTCTTGATGTATTATGCGCGAGTGACCTTAAGTACTTCAATTTCTTACAAGCAATCAACTAAAAAAAGGATTAAGGACAAAGTATCTTTTTACTCATAGGTTAATCTTCATAGGAAGTATGTGCTAAAATCAATATGCTATATATTTCTAATATATCAATTTGATGTATTTTTTAATACTTTCTTCTAAATCAACATTGTAATATTCAAACTACCTTTCCATCAAACATATATATCTTATAATACGGGCTTATCTTTTTCTTTCCGCTTTTTGAGAGCTTGTAATTCCAGCATTAGGATATATCATATAAACTTTTCTTGATTTCAGTTAAATAAATGGGTTTCTTAAAAAAAAAAAAAAAGGATCAATTTTGTAGGATGAAGTGGGTTTTCGAATAAGTGAAATCATACTCCGAACACGCCACTTGCAAGCAGAATGATAGTTTTTCCGGACTTTGCACGCATAATTGTCTATGCATACTTAATGTATACATTTTAGCAACTAAATAGATAAATGTTTCAAGGAGTCTGACCTTGTTTGTGAAGAAAACCCTTTTCCGGGAATCGTCGTACTTTGGCTGAACCCATGAATTACAGGTTACATGGACGGAGCCATAAGGGAATCCATCGAGGACAATATCCTTAAGGAACATCTCCTTGTGGTGTTCATTCTCAACGAATACTGCCCCAACCTCCCCGAAATCTGCTGGAACTTCAAAACTTGACTCGTATTTCACTTCGTTCTCATCTTGGCTTGCCTTGTGTGCATATCCCTTAATTGGGCTCTTCTCTAATCCCGTCTCTTCAAAGAAAACAAGCATGTTAGAAAAGATTTCAAGAAATGGGATATGCAAATCGTTCGATCATATTAAATGCTCTCAGAATAATAGGTCATTTGACACATTCCCTTGAAAATTCATATGTTTAATGCTGGCTATGTATCTTCCTCGCTGTCTCTCGTATACAAACAGGCTTTTGATGTACAAAGGAGTCGTGGACTCACTGTGTGAAGATGTCCTGTTTCAATGATCAGGCTAGAGCACCGAAAGGTGAATATGTCATGTCCCAATGATCAGGGTAAGGCACCGAAATCATATCTGAAGTAGAAAAAGTTGTAAGGTTTCCCCTGAGAGTACTTATTATGTTTCAGGTGGTACAACTTCAAAATTTTAAACTCTTTCGAGATTGAGTGAATATAGGATTATTAAAGAGAAAAGTAGATTCTTGATACCCAAAACCTAATATTTTTCCATTACATAGTTGGCAATCCAAAATCATTTAATAGGAGGGAGGGAGGGAGAGAGTCAACTTTCTAATTGACTTTACAATAAAAGTAATTTTATTTCAAGATTATTTTTTTCTTACTATGTTAATTTTCAAAAATAATATGGTTGTATTTTTAAGATTATACTTAATGTGATATCATCATACTTGTCTTAATAATAAACTGATTGGTTGACTCCTTAACCATACAAAAGAAAAAAAATTAAAGCATATAAACTTAAATTTGTATATAATTATTTTGTTTATGCTATTTGAAATAAGAGAGATTGTAAGACTTTTAAGAACATGGTTAGCTCGGAGTATCACTCTTAAAGCCATTAAAGTTTTATGAGATGAATTTTACCAAATAAAAAAGATTCCATAAATGGTTAAAGAATTAAATATTTCTTATATCAATATTTAGAACTTAAAAGGATCATAATGTTATGAATAATCTCATGATAGGAATATGTTTCTAATCATATCTTCTTATGATAGTCACAATATATATAATTTTACTAATTCAAAAAAAAAATTGATCTCTAACTTGTTGTAAAATTGATTAAACTTTGCCAACCCGTGTAGTAGAATGAGTTTGATTCATCAACAAAGACTTAAAGCAAAAATCTAACTTCATTCAAGATAAGTTTTGAAAAGACTTAAGAGGTCATTAGACTATTTCCATTGGACAGATTTGACAGAACATCTCGAGAATAGACGTTATACAGAAAAGATTCTAAAATCGCTATCTACAGCTTTCTCAAGGACAAGTTGACGACTTTTCAATGAAAAACAAACTCTTAAGTTCAGCTTTAATTTAATGAAAAGTTTTCCCCATGGAGTACTATGATCGACTAGTCATTGTCCGTGGAGGCCCTCGAAAAAGCATAACCTGAGCGTGCATGTACCAATAGCTTTTTTTTTTTTTTTAATCTTTTCAGGTTTCCTTTATTTTCTTTTATATATATGCATATACATATATATACCTGTATCTTTATTTAGTGTTAACTTAAAATTAAAAAATCTTAAATAATACTTACTTTTAATCAAGTGAAATTCTTATTGAACAAATTAATAACTTTTGAATCAAATTTTATAATATCTAAAAATAAAAAATAAGTAAATCAACTCAAATAATAATTCATGTTACTAATTTTACTCCTCAAGGTTTGAGTTTAAATTACATGTTTTTTCTTTTTTCTTTTTTTAAAAAATGAAGGTTAACTAAAAATGGAAAAATTAAATACAGATTCGAAAACTCAACCAATTAAACGTCAGAAATTCAGAAAATTTTCACACCTCAAACGGAGGCAAAAACCAGAAACTATTCATCAAATTTTGTTCTACACTATCAAATCGTAGTGGAATACTTTTCCTGAACCAGTACTTACTAGGATGAAGCTCCACACTAACAAGCTCCAAGAGGAGTGTTTGACCAAGTCCTTTATGTCATCTAGCCCTCGGTCAATACCAAGGTTGGAGAAGAAGCCTCCGACGGAAAGTTTCACAGTGACGACGGCTTTGATACAGGTAGCGTTCTCGGTACCGGTGGCTACAGCTTTTATACAGCCGGGCATGAAGCTGAGTCGAACATTTTTGTTCTTTTTGTATGAGAAATGCCTTGAGATTGGAAGTGAAGCACTGCCATGGCCGTGTACGAATGGTTTGAGGAAAAGGAAGGGGTTTTGGTTGGAGAGCGACTGTTGAGCAAGCTGTAGTTTCAGCATTTTTGGATGACCTTTGTGGGAGATGTTTGGCGGTAGAGGAGTTCTTGAGATAGGAGGCTCATTGGGCATGCATATATGTAGAGCAGGACGTTGACAAAGATGAACAGGGCAGCCATATGCTCGCTTCTAAGGTCGTTTGCACATGAAAAACGATGGAAAACGAAGTTGGAATATTCAAATCAAGTTTTATCCTTTCTGAGGTGGGTATTACCGGGATTGGTTGGTGGAATATTCAGATAAACAAACAATGAAAATGTGGTTATTTATTTATTTATTTTTATTGTTTTTGCCCTTTGGTCCCACACTCTTGGGTTTTTCCTAGAAGCCTCAAATCCCATGAATCCAACCATCATACATTGATTGACTTTTTTTTAGACGGAACATGTGGATTTTTACGAGGATATAACGACGAAACTATTCCATTCCATCTCGCTGTCTTAATTTGACATTTTCCCGCCATCAAAATGTACATTTTCTTCCGACGAATGAGGCTTTGACGTATCTGACTTCCAGTGGGCCCAACGAGTTCTCTCGAAGTCAATAAGAAACGAAATGACTTGAAAACTAGTTAAAAGAGACATGTTTCCATCATAAACTCCAATCTTAAAGTAGAGATCTGGGCATATGCATCCATTCTTTCTACTAAAAATTTATATTCAGTAAAAGTTAGATGAACTTTTTTAACAAAAAAAAAATGTAATGATGCATTAATAAAAAGTAGCATACCAAATGATAGAGATATATTCTAGAATTACAAAAATTATAAAAATATAAAAGTTGAAAGTCTTTAAATCTCACTCAAAATAACATTTTCTTATAAAGATTTTATATTTTGAAAAAAAAAAACTCTTCCTCGTACAATTTTTTTTACTTTACCTAGTATGATCGAAATGTAAACTATTTTGTTCTAAAATTGTCTTCTATGTCAACTATTTTGTTCTGAATGTCAAGCTAAAAATAATAATTTAAGAAGTTTGGAAGTCAAATCCTTTTCTTTAATTGTTTTGATTATTCATTACAGTTTTTCATTCCATCCTCTAATATTACATCAAATTCCATTCTAAGTAAGGATAGTTTTCTAAACCATTATTATTCATAAATATTTTAAAAAATAAGATGATTCTTATTTTTAATATAGACCTAACAAAAATCATAATATAAGTTAACTAAAGGGAGTCATCGTACTATTTCATCTATTGTAGAAAGTCAATCTTAATACACTAGCCATCTAATGAAGTTATGTTTGCTAATACCACTAATCCAAATGAAATTATATTAATCTACTTTTTTATTTATTGGTCGAAGGTATTGATAATATTTTTTGTAACAATAAGTAGATTTATTAAGAATCAAGGTAAGTGTGAACCTTAATTTAAGAAAACATCTCTAACTCTATGCCATAAAACCTTTTATATCAAGCTACATTACTGAAATTCTTTTACGTTTTATACTATAAATTTATTTACTCCATAAAAAAACATTTGGAAGATTTATGAGGTTTTAAAGCATATATCCTAAAAAGACTTTATTTCCAAGTTTAAGATTTGATAACCCTAATCCCCTTTCCTTCTTTGGTAAGCAAATTATTTGTCACACTATTTTATGAGAACATTGTGTATTTGTACTACTTGTCCAAAGCACTTCTTTTTCTTTTTTCTTTTTCCTTTAATTTCATGTTGTATGTGATCTTAATCTAAATATATGTCCTTAGTTTTATTATGTATAATTATCTGTAAAGAAATATAAATTTATTCTATTTCAAAAAGAAAATCAAACCGGGAATAAGGTTATTAATCCCGTTTGGACGACCCCCTATTTTATAAATTTCCATCCCATCCAGTGAACTTACGAATGGTCACTGCAATCCTTCTTTTCTTAAACCCATTCTAGATTCCAACGAGTGAATTTTTCAAAAATCTATAAGCTCTTAACTTACTTATTGAGTTAATCTACTTACGAATGGTCACTGCAATCCGGTTTGATTTTCTTTTTGAAATAGGATAAACTTATATTTCTTTTATAGGTAATTATAAGCTCTTAATCTCTCTGGAACTGCTGATCCCAAATATCAATGGTGCGTGTGAGTTAAAAGAAAAGAAAAAAGAACTTCCAAAAACCATGAAGTTTTCCGAAACCTGTCTTATCCAACTTTTAAAAAGATTGAAATGACAGGCCTCTACGGAAAACAATCCTCAGTTGGCTTGATGTGCCTCAACTACCAAAACCTCATCAGCATCGCAAATCTAGGACGCCACCCTTTAACTCAACATTTTCAGTAGACTACAAGGCTTTGGTGACAAACCTAACATGTGCCATCCATCTCTTTTTTAAAACCCACCTAAAAACTATGAAAGTCTGTGGGCAGACCGGTGTCTCTGGAATACTAGTGGCTGGCAGCCAAGCCAGGACATTGCCCTCGAGTCTGAACAAATTGCTATAAAAACCAACTACTGTGGGTTCTTTTTAGACATCATTGATTCTAGACAACTGTCGTAGTTTTGTCTTGGATATTATTCACTTCTTATAAATTCAAATTATTAGTATTTTCTTTGACTTCTGGGGACGTAATAAGATTTTTTTGTTTTTTTGTTTTTGTTTGTTTTGGTGGAAATGAGGAAATAAATGTAAGATTTTTTTTGTCTTTTTGGCATGGGCTAATCAGAGATTCTATGTTTATTTTAGGTGCATTAACTTGGAGAATTTTTTTTTTCGTATCACTTTGTTGATTAATATCTTCCTTTATTTCCTCATGTAAGACAGCTATATCCCACCCATTTAGGTGCATCAATCTTGGAGTTTTTTTTTTTTTTTGTATCACTTTGTTTTCCTGTTTATTTTCCTTACCTGACAAAAATGGCTGCTTCAATAGTTTATAATCTATTTAAATGACTACTTATGTCCTGCACCGTGTCCCAGGATTACCCAAGGACACAATATCTCGTGGTGTATGGTCATTATCGCTCTCACTGGCTTTGTTTTACCAATTTTGGCGCACTCCCGTTTAGTCTTATCTAAGTCGTACTATGAGACATATCATGCGCGGCTGCATTTCCGAAGAAATTTATTTTGGTATCGTGCTGGCATTCGAGTACCAGACACCGATGTGGGACTACCTCCTGGTAGAAGTTTTACTTGTGGTACCCCACCCTAGTACGAGAAATTCATCGCGTTCGTCTTACCACATTGTTCATGCGCAGATGCTCTGGTCTAGGACAATATCATCAAGATGTGGCCTGCTTTGATGAAAGCAAACTCTGGAAAAATATTCGTTTTCTGACACAAGTAAATTTTGAGACCTCCTAGCACATGTAACTGGTTCATTTCTAAAACTCCGTGATCGAACTTAGCACTGGGTATTTGCATTTAAAAAACGTTGCAGAAGAATAGTATTCTAATGATTAGTTTATACGCATGTATAGTAACACTGATTTTTTGTCTGTTTACATGTATGATAACAGTCATGTGCATCACATTACGCATATTCCGAGCATGAATGACAAAGACTCAATAATATCTAAAGGAACTGGAAGCGAATTGCGAGGCAGGTGGTCCAGCTTGATCAAAAGAAGACGAGTCATGTCACATGCTTCCCTACGGAAGTGTCAGAAAAGTTATCTTCTTTGAAAAGGACACCAAAAAAAAAAAAAAAGGAATTCTTTTTTTCATATGCACCAATGAAAAACCTTTAAGGAAGAAAAAGATAAGGACCAGGAAATTATATTGTTCCCGAATTGTTTGTGTGTTGTACTTTTCAACATTTTAATTAGTGCTTTGTTGACAAGCGCTTGGGTTATATGGGGACAAGCTTGCTTGAGACCTCTTGTTTTAGGTTCAACACAAATACGTGTGTGAATGTAAACTACCTTTTTCCTCTTCTGCTGTCAAACTAGGCTTAAAAACACCCAGAATTATTCTACATTTCCATGAATAATCAAAGTAACCACCATGCTAGTTTCATTTTTGTTTTCATTTTTCTGTAATCTGATTATGAATTCTTGTGATGAAGAATGGCGGTAAATGTTGAATGGTAACAGAGGAGATGAACCTATTCTGTTCCCAGAATGATACCAAAACTTGGATATAGAAATTTGGTTTAACTCATAGAAGGGTGTGCACTCCTGCCATTCACTTGACTTTCAAATCATATATAAAACGTCTAGTTGCAGAATACATAAATTTATCATAGAGTAATTTTTACTGCATCATGACAGACATGTTGGTTGTCCCCTCGAATACAAAATTAGAGCTTCAAAGAGTGCAAAAACGAAGCGTGCCATATGAATACTGACGACCATTTCACTAACTGCAAAAATAGATGGTCCTCTAATGGACCGCTTAACAAGTAGAAGGCATGAGGAATAGAAGAGTACAAAAAAGCCATGCTCTCATTTCATTCATGAACTGTTCCTTTGATTGAAAGAAAATTTCGAGCAATAGTTTGCTGTTTAATGTGTACTCCTAAAAATTGTAGATTAGAAAAGCAATTACTGTGAAAGAGCTGGAAATGAAAGTACCTAAGCTGATTGTTATTCATGTGGGATTTTCGGGATTTGACGAGATTAGAAGCAAAGCACTACCATCGCCATTGGGGAATGGGTCGAGGGTTTGGAAGAAGGTTCGGGAACCATAAAATTGGTAAACTCAAGTTGGAAGTATTCAAGCAAGTATTTTATGGCATCTAGGCCTCGGTCTATCTCAAGTTTTGAGAAGAGGCCTTCAACAGTCAGTCACACTTTCAATGACTTGGATGCTGGCGGCCTCCAACCTAGCGCTTTGTTATCATACGGAAAAAAAGAACATGGCATAGCATACCATCTTATAATTTTCTAGTAGTAATAGAGCTCCAAAGGAAATTACATTCCCTTGAATGTTCCCAACACGATTTAAAACGTTAAGAAGTATACTGGTGATTGTGTTAGCCAACAAATATAATCTCAAAACTGGGCCACCATACTTCTGGCATGTCTTACAAAGCCAACTATCCGGGGAAGACCATACAGGCATGGAATAGGGGTTACCATACTTTTGTGGGATTATAGGGTATTTGGTTCTAAATTTCTTGTGGACATTAAGGGGAATTATCTCTAAACCTCTTAGGGATCGAGAATTCTTTTTCTTAGAAAAAGAGGGGAAGAGGGAAGGAGAGAGAGACTCACTATCGATGGTAAAACGTGATTTTCAGACTTTGGAAGAGAATCTGGAACTTTTCTCACATTTGACTGCCCCTCCACCGACCGCTTTTTATGCACCACTGATAACAACCACAATAGCCGACCTATAACCTATAGTCATGGAAACATTTGTACTCAAACTGATCGAGCATGGGTTGACGCTCAACTTGGTTCGGGTTTTATGTTAGAGGTTACATGACGGACAAAAGTATCACATTGAGTATGTAAAGCTTACATTTCCACCGAAAAAAAATAAATATGAAATTCTTTGTGATGAAACTTAAATAAAAAAATACGTTTATTAAATTTTTAAGCTAACTTTTAAGTTGGCTTTAAAATCTTCTAATATGACATCAAAACTCAAGTTGAATATGCTTCACCTTGTACGACTTTGAGTCCAATGCCACCTAATGTGTGAATGTATATGTCCAATATATAATCTTTCGTAGTAAAATTTAAATAAAAGAAATATCACTCCAACTCTTAATTTAATTTTTGAGTTAAATTAAGCCTTCAATAAAGGCTTTATAAAGGAATAGTTTCTCAAGGTCAATTGGGTGCTTGTACAAGCATTTCAATATGGGATTATATACAACCAATGTGATGTTAGACAAATAGAGATTGAAAGCAAACATAAACACACATTTAAGTTATCATATTTTCACTTCCTAATCATTTAAATCTTCGGGTTTTAGAGTTCTTTTTTTAAATAGAAAAAAAAAAAATGAGAGGGAGGCAAAAGTGGGAGATAGACTCAAAATTTTGAATGGGTAAAACGTGATTTATTCGCTTTTGGAAGAGTTTTTGGGACTTTTCTCACTTTTGACTGCCCACTCCGTCGACCACATTTTATGTACCCCTGATAACAAACACAATAGCTGGCCTATAACCAATAGGCATGGAAAAAATTGTACTCAAGTCGATCGAGCATAGGTTGACACTCAAAGTTGGGTTCTAGGGAGCACGCAAATTGGTTCGGCTTCAAATTTGGAGGGTTCATAAAGGAATAGTTTCTCGAGCTCAATTGGGGAATTATCTCGAGCATTTCAAGTTAATAGGAGATATGTTTTTCGGAGATTCAAAGGACTGGATTTCTATGCTTTAGTGGTCAGTTGTTGTCTTTTGTTATTTTGACAACTCTACGAAAAGTGACAATTCAAAGTGGTCCATGAAATGGCAGGGATGTATAATCAACAAGTGGTTCTAATCAAGCTTTGGCCTCTATGCACGAATTTCACCGCATTGGATGTACCTTTCCCCTTTCCTACGGCAAACTTTAGTCATTTAAAACAATTGGGTCTTGTCCAAAGAATGTATGCAACAAGAATTTCAACTACTACTTAAATCATTTGGCTTCTCTTTTTCATGATCAATGACCAAGCCAATCATTATTTGTTTCTCAATTTAAGGCTTTCATAAGTTTTCATTATTGCTCTAAACGTTTTGGGATTATTGAAAGGAAAATATGATTTGGTACACTAATTGAAAACATTCGCCAATCCATCTTCTTATTTGTTTATGACATAAATTCTCCGAAAAAATGTTTCAACTTCAAATGGAAATGCTATAAGGAACACCCTTTCCAGTCACTCCAGGTGTTGAGAATGGCTTCAAAAGTTCGTATGGTACAACTCCAGCTCCATTTCTATTCTTCAAGTTCACGTTGGCGTTCCTCTCATCAATAGTCCCTTCAAGCTCTAATAAAGTCCCTTTAAACCGCTCGAAGGCTGACTTAATGATCGGGTCTTCAGCCCATGCAGGCTCCAGTGATTCTCCAAGATACTCCTCATCTGGTGAATGACTTGACAGGATGTCCAAAACAGCCATCACCCTTGTCGCTTGAATTTGTGAAGGGAAACATTGTAAGAGTGCACCTTCAGGCTTTCTTAAGAAATTTTTCCAAAATTCTTCATCAGTGTCCTCATTCGGCATTTTGATTCGAGCAATGGTAGGCCGATTTGGGAAATAACCTGCATAAGTGTATTGTCCAAAGTTTACAGCTGCATGGTGGCCAGATGTTACCCATACAATCGTTGTGACGATTTCGATGAGGTCTTTCGGGGTCTTGAGAACGGGCCACCAAGGCTCATCCTTTTTGTCACCATGGCCAACCGTTCGGATTTCCGTCCACCATGCTTGCAGCTCCAGATCAGACTCAATGAGGCTTGGATCTGGATAATAATGGTTAACATAGTCACTAACCCACGTTTTGATTGCATCCCAGAGAACGAGGCCATCATTAGCAAAAGGATAATCCTCAATTGTAAGCTTTAGGCCATGTGGAGCACTTGGATCTTCAACAGCCATTCCTCTGGCAAGTAGCAAATACTGAAATCAGTTACTAGATTGAATGGGATTTTATTCATAACCCTTAAGCTGAACAGGATTCTAGCCTAACCAAATCAAAGATTATTAACAAAGTTATTATTTAACTGCAAAAGGCATAGTTATCAAATCACCTGTTAATTAAATCAGCTGGTAAGGCCTCCAAATTGAATTGCCACTGCTGGTCATAAGCAGCGGAGCTTAGCTCAATGGAGTATTTTCCGGGGGAGAATGAGGACTCAATGATCCCTCCTGCATTAATTAATGCTTCTCGAGCTAAAGCGTTAATTTCCATAGTGTACCTAAAATGAGGGTGCAATAGCCTGTAGATAGGGTGGAGCGCACTAAGTTGCCTATTTGTAGCAATTATGTAAGGTTCTGTTGCACAATGAGTCCTTAGCCTGCAAAAGATATGAAAAACATCTATGTTAAGTCTACCCAAAACAATAGATGAACAAATGCTTATAACTGGAGGATTTTAAACTTCATTTTTTTTTTAGATGAGCTTCTAATATTGTGGTTTTTCCCCTTGTCTTTATATTTTCTTGTTCTTAAATAGATAAATTCATATATTCACAAAAAAAGAAGATAAACAAATGCCAAAAAGAACTTGAAATGGAGCAATACCAATGACTAACTAGCTGGTGATAACCAGCGTCGTGGGCAAGAACATGAGCTTTTGCAAGCCTCCAAAGCCAGATACCTGTTGCGTCCCAAGTAGGCATGAAAACCTCCTTCCACTGGGGGTTTCCGTCCATCGGTGGCCGAGTCAGCTCAATAGCCAATGGCCTTAAAGTGCCAGCTGGGGTAAGGAAGAACAGCGTCCGAGATCCATACAAAGTTGTCCCTTTAAGCTGTCTTACTTTGCTCACATATGGTAATAACAGGTCATGGTAATCAAGAATGAATAACTTCTTCTGTTTTATTGCCTGCATTTATACGCATTACAGAGATATGTATGAGAAAGAAATTATGGTGTAGGGTCCTAATGTTACTGTCTTTCAAGTTACTGGATATTGTATTACCTCCTCGACAGTCGTGAGACCTTTGATCTCTCGTTCAATCATTTCTGTAGTGAATGCTGATTCCGGTGGACCATAGACCTTTGGGTCGAGTTTACTCTTCAATGGCCATTCCTGCATAGGTTTCATATAAAGAAATAGTACAGGGAAAGCATATTACGGAACAAAGAATTAAGCACTTTATTATATCAAATCTAATAGTCTTGATGGGGTTTTCTTTTCTGGCTATAATTCTAGAAAGGAGATATGTCTCTCATCCATAAGAATTACTAGGAGCAGAATGACATAGGAATGACTTCCTCTCTTTGACTTGACCTACAGATGAAAAATCAAATTTTTTAACAAAATATCAAAACCCAAGTTTAAAATACATTGTCATCCAAATGCAAGATTTGGCATAAAATTCAAGGGCCACTTTGGTTGCAAGCAAGCATATTAAGAATAGTATGATAAAAATTTCCTACATATAGAGATATAATTTATTTATTCTTGACTTCACTTTTGGATGAAATTAGGCTTTTTAACAAGATTACCAATAAGAATCCTCAAGCTGAATGCTTTCACTACCGAATTCAAAAAATCATACCGTGACCAACTGTATGCTGTATGGGTTAAGTCCAGCAAGAGTCTGTCTAGCAAATTCCTCGTCCCTAAACCAGAAGAATCTATCTCCTGCATGTGAAAAAGGAAGCATTTAGAAAAAAAAATGCGTAAGGAAATGATTGGGCACAAAGTTCAAGGGGATGTCTTTCTTACTATCCATCGTGTCTGGGGTCTCAAAACGCAAGATATTTTCTTCTGTATCGCTGATAAATTTGAGTAGCCTGGGCAATAGGGTCCTGAGGAACTCTTTGTTTAGGTTCTTCAGGGGAGGCATGTTGACCCCCTCGTTAAACAGCGAATCTATGGCTGTGAAGTAGGGGAATCCGAGGTCAGTGTCTACGATTGCTGTTTCTAGTGATGGTACCACCGCATGCAACACGGAGTATACAGCGTTGAACGAGAAAGTAAGCTGCTTGATATCTGAGAAGCATTCATCCCGAGGGACATAAAAGGTGCTGCCTTTTTGCTCCGACGATGGATCTACGAACAAAGAAATTAGCCATTGGATGAAAAAAAATGCATTTTATGCTTTTTTTTCTTTTAACACATGTACCTAAACTCAGACACCCAAATATTAAATATGGGATTAAGGAATATCTATTAATTAAAAAAATATGAAATCAAAATTAATTTGATACCTGTTTTACACCGTGGACGTCCAGTCCTGCAACGTCTAGGATAAGGGTTTTCTTTTCCACCAAGCACTGGTCTTTTAAGATCTGAATTACTATCAGGATTTCCAAGATCATTGTACACATCATAGTCGTAGACTCTATCGGAAGTCTTGCGTTCTCCTTGGCCATTGCCTCTCAACGTCACAAGTTCTTCATCTCTTAGCCTCCTAAGGCCACTTGGAGTTTGGGATGGCAAATATGACTGATCCAAATAGAATATACATAGGCCGCAAAATCAAATTGATTCTCATTCATAATATCTCCGTACGTGTCTAAGAAATTTGTGTTAACCATAATTATGTCCCTGTTCAAGTGAGAAACCAAGTGCACCAATATGCATGGATCTATATTTATCTAAGCATAAATATGCATGCATCTTTGAAAAAAACAGATAAATGTTTTGCGGAGGCAGACCTTGTTTGCAAAGAAGATCCTTTTCTGGGGATTTTCATACTTGGAATCAACCCACGAATTACAGCTTACATTAACGGGGCCACTAGAAAAGCCGCTGAGGCTAATATCCTGGAGGTACATCTCCTTGTGGTGCTCATTCTCGACTAAAACTGCCCCAACTGGCCCGAAATCTGCTGGAACTTCAAAAGTCGACTCGTATTTCGCTTCGTCCTTATCTTGGCTTATTCTTTTTGCGTATCCTTTGATTGTGTTCTTCTCTAATCCCGTCTCTTCAAAGGACACAAATATGTTAGATATGGCTCACAGAAATAGGATTACATTTACTCCTATCTCCCTTTCTTCGCAGTGGAAAGCAAAGCTTTCTAGTTTCTCATATTGGAGTAAGTGGATTACTTCGTTTAAATTTCCTATCACACCCTTCCGTTCAAGGTAATCATGTGAAGGACCAGCAGGATGGTCTCTCATTTCAGTGTCTTCTGACATACAATGAAAATTTTTCTTGAAAGGTTTATGGAAGATGGAAGACAGAGTGAGGAAAAACAGAGGTGGAGTCCTTAGACCACTTGGGGGAGCTCGAGGTAAATAACGAAAGAAGTAGTAGTTGAATGAAACAAATAAGTTCATATTGATTAGCTTTTAAGTGAAGTTTCGATGTATATGTATTAAAAGTTGACAAATATCTAATTTAGTTGAGAGTAGAGGTTGTCAAGAACTTTTTGATCCTAGCAAAATACCTGAATATAGGAATTTGGGCATTAAGTATTCAAAAAAAAAAACATATGTACTAATTACAAAAGAGCATACTGCCAATGGGAATAATAATAATAAATAATGAATAGAAAAGAATAGAGAGGAGGGCGAAGTATAATTCCAAAAACTCAACCAATCAAAATGGAGAGAAAAACAAGAAATTCATTCATCAAATTTAGGTTCCATAATAGTTAAATTGTTGTGATATACTTTTCCTATGTCAGTACTTACGAGGATCAAGCTCGGTGCTAGCAAGCTCCAATTGGAGTGATTGACCAAGTAAATCCTTCAAGTCATCTAGCCCTCTATCAATACCAAGGTTTGAGAATAAGCCACCGGTGCCAACTTTCACAGTTACAATGGCTTTGACAGAAGTGACCTTCTCGGTAGTGCTTGCTACGGCTTTGATATGGCAAGGCGTGGAGCGGACTCCCGCAATTTGTTTCTTTTTGCAGGATGAGTGCCTTGAGATTGGAAATGAAATGTTGCCATGGCCATGTATGAACGGCTTGAGCAACAGCAAGGAGGTATGGATGGACTGCGACTGTTGAGCTAGCTGAGGTCTCAACATTTTGAACTAGGTGGGAGATACTTGAGTTTTGGTTTTCGAGAAGCTGTCCTAGGCTTATATAGAATTCATGGTGGCTCAGTGGGATGCATCTATCTAGAAAAGGACATTGAGAGAAATGAATATAATAATAGCCATACGCCCGATTCTGAAAAATTGTTGTCATGGGGAATCAATGGAAAATAAGGCCAACAAGACACGCGCCGGATGTATTCAACCCACTGAAAGGATGAAATAAAAGGCCATACTATATTATCCTCTTATCCTAAGTATAGTAACTTTTATAATATTGAGTACGTTATTTTACTTTTATACTTTAGTTTTTATTAATGTAATTTACCATTTCACCCAAAAAAAATATATTACCAAGTTTAAGTACAGATTTCAACTTTATGACATCTCTCGTGAGTTTAAAGAGTTCACATTTCAACGTTTATAACATCTTTTGTAAGTCTAAAAAAGGGATTTAACTTCTTCCCTTAAAGTTGGTTATTAAGAAAGGAGGACATCTAAACTTATAATTAGTTACCAAGTGAAAATATTAGCATTGTGGAACAACCGCTATTGAACATGCTTGTTTGCTCCAAGCAATAGATCAATCGATAAGTGATAGGATGGAATGTTGTGACAAAAATCATGAGAACTTAAACCTGATAAGATATTGCACTTAAATCAAAACTTCAATAACAAGTTAAGAGCTTAGCTTACTCCTTTAAACCCAATTATTGAGAGATACATGAGCTTACAAGAAAGATATTAGGATAGAATATCTAACAGTCATTGTTTAACAACATACATTAACGCATTAATAGTTTATTTTTATTTTTATTTTTATTTTTATTTTTTATGCAGAAACAGCCGGGCAAGGCAACGGTTACTGCTTCTGAAGGCAGTGCTAATATTTTTGAAGTTGGTTTAGGAGTTGCTACTTAAATTTTTGTCATGCTGCTAACGCCTTAACAAGCTTCCCTCCAGGTCACTCCCATTTGGACCACCTCTCTTCCATCACAGATAGTCCAATCCAAAGAGTGCACAAAATGGACATGGATGATTAATATAATCCCTTCTTTCTTTAACATTATTATCTACGAATTCAGACATGGTGCCCCCACCCCCTTTTGTTTTGATCATCGTTCTTCTCCTGGCTTAACTAGAAGAGATGGTGATAACAACAGTTGAATGATAGAGTTATTGGCTTTAACTTATCAGAGAAAATAAAAACAAGATTTGATTCGTAGTTTCTGTGGACAACAGCACTAAGCCTATCCGGTTGTCGTGTCCCATATGTCCCTCCCACCATTAATGCAAGACTGGAACGATACTGCTACAAACCAGTATCGGCTGGCCTTGCCTTAATTAAAACAGGACCACAACCGGAATTAAAACTATTTAGTTAGATTTCTCGTGCTTTGCTTCCAAATTATCATCGTCTCAAAGCTAGTTTTGTTGCTAGAATCGGCAGGCCCATTTCGTTTTCCCTTTTGTCAGCCAAGTTGCCAAAATCCGCAGACTATCAGCTTGGCTCTATGCGACCATTTGTCTGAGTTTTGATGTCGTATATATCAAGGCATCTGCGTCCAAAAGATGGAACGTAGATTTCGCTATCCTTTTTGGTCTGTCTGTTTGCTGATCGTGCATGGTCCGCCTGACTCTTTGTAACCCACATGTTTAGTCGTACACGAAATCCTGTGCTTCAATAATTATCTTCTATGTTGGCCCCAACAAGCTGCAAGATGATCCCCTTCACAAAAAAAATGGACGTGTTTTATTATTTGGCACTCTCCTCAATACATAAAACAATCCAAGGGGGTCCATCAAGTTATGGACGTCATATATAGCCAACAATTGATTTTAATCAAGCATGGGACACCATTCATAAATGAGACCACATTGACGATATTTTTACAGTTTCATTGCAAATTTTTTTTTATTAATTCTCATCTTTTCAAACTAATATAAAAAGAATAGATCAATTTTTATTAGCATGATATCGAGTGTAACATTTATTGCTAGTAACAATGTTTACTTATAAAAATATTATAATATTAATTAATCAAACTTACAAATTTTATTAATAAAATTTTCACAAAAAAAAAAATGTTATTTTGAGTGAGATTTAGAGACTTTTAATTGCTTTTTCTTAATATACTTCTCATTATGCTAGAATATGGCTTTATATTTTTGTATATTGATTTTTATTAATATAAACTTGCATTTTTATTATAAAACAAATATTTGAACCACACTATGCTAGCCTTAATGTCTTCACCAGCTTTTACACGTGCAACTCTTTCATTGCAGAAACTTTCTGATGTAATGCAGCGCCAGCCATTCACTTCTGAAAACGTGTTTTACTGACGTAAATATCAGGACTCGTTTGTCGCGGCTGAAAGGTAAAAGGACGTATATGACAAGCACCACATGCACCACGTTACAACGAATATGTAGTTTTAGTAAATATCTTTCGAGCATGCATGACAGATTCGCATTTACATCCAAATGAACTCGGAAGGAGGTGGCCAACTTGCTCAAAAGAACGCCACAGGGGAGTGTTATCTTCTTTGATGAACTACATTAGAGGGTAAACTCTCATCTCTTTTAGTTAGTTCCTTTCTGCTACAAAGTTCGTGAAGAGAGCCTTGGATATTCAGATTCTCTAATATGAAATTAGATCAGTTTTGGAACTACTCAAAGAATAATAAAGATAATCATGTCTGATGAACCAGACCTTTTCATTATTGCATCGACTGCATACGAGGACAAAGGCAATGGTCCCCTAGTGGACCATTTACCAAAGACAATAGACAACACGAGCCACGGAAGATTACAAAACAATCCTGTTCTCTTCTATTCATGTACTGTTTCTTTCACCAAAACATATTGAACTGTGATGATACATGTGACTGAATTGGTAGTTCCTATTATGTGAGACCAAAAGATCTGGCTAATTCCAATTCTGATAATAAGATAAATCCATCATCTCTTTCCTTATGATCTGCATTCTCCAAGTAGACACAGCTCAACTTCAAGTAGTAATGCCGTAGAGACCTCTTTTCCGGTACCTCTAGGCGGTGAGAATGGCTTCAAAAGCTCATATGGCACTATCCGAGATCCATATTTATTCAACAGTTTCTTGTTGGCATTCTTCTTATCATCAATAGCCAATATATGGATGAGCTATTGCTTTGGAGTAGTTATAAATTCTGTTGTACTGTAGATGTTTAGTCCTTTATTATTAAATCATATATTAAAAATTTTACTTATAAGATAATAGATTTTATCACTTAATAATTTTGAATTTTAAGTTGAATATGAACCATTTTTTATAAATTCTAATATAGTATTAGAGTATAGGTCTTGTCTTAGTATCCCTATAAATAAAGTAATGCCAAAGTGTGAATGTGCAAACCAACATTATTATAAAGGGTATGTAGTAATGTAAATACTCAGTTTCACATTATTAAAAAGTAAATTAAGAATTTTACTTATATAATAATAGATTTTACTACTTAATACATTCAGGTTTTTAAGTAAATATGGGTACATTTTTATAAAATTTCATAAATTCATGATAGGATATTTCATATTATCCGTTGAGACGGCCTTCTGTGGCTCAGATAAAGCTCTTTCATGATTTGGAACTTTCTGTGCTTGACACGTCGGAGAGAGCGTGATAGGATCAGGCTCGATTTCGTACGTGGAAGGTGTGGACTGGTCACTGACATCATCCTTTATCACTTTGTAGCTGTGACAAAGTACGAACAATAATAGGAAAGCTGCAGCGAATATGACGACAAATTTATCATCACTTTCAAAGCTGTTCGAAATGAAAGGAATTGGGCACGGGATTAACTGTTCATGAATGGATGTGCCCATTTATTTGTCAAGCGTGTTTGAAAAATGATACCATATGCAAAATACCTCCTTTGATTGAAGAGTTTTCAGGTTAGAGATATAAAAAAGTAACCTATGTTACAGAATTCAATCTTAAGAGTCAATTTATGAGTTACCTATATATTTTTATATGTTTATTTGTTAAATTATGAATTTATATATATACATACATATTTGTGTGTCTATTTGTCAAATGAGTTCAAAAGTTGACGTTGTATGCAAAATATTTTTTATGATTTGAAGAGTTTTCAGGTTTACAAATGCAAATAGTAATTAACGTTGTAAAATTTTAATTTCAAGTCATAAGTTATGGCATTATATTTAAATATTATTCCTATTTTTATATGAAATTTACATTTCAGTACTCATTTATACATTGAACATATATTAAATTTAAAACAAGCTTATCCACATATTGAACATATTATAAGTTTCAAGTTGCAATAAATCAACTTAAAACTCTATTATTATATTAGAAAGTTCAAAATTTAATGCAAAGCCTAATTTATAAATTGAAAAAATATTTTCCATTTTAAGCATTTTCCTAACGTGAGAATTATATCTTCAACAACCAAGAAGGGAGCCTCAAAAGAGAGCACTCTCAGCTGCTATTTGTTCCTGTTCTTTGAACTTTGATCCTTTCTTGAACCGAGTCTAATCCCTATGGAAAGCTCTATCTTTAGAGTTGGGCTACCTAGTTGTTCCTTCAGTTTCTGGGGCGTCCTAGGCCATCCCCGACATGGAAAACCAGAGACCCATACAGCAACATGGGGCAGTAATTAGGAAGCCCCATTCCATTTGTTGCAAAAATATCCCATATGGTTGTCAGGAGGACAGCAGAATATCTAGACCATTTTGGCCCATCTCCCACTTGCCGAAAATGGCAGAACCATGCTCGCCAGCTCAGAAGGTAAAAAAAGAGTATGACCGATCGGTTAATGCATCCACATGTTCATTTATTGGAGCCGACAGCTGATTGCCGACTAAATACAATGGAACCCGCTAGAGAACGACAATGTAAGGTGACGCATAAGTTCATGCAATAACACATTTCCATGGAAGTTACGGTTTTGAAAGATTTTAAAGGTTAGGAAAGAAAAGTGGCACTGAAGAATTTAGCTTGTTTATCTTGACTATATTATATGTACAATGTCTTGTTGTTAATGAATATATGTTAATTATCAGAACATTAGATTTCTTAACTATCTTGGATTTGTGTTTCCTAACTACATTAGGTTTCTTGAACATACTATATTTAAATGTAATATTGTATAGCTCTACGTAATATTGCAGATTTAACATACTTGAATTCTGTCACTTGGTTAAAAAAAAAAAAAAAAAAATTTATTTTTTTTTAATGTTTTGTAACACTTATTTATACATATATATAAACGTAATTATAAAATAAAAGAAAGTAAATATAATATTTACATGATTCTGATTGTTCTTGTCTTATTCCACGTAACCCAACCAAAAGTCTTCCAAATAAGTCACCTCCCTATATAATTCCCTTGACTCACGGGATCCTTCCAAATAAGCCGTATATTTCCATTTAAATACAATAGCTTTTTGTCATCTCGAAAGACCTTGATACTCTTGGCCATTTCTCCAAAATTTCACTTACTTCCATCACGTGGATCAGTGGACCACCTTGTGCTGATTGAGATCTGCTGCACCATAAAACATGGATCACACACGAATAAGGATAAACTAGCTTTAACACTTTCTGTGGCTGCTTGTGCCTCGACGTCTATCAAAACCCATGCGTGGAACCGAGCTCGATACAGTGACCCACGTTCACAAACAGCTTGCTCTTTTTCCTCTTTCAGTATGGGACTCTTTGCATACAGCTGATTCAATATAAATATTAAGTTATGATTACTAAGTTCAGCTTTGTTTTTAAATACATAGTGAATGCTTCATCTCTGTTTGATAAATAAATAGAAAAATAGAGATGCCCAGCTAATTTGATCTCATAAAACTCAGTAACAAAGGGATACATCTTGCCAGTAAAGAAGACTCCAAATCAAAATATTAGATACTTATCCATAGTGTATTCTTATATGCACTTAAGAGTAGTACACAATATTCAGATTTGTTCTCTAAAATATCTTTAAACGTGCACGACAGATTTAGATTTGTATCCTGGAAAAACAAGAGAAAAGAAACCTGCTATTGGTAGATCAGAGGATAGGGTTTCTGCACCTGGATTTGCTTTTATATTGAAATTTTCCTGGCCGCAGAATGGACCCCTGGGTACCTACGTTAATTTTCGATGCAGATTCTTCTTTTACTTCTTATTATCATGTGTCTGATGCCATTTGAGCTGTCTCTTTTTTTTTGTCTGGGGAATTTTGGGCTTATAAATGAGGAGAGCATCTCTCTTACTTTCTAAAATTACCAGACGATAGAGTTGCAACCTCTAAATCACGCTGTTTGGAATGTTCTTCAGAGATATGAACCGGAGCAGTATCGCAATCAAATTGTTTAATAATACATATTTATTCCTCAATCCTTTTTTTTTTTTCATGCACACAATCATATATGTCGAATCTAAAGACTAAGAAGTTCCAAATAATATCTGCTCTTATTTAAACTAGGTACTTGCCGACCATGTCTCAATCCATAGTCATGGACAATAACTTTCTATTTATCTAATGGAATATTTGGCGATAGGCAATGATCCCTTAATGCGCCACTTGGCAAAGAAGATAAGTTATGGAATAGAAGATGGAAACGTGGTGATGGCTCCCTCCAATTATAGACAAAAATTTGGGAACAAAGACTAAACATTACGTGGGTTCTCTTCTGAGATCGTGTAGAAAAATCTCGAGTATAAGATTTTCTTGAAGTACTCAAAATGTGCCAGAAGACTTATAGCAAGTTCGGTGCAACCTGGATTGGGCTTGGAAAAGCCAATCTCTTAGTCTCATTGTTAATGTCTTGTCATAGACAGGACCAGGCCGAGCCTGTTTTCTTGTATTTGAAAAACCAAAAACACAGAAAAGGGACGAAAATATTATCGATGTTCTCCAAATAGTCGTGTAAAATCAAATGGAAGTGCTGTAAGGGACTCCCTTTCCAGTAACTCCAGGAGGAGAAAATGGCTTCAAATGTTCATACGGCAATATTCCAACTCCATTTCTGTTCATCAAATTCTTGTTAGCATTCCTCTCATCAATAATCCCTTCAAGCTTCATTAACCTTCCTTTAAACTTTTCAGAGGCACCCTTTATAAATAGATCTTCGACCCACGCCGGCTCCACTGCATCCCCTAAATACTCCTCTTCTGGAGAATGATACGATAGTATGTCCATAACAGCCATCATTCTTGTCGCTTGAATTTGTGAAGGGAAGCATCGTAAGAGTTCATCATCAGGCTTTCTCGTGAAACTATTCCACGATTCTTCAGAAGGGTCTTCATTGGGCATATTAGTTCTGGCAATGGTCGGTCGATTAGGGAAGTAGCCTGTGTAAGAGTATTGTCCAAAGTTTACAGCTGCATGGTGGCCGGAAGCAACCCATGCAATCGTCGTGATGATTTCGATAAGGTCTTTTGGGGTTTTGAGAACTGGCCACCAAGGTTCGTCCTTTTTGTCACCGTGGCCTACTGTTCGGATTTCCGTCCACCATGCTTGTAGCTCTTGATCGGAATCTATAAGACCCGAGTTTGGGTAATAATAGTTAACATATTCACTAACCCATTCTTTGATTATATCCCAGAGAAGGAGGCCATCGTTGGCAAAAGGGTAATCCTGAATTGTGAGCTTTAGGCCATGGGGAGATGACGGATCCTGAACAGCCATTCCTCTAGCAAGTAGCGAGATCAAGAAGGTAGTGAACATATGATAAAATCTATGATTTTTTAAATCAATATAAGCTTCAAGGTGGAAATCGTTAAATATGTGATTACCTCTCTTGTTTATGCTATTTGGAGGAATAGAGACAATTGAACTTTTAGAAACAGTGCTAGTTTAAAAATGATTATTCTTAAAGCCATCAAAAGGCGTATTTGAAATAAATTTCTCCATATATGAAAGATATTTTAAAAAATTGAAAGTTTTTATATCCATCATATTTGGAAACTCAATAAAGTCATATTTGATCTTGATATTGTAAATCATCTCATCCTAGAGTATGCACCTACCATTATCTTCTAAACATTTCCATTATATGTACAAATTTTATTTAGAAAGAAAAAAAAAATGTTGTGGAAGAAGCAAAAAATGACATTTCAACTAGTTAAAAATTTTTCCGTTTTGTATTATCTAACGTATCTAATGATCCAATGAGAAGCAGTATTTTGTTGATAATTTGAATTAGTTGTTTAAAAAGGGTACTTATCAATCACCTGTTAATTAAGTCGGCCGGTAAGCCTTGCAGGTTGAATTGCCACTGCTGGTAATAAGCAACAGAGCTAAGTTCCATGGAATATTTTCCAGGTGTGAATGAGGTCTCAATGATCCCTCCTCCATTGATAAGTATCTGTCGTGCAAGAGCATTAATGTCCATCGTGTACCGGAAGTGAGGGTGTAGTAATCTATAGATTGGGTGCATGACACTGAGTTGCCTATTTGTTGCAATGATATAAGGTTCTATGGAACAATGAGTCCTTAGCCTGCAAAACAGATGAGGATTTCATGTCTTTATAGATCAACAAAAGTTAAAGATTCGAGATTTTCAGGGAAATTAATAAACCTAAATGCACAGATGATCAAAATTAAACAAAATTTTAAGTGAAACTTACCAATGATTAACAAGTTGGTGATATCCAGAGTCATGGGCAAGGACATGAGCCTTTGCAAACCTCCACAGCCAAGCGGATGTTGCATTCCAAGAAGGCGTGAAAGCCTTCTTCCACTGCGGCTTTCCATCCATTGGAGGCCGTGTCAGCTCGATGGCCAGTGGCCTTAAAGTGTCATCTGGGTTTAGGAAGAACAACGCCCGTGATCCATATAGAGTTGTCCCTTCAATTTCTCTTACTTTGCTCACGTATGGTAAAAACAGATCGTGGTAATCTAGTATAAACAACTTCTTTTGGGTTATGGCCTGCAGGTGAACAAGTTACACAAAACTTTATGTGTTGTGTAATAAGAGCCACCATTCATAAGTTAAATGATATCGTGTTACCTCCTTGATGGTCATGATGCCTTTGATTTCTCTTTCAATCATTTCTGTAGTTACTGCTGATTCTGGGGGGCCATAAATCTTTGGATCGAGTTTGCTCTTCAATGGCCATTCCTGCATGATTTTCGTAAAAAAATGCAGTATAGAGACTGTTAGAAATGCCCAACTTGTTTCATTTAAATCAATCTCTAAGGAAAAGACAAACACATGGACATATAAGGATGGTAATAATTCAAGATATTAATATTTGTGACAAATATTGTTTTTAACTTGCCCATTAATCTTAGTGTTGGGAAGCCACAAGAACTCATTCTGACTGATGGAACAATAAAATAAAATCATGAATTTTGTTCCATAAAAACATATTGGATTTAACCTTGATCTTTGATACTAACCATATATGGAGAATATTGTATTAAAATATTGACAACATGAGACAACCACTATTTTAGAAACAAAAAAATACTAATTTTTTATGTAAAAAATATGTTGATGATGACAAGGTGTGTGTGGGATGCTTGAAAAATTTGTTTCAAGTGTTTGCAAAGACTTTATGCCAAAAAGAAAAGAAATACTTGGTAGAAGAGTTATAGTGTCCAACACATCATTATTATTATTTTGAGTTGTTATGCTATAATATGTCCCTAAACTTTTATATCTTTAAATGAATAAATTTACGTAGTCATTAAAAAAAGTTATAATGTATTAGTTCAAGATATTATAACGAAATTACTATGAGAAAAAAATGTAACCATCCATGAAAAGTAAATGGAAATCTGAGAAAATTTCTTGCAAAAGATGCCTAACATAAGCATCTATAGTGCAAGAAGAAAATGTTATTCGACCTATATTTGAGCTACTTGTAGACCTAAGTGAGCTTGGTTTGAATTAGTGTTCTTGTGACAAAAACCCTAGAAATTCTTAGGTTTCTAGGTTTAATGAATAGTGTTGTATTGTGAGCAATTAGGAAACAATTGTAACTATATCAGCCCCATGAAGTACTAGTTGTGAATGCATCTGCTCTGTGCTTTCATAGTATGTGTGTATATATTGTACCGTCACCAGTTGTATGCTGTACGGGTTGATACCGGCAAGTGTCTGCCTTGCAAATTCCTGATCGCGAAACCAAAAGAATCTGTCTCCTGCATGTGATAAACTATCATTTAGAGAAAGTGGCATAGGAATATTATAACTATGAATTTCAATGCACTTTTTCCTCACTCTCCATTGTCTCTGGGACCTCAAACCGCAGCACTTCTTCCCCAGCACCAGTGATGTGCTTGATTAGCCTCGGCAGGAAGGTGCTGAGGGATCCTTTCTTCTGGTTCTTCAATGGAGGCAACTTCACCCCATCTTTGAAAAGCGAACCTATGGCCTCGAAGTTTGGGAATCCAAGATCAGAGTCAATGATTGCTGTCTCTAAGGTTGGCACCAACGCATGCAACACTGAGTATATTGTCTTGGCCGAGAACGATAGAGTCTTCACTTCCGAAAAGTTTTCATCCCGAGGAACATAAGGAATGGTACCACTCCTTTTCTCCGACGACGGATCTATGCATAGATCCGTTATTGATTAGAACAAATAAACTTGTTGGTTGGCAAGTGTTTTGAGAACAACAACTTGTTTTGGGAAACAAAACAAAATATGTTTCCAAAGTTGTTTAAAACAACTTCTAGAAATCATATAAATAAAGTAAAATTGTCGTCTATTAATTAAGTTTCAACTTTACAACAAATACATATTATTTTTATATATTAAAAAAATATTTTTTTTTCTCAAAACAATTAAAAACTTGTATGTTTAATATACTTGAAAATTTGAAAGAACCATATATGATTAATGTGATGTTGTATGATCCAAAGTATCGTGTTCATTTTTATTTTTATTTTTTTAACGCACACCCAAATTCACATACCTAAATATTGAGCTTAATTAAAAGATCCCCGTTGTACTTGCTCCCAATGGAATTAGATGCTTGCCGTGTTGATGATTGTCAAATAATAAAATTTACTTAACAAAAAAATAAAGATCATGTTTAACTCTTTCCTTGAAAATAATTAGAACCAAAATCCCATAGTTTAAAGTATTTTATTCTTTCATATTTTAGTTTTTTATTTTTCGTTTTCCAAAAACTTACAAAAATTGGAAAACACACAAACATCTTAAATACTTTTTCTAAACATGGAGGACCATGGGCCCTATAAAGCATCATGTTAGGCTTCTTTTTGGGTAAAATATGTCACTATGATTGAAATATGCAATTCCATACTAATTTTTTACCTGTGTCACAACGCGAACGTCCTGTCCTACAACGTCTTGGGTAGGGATGTTCTTTGCCACCAAGTACTGGTCTCTTAAGATCTGCATTACTATCAGGATCTCCAAGATCGCTATACACATCGTAATCATACACTCTATCAAAGGCCTTGCGTTCACCTTGACCATTCCCTCTCAAAGTCGCAAGCTCCTCTTCCCTTAGCCGCCTTAGACCGCTTGGTGTTTGGAATGGTAGATATGACTACCTCACAGCAAATAGACACAAATATCATAAATAAAAAGGGAAGAAGCTAGAGGAAACAATACTTCAAATTTTCTTCTTGTTACTCTATTGCACGAGATTTTACTTTATTGTGGCTTAAGGCCCTAAATCATTTGAAAATATAATGATCATGGTGAGTATACTAGTCAGTCATTCATGATACATCTCTCCTGTCAAGAAGTATGTAGCTCAATTGATAGCCTGTGTTGCCTAACTCCAGAAAATCTTAACATTCAACTCCTCCACATCACTCATTTACCTACAAAAAAATAAAAAATCATAGATCTCTCCTTGATATATATATATATATATATATTAATATGTGTCATAGATAAACTCACCATGCACTCGTTTTGAGCTATTATATGTGATTAGTGGCTAATAAAATAATCATTAATGTTAATGCATCTTATACTTTAAATCCACCCATTGGATAACATATCTTTTAGAAAAGATAAAACAAGTGGGTTCGCAGTTTAAAAAATCAATTATGGCGTCTCATTGGTCCAGAGGTGTTTCCAAGTTATAAATGAAAGCCAAAGGACCGGTGAACGTATACAAAGTAACAAGACGACACTCAAACTTAAGTTGCCCGTCCTATTTTTTGGATTTCCATTTCGATAAGCATGTGAATTGGATTTCTTTTCTATTACACAACACCAAAAGTTGCGACAAGAAAACCGGAAAATGTTTAGAGGAAGGAAGCTGACCTTGTTTGTGAAGAAGACTCTTTTATGAGGATTTTCATACTTGGAATGAACCCACGAACTACAGTTGATATGAACGGGGCCATTAGGGAAGCCATTAAGGACAATATCCTTGAGAAACATCTCCTTGTGGTGCTCATTCTCGATTAAAACAGCCCCAACTTCCCCAAAATCTGGTGGAACTTCGAAACTTGACTCGTACTTCACTTCGTCCTCCTCTTGGCTCCTTTTGTTTGCATACCCTTTAATTGTTTCCTTCTGTAGTCCCGTTTCTGCAAAACATACAAATATATTACATATAATTTACTGAAGACTCACTGAGCTTTGAAAACCAACATCTACATGTCAAATACATGTCAATTTGTTAGCAGCCCAACAAAACTACTGTAAACCTGTGGCCTCATTTGAGGTCTAAGTTCAACACTTATTTCAACATTTCCTTTCTTTAACAAAAATAAATAAATAAATAAAAAGACAACGTTCACATGCATATATATATAAGTACATAAAAATGTATAAGCCAATCATATTGAAGATTACATTGTATAACAGTCAAAATTTTGGGATATACTTTTCCTGAATCAGAACTTACTAGGATCAACAAGCTTGCTCACAAGCTCCAACTGGAGCGTTCGACCAAGTAAGTCTTTTATTTCATCTAACCGTTGCTCTATGCCAATGTTTGAGAGGAAGCCACCGACGGTAAGCTTCACAGTTACAATGGCCTTGATTGAAGTCGCCTTCTCGGCAGTGCTCGCTACAGCTTTTATGTGGCAAGGCATAAAGCGGACTCGAACGTTTCTGTTCCTTTTCTGGAACAAGTGCCTTGAGATTGGAAGTGAAGCACTGCCACTGCCATGGACCAATGGCTTGTGCGAGAGGAAGGGGACTTGGGTGGAGTGCGACTGCCGAGCTATCTGCGGTTTCAGCATCTTTTGGTGAACTTGGTGGGAGATATTCGAGTTGTGCTCAGAGAAGCACTTATCTGGGGGTATAAAATGTTTTTCTGGTTGAATCGGACGAACAGAAAAAAGAGCTTGATATTTCTATGCACTCTTTCTAAGTCGTTTGCACGTGAAAAACAATGGAAAATGAAGGTCCAACTGCCAAATCAAATTGTGATGGATCAGCTTGAAGTTAATATGTGGAGTGTGTCGATTGATCACTCAACATCTGACTTTATCACTTCGTTGCTTTGCCAACGTGAGCATGAGAGAAACCGTGAAAGATTCAGCTTCAAACCGGTAGGTGGAGGGTGCAGATTGATTACCCCACATCTCACCTTATCACTTTGTTGCTTTGACGACTTAGAAACAAAGAAAGGAAGGCCACCTCCCATAATTGAAGAGCCCCATTCCACGGGTTGCAGAAATATCACGTATGGTTGTCAGAGGAGCTGCAGAATATCTAAACCAATTTGGACCTCTCTTTTGGGCTTATGTGTAGTTCATTTGGGTGCAGTAGCCGATCCGCCATACCCTTTATCTCCATTATGTGGTGGCAAAATTAGTCGTTAATGTTCAATAAATCAATAATCCAGTAGTTAATTGTTGGTCATTCAAGACCTCAGACTTGAGTTTGACATCGTGTGTGCTCAAACACCTTTACCTAAACCAACAAAAAAGGATTAATTTCCCATTACCAATGCCTAGGAGATGTCAAGATGCATTTTTTACAATAAAACCACGCAAGCAAACTTATTTCTTGTTTAGAGGGTAGTATACCTTTAGTATTAAAACCATTTTTAGTTGAGATTTAAAAATAGAAGATGGTTAGGGACAATATCCCTATAGGAAGACCTTGTACAACATTACATTACAACAAAAATGATCTTTTTAAGCCTCCAAGCATTCCGAAATAAAGCTATTAAAATATTAATTTTATTGGTTAGAATGAAAAGAAATTAGTATGTAAAAGAAGAACATCTTTATTTAGGAATAACAAAGTCTTTTCAAGTGAATATTTTGTTGTGACATAAATGGGGACTTCAAATTTGATTTTCTCTTAAATAAATTATAATTATTTTTTTATATTCTCTTATTCTTAAATAAATAAATTCACATATTCATCAAACAAATAAATAATAATAAAATTAATAACTTTTCAGCAAACATGATTAGAGGGACTTATATTGATGGAATATCTTATTTTTTTTTTTAAAAGTCTCAATTAGAATTTAGATAATATTAGCAAAGAATTCTTATCAACTTTAGCCCTCGACAGCCTAGCGAGACTCGCCAGAGAACTATATCTGTCAGGTGATCCATAATTTGTGATGTTGCGTGTCCTGCAAGAACAAATTTCCACGGAATTTTCCGTTTTTGTCATTTTGAAAGGCTCCCATACTTTTGTCATCTCTCCAAAATTGGACCACGTTGTGTTGATTTAGATCTGCTGCACCGACCAACGTGGACCATCCACGGATCGGTACAAACTAGCCTCACAGTTTCTATGGCTGCTGCGCGTCGATGTCTATCAAAAATCTACGCCAATAATGTGCGGAACCGATCTCCAAACGGTGACCCGTGTTCACTACGCCACGTGCTCTTTTCCTCCTTCGTTTAGTCGCATATTGCTGATACTAAGGCTCTTACTCAGGGATGCTCCATTAATTGATCCAGCTTTCTATCATTTTGACTCCTGCTTTGAGAAGGTAAATTGCTGAAAAGTGTACTTGACATTGAAGAAGGACCAGTTAGAACAATTGGCCTAGATTTGGCTCAATTGATTAACAGTCAACCAACCTCCGTTGAGGTTTGGTTTGGTTTCATAGGTTATCGATTGAAGGTCAGTTGTCGCATTTATGTATTAACCACATAGTTATTTCAGTTCAGTCAGTTCAGTTAAATAAATAAAAAATGCAAAATTGTATATGAATAGAGTGCGCCACATGGGATTCCAAACTAAATTTATTGTCACCTCGATCTTGTTAGCAAAAATTTTAAAAAAAATAAATACGAGCAAGAGTATCTTAGTTTTGTAGGGACAAACTTTCTATAACAACAAAAATTGTATGATGGTTTTCTTTAGTAAATATTCTGAGTTCTGCCAATCCTAGATAAAAAATTAAAGTCATCTCTTTTTTGAATTTGCATAGACAATAATGATTTGAAAAAGTATTCTTACTTAAAATGAAATATGACGTGACATTAAAAGATGAAATGAAAAACTACAATAAATTATCAAAGCAATTAAAGAAAGAAATTTGGCTATTAAACTTCTTAAGATATCTTTCTTAACTTGTATTTATTGTATATAAGCTAAATAAAATAAAAAAGAAGATTCCAAGGCAAAATAACTAATATTCATATTCTTTAACCGAAAGTAAAGAAAGTAGCGTGAGGGAGGATTTTTTTATTTAGAAATATAAAATCCTTTCTAGAAAATATCATTTTGAGTGAGATTTAAAGGTTTATAACTTTTATCTTTTCATAGATATAGTGACATATGTAATATTATAATATGTTCATGTGCTTCTATCTTTTAATAAATATAATTTCCTTTTTAGTATAAAAAAAATCACCTTAGTTGAAAAATATAAAATACTTCCATGTAAATATTTTGTTGTGCAAAAGTTAGAGTCTTCTCACCTTCATCTTATCACATTCAAAGAAAGGTTTGTAACCTTAGATATGCCCCTAAATTCATATATTTATACTTCTAGTTGTTTAAGAGAAAGTCTTAACAAGAGGTTTATAAAGGTTTTGCTGGTCGAATCGGTCATTCAAGAATTGGACAATGACGTTTCTATACCCTCTTTCTAAGGCGGTTGCAAGTTAGGAAAACGATGGGAAACGAAGCTTAAATTGTCAAACTATATCGATTCAAAAGATTTGATGGAGACAGATAAACTAATATTAACATGAAGTTATTGCATTTATTTCTTTTTTTTTCTTTTCTTAGTTTGGATGCTTAATTTTTGGGAGTTTGCTTGAAAAGTGTTGGAACGCCCTCCTAATAAGAAGGCTCAATGCAAAAGTTAGTCATCAATTATTTAATTTCATTACAAATGATCATGCTTTCAATGGAGGGACTTCAATCCCACACATACACCTATGCACACCAAGCGACATTAGGCTCAAAATCATATGGAGTGAAAAATATTTAACTTAGACCCTAATACATATTAGAAGGTGCAAAAGCCCAAATCAAAAATTAACTCTCTAGTTAGAAAGATAATTTTTTAAGAATCATGTTTTTTATATGAAACTTTCATTTTGTACATATTTGTAAATAAGTTCTTTAAAAGAAATAGGTTTTATAACATGATAACAACATTCATAATTTAAATGAATAAGACCTTATAATGCCTCATGGTTCAAATGCAGGATTTTCTTATAACATTATTTACAAAACCCATAACTTCTCCTTAAAATAGTTGCATATAGAGTATTAAAATGTTTTAGATTATTTGTAACATATTATGAAATTATTTAATGTAATTAAATATTTCACTTCTTGCAAGCTAACTCTAAGAAATGAATGAGCTTTCTATAACAAGAAGTTATTCTCTTCTTCCAAGATTCCTTCTATAAGTGTTAAAACAATGCTTATATAATTGATATCACAAAATCAGTGTCCAAAAATTAGTTAGGTTGATGTACAAGCTTCAAAAAGAAAGCTATAAATGTTAGTAATAGAATCATTTATCAAGTGAAAGATAATCTCAACCTCAAATGTAACTTTCTTGATTCTCCTATTGAAAATTAGTGCTTGAGTTTTTATGTCATCTATTAAAATTGAGCATTTAGTTGAAAGAGGACTGCATTGAATTGTTCTCTTCAGTATGTTTCATCGAGAATTTATAATTTGATCTTCCTATATCACAATAGCTTATAATTGATATCTGTGTAAATTAGTTTTCCCAACAACGTTTGGGTAATTCTAAAATATCTTGCTGCCCAAACAATTATGTGAGGCCTTTTTGTTTTTGTTTTTTTTTTTTTTACAGGCACCAAAATGACATACTTAGATATCAAACTTTTAGTATTTATAATTTATTTCCTTCATCTGCTTTTGTCTAACCTTTTAATTGCCGATTTACTGCATGATCCAGTTTTGCCGAATCTTCTGGTGGTTGGCTTTTAACTTTTTTATTTCTAGCAGATGGTACACCTGGCCGAATCTCCAAACCCATCTCTAATTTTTGGGACTTCAAGAATGATTAGGATAAACTCGGAGACACCTTACTTGAGAGTAAACGGTAAGTAGCCACATCTCAGCAGGTTGTTCACTGTGTGAGTAAGAGATGGAGCTCTAAGATTGTAGTCCATGGCATCACCTGATCTTTGTAAATGAAGCTCGTTGCTCACAGCGTGATGAACAAGCGTTGGGTCCCGTCTAAGAGCATGTTCAGCCATTAGATAAAGCCAATTTTCTTTTGTGAAATATTCTTCATAGTGCAGTATATTGTCTTTTAAAAACAAATGTTGAATGAGACTATTATCCTTGTCTCAACGAATAGCTATCACAATTAAGTTATCATCTTTTAGTTTCAAAAAAATAGTTTTATCACAACCATCAAGATTTATAAAGTCGGTCCTTTTAAAAGCTTTCTATAGCTTTGACAGAACTGGTCACATGTGAAATATGAGCTCTTGACCATGCCGACAGAGAAACCGTGACGTATCAGCTTCAGTGTAGTATGTGGATGGCGTAGATTGATCGGTCTCCATCTTATTGTCTTGTTGCTTTGCCAACAAACAAATAAAGGAAAGCCGCATCATAACTATCCAATAAGTTTCAATGCATTAACGGCTGGATTACACTGAAATGAAATGAATATCTTATGTGATTCAAAGTTCATTAGTCAACATGCTGGCTGATTTGTCAATGAGTTGAAACTGGGTTCTGCACGCAGAATATCTCCTGGTTTGAAATTTCAAGTTCAAAGATAGAAAGTAGATAAGTCAAAGCCTCAAAAGAGAAAGGTTGTTGAGTGTCACATTGACATATAATAATTTCGAATATTAGTTTATAAAAAGATAGATTTATTTTCAGTTGGATATAAAATATTTTTTGATAATTTCTATCATAAGCTCACAAGTTTAAGTGCAAGTCGTCCTTTTGGTAAACATCCTATTAGACGGAAAATAGTACCTTATGGCCCTTGATGACAGATACTTACGGAAAAAGCACTAATTTTGTACAGGTGATGGTTCGTAAGGCTAGAACCCAAAGCTCTGCCAATGCTAAAATTACCAAGCTTTCGATACTAGATCATAAATTTGTTGAAGCAAGATTGGTTACTAGTGTATTCCCTTGACGAAGGATTAATAACTCATCATCTAAATTCAATAGTGGCACAACTCATTTTCATCCGGGTTATTCTCAAGAGTCTTGTCTAAAATGAGAAACTAACAATGATCCACTTTTAGGAACTTAAGTGAGGTTGGTTACACCTATTGTAGTATAGGTTTGTTATGTTTCATTCCTCTCTTTGAGGGCAGGTAATTTTTGGGTTAAGCTATACCCTGTCTAATATTTATTTAATTGAATAAATGGAGTTCTGCCCTTTTAAATAAAATAAATAAAAAGGTGATATCTCTATACTTGTGACAAAGATCTTTATGAAAAGTATGTTTATATATTTGAGATAAGATGATATATTAAATCTTACATTAAAATATAATAGCTGTAAAGGTGATTTATTAGAAAAAAATCTCTATTTCATGTTTCCAAGTTTTAAGTTAGATCTGACCTCCTCAATAATTTTTAATAAATGTTTATCCTTTTACTGATTTTGGAGTGTCTTCAAACTTCTTCCTATTGTAAACCAGAAGCCCCTTGCAGCAAAATGGACCAATAATTGAAGAATCCCACTCCAAATTTGGAAAAATAACGGACATGGTTGTCAGAGGAGAGGAAATGCAGAGTATCTAGGCCATTTTGACGCACTTACGGGAGGATTCATTTTGATTCACACCTTTGGGCAGTTAGCGCGGTGCACAGTATGGTGCAGCAACCGATCAGCCCCACTCTCTGTTTCCTTCGATCTTCCATCCTCGATAAGCGGGTGTTTTTAGCATAAAACTGCGGCTAAAGTACAGAGACACTCGTAAGAGAAAGACATGCCTGTCGTGTTGGATAAGTACTGGCATTGCATATTAATGCAAGAACTACTTTCCCTTTAAGTTTCCGAAAGGATCTTATATTCTGTATCTTTTCTAAAGTTGGTTGACTTTACTTGGTGCTGATCGAGAAATGCTGGACAAACAAACACGGAAGAGTACGAATCGGGACAACCTAGCTTTCCCTGGCTGCTATGCCTCCATGTCTATCATGTGTGGAACCAAAATCGACCAGTCATGCTGTTGTTCCTCTTTCGTTGAGTGCACGACTTCTCTGCATATCTCATGCCAACGCTCTTTCGCAGACATGCCCAATCAATCTGACCCAGCTTTCCATCAAGCCCGCCGAACTATGTTATCTAACTTAGATATCTAATCCAGAAAGAGCCCGGAGTATTATAGGGAATATTGTAACTTGTTTCATGTTATCTAAATTTTATTTGAAAATTCTCTTTAAAATAAAATTTATCTTTCTTACATGTACCCAGGTTCAAGAGGGCACCCTCATTTACAAAGCACCCATCCCAAAGTGGTTTTCAAGAACATATATGACCCATGTTGTGAAGCTTACTCAGGGCCCAAGTTGGTTGCAAGGGGAAAATAGGTTTTGTAACAAAGAGTAAGTTCAAGAAGTAACAACCCATACCTTACCCATAGCCTAAATTAATTTGCGGGAGAATAGTTCATGTTAGTTGCAATTAGACATATTAAAAACAATGAACTATTTGAGATGCACATTTAAAATCCTATTTGAGAATCTTCTTTAAATAAAATATATTTTTTTATCAAAGAAATGGAACACCTCACTTATAAGGAAGATTTTAGATTAAAAAAATTAACAATATAGGATACTCATTCACACCAATTTCTTATATATATTTATATGTAAAACATTATAAGTAGAGCCAAGATAATAAAAGATAAATAATAGGATTTTAAGTGTGCATGACCCTTTGGCCATTTGTTCTCAAAAGTATCTTCAAGTGTGCATGACAAATTAGAGTATAAGAATTATACTCTCTCAAAATGTAATTAGACCCTGTATTAGATAATTGAATAAAGAATTGTAATGAATGATCAAAAAAATTAAAGAAACAGATTTAGTTATAAATTTTTTTAAGATATATTTTTTAGCTTATATTTATTGTATATAGGTTGAACATAATGAAAGAATATTTTAGAATAAAACAATTGACATTTCGATATTATTGACAAAATTAAGGAAACTTGTTCGAAGAAAAGCTTTTTTGTTTCACAGTATAAAATCCTCCCAAAAAAATATAATTTTGAGTGAAATTTAGAAACTATCCAATCTTTCTCTTTTCATACCTTTCATAAATATTATAATGATATGATATGCCTTTATGTATCTGTAACTATATTTTATTGCATAATTGTGACTAATAACTAAAGCATATGTTAAGTAGTTTATATTTTGTCACATGGCATAAGTTAAAACACAATAAAGAGCGACAAGTCATTACAAACACCTCCCTTTGTAAGGAAAACATTTTAAAAGGAAGAAATATATAACTTCTTGTGATGACATTGACATTCTTCCCGTTGCTGCAACAAATGGAAGAAATATTTAATGCCATACATGAGATGCATGAAAACTTAGTGCAACAAGACTAATCAAAATGAACTACGATTAATAGTGGAGTGACAAAGCTATTAATTTTCAGTTTTAAGGTCTTCAATTTTAATCTCCTAAACTTTTACCTGTATGTAAAAAAAAAAAAAAAAAAAAAAAAAAAAAAAAAAAAGGAGATCGACTAAAAGAACAACGAAATTTTCTGTCATTAGAAGTGTGTTGCTTAACAATTTTTTATGTCATGGGTACTACATACAACAACATTTAGTGGAATTATTTAACATTAAGCATGCAGGGGCAATATTTATCCAACATTTATAAAAATGTACTAAAACGTTCCTTCCTTTTTTATTGAAAACCAGTGGTCATGAACGACAAGAACACTGTTCTTAGTCTGGTCAACTTGGCAGCATGGTTCTTGCCTACCACAGTTTTGGCGTTTACTTTTTTTTTAAGAAAGGGACTTAGATCTTGCAGGTTTGATTGATAATTCAAGGTGTACAAAGCGCCAAATCTTTATGAGAGAATTTTGACATTTACAAAGAAGTGTTTGACGGATTCCAAAGAAAAGAAAGTATTTTATATATTTGCTTGTTAAAAGAGCCATTCATTACTGCCTTTTATATACAACTCTTACTTTCGGCCTGTGCCTACATAACATTCGAGGTGCAGATAACACACTGAAATTGGTAGATCAGAGGCATGTTTGATTTGTGCCACGTGGCCCAAATACATATATATATATATATATATATAGGTTTTTTTTTTTCCTAACAATTTAAAACTTGTATATTCAATATTCTTGAAAACTTGAAAAAACCATATATGATTTAATGTATTGTTGAATGGTCCAAACTATAGTGTTGATTTTTTCTTTTTTAATGCACACACTTAAACTCATACATTCAAATGTCAAATACAGCACCAAGAGGTCATCGCCAACACTTGCTTCTAATTGAACCAAATGCTTATTGTTTTAATGATTATTATATAATTTAATTTACTTAACAAAATAAAAAAGATAATGTTTAACTCTTTCCTTAAAAATAACTTTTGAGAACCAAAATCACAAAGCTTGAATTATTATATTCTTTCATATTTTAGTTTTTTATTTTTCGTCCAACAAGTTACAAAAATTTGAAACCACACAAACATCTCAAATACTTTTTCAAAGCTTGAAGGACCAAAGGTCCTATATAGCATCATGTTAGCCTTCTTTTTAGTTAAAATTTTTCAATATGATTGAAATATGCAACTCCATACTAATTTGTTACTTGTATCACAATGCAAACATCCAGTCGTACAACGTCTTGGATAGGGATGTTCTTTGCCACCAACAACTTGTCTTTTAAGATCCGTATTACTATTATGATCCCCAAGATCGTTATACATATCGTAATCATACACTCTAGGGGCTCTTAAGTTCACCTTGACCATTGCCTCTCAAAATCGCAAGCTCTTCTTTCCTCCAATGCCTTACACTACTTGGTGTTTGCAATGGTAGGTATGACCATCTCACACCAAACATACAAAAATACCAAAACTAAAAAGGGAAGAAGTCATATGAAAGTCTTAGTGATGTGGATGCACTTAAGACCCAATATTACGAGTTCCATCATTAAAGAATTGAGAGTCTACAATGTAATCCAGTGGGTCCAAGAAAGCCAAGCTTGAAGAGCATCTCAAGAATATTTCATAACATCTTTACAGCCTTTAATATGGAGGGTTTCCTAAATAGTTATTGAGTCCTTAAGTTCTTAGGTTTTTTTTTATTGTTTGAGATTATTTCCTTTTATTTGATTTTCCTTAATTGTCTGGGTTCCTAATTTATCTAGGATTTCCATGCTTATCAAATATCTAATTTGTCTAGGATCCCCTTATTTGTTAGAATCCTGATTTGTTAAGATTTTCTTAATTTCAAAGATTTCTAATTTACTAGGATCTTTTTAAGATTAAGTTTTATAGATTCCTGATTTATTAGGATTCTTCTAGGATTAGGTTTAATTATCTATTTAAAGAAGGTTTTGTTTTAGTTGTAATCAAACTAGACTTGTTTTTTAGAGAATAGAAACCCCTAAGTTGTGTAATTTAACTTTTGCATCTTTTATCCAATTCTTGCCAAAGATTGATGGTGGAGCACTTTCTAGATTGGTGATGTTGCCTTTATGTCTTAGAGCTTATTGGTATCTATATTTTGTTTTTGTTCTTTGTATTTTCATTTTTATCCCTTCTTCCCTACCTAAACACTCACTTTTCTCACAAAAAAAATATATTTTTATATATTACCTTTAATCCAAGCTCGCTCAAGCTCGCCACAAGTTCCGCACCACTTAGAGGAAACAATACTTAAATTTTCTTCTTGTTACTTTACAAACACAAGACTTTACTTTACTGTGGCTTAAAAGCCCTAAATTATTTGAAAATATAATCATGTATCTAACAAAAAGAAATTCGTAGATCTCTCCTTGATGTTCTTTTTTTTTTGTCCTTATTTTTTATATATTGTAGATAGACTCACCGTGTATTCGTTTTGAGCTATGATATATGGTTAGCGTCAAATAAAATAATTCAATAACGTCAATGCATCTTATGCTTAAAAACCACACATCCGATTGTGTATCTTTTAGTTAAAACAAATGGGTTTGGAGTTTAAGAAATCAATTATGGTGTCTCAATGGTTTAGAATTTTTTTTGTTAAAATGTGATCAATTTATCTCATATTAATTACTATGAAAGTTATTAAAAATCTTATTTATAAAATAATAGATTATACCATCTCTTAAGTTGACTTTTTAATTAGATAATGAGTCTTTTGATATTGTATAAGAGTCACAATTCCCCTAAACACTCTTATAGGCTTTTATTGGTATAAGCTCACACATTGCTCATATAATATGGCAGCATGATGTTCTAATAACTTGATCATTATGGTGAAGGAGCATGCTAAGATGTGGCTAATAAGTTTTATATTGTTAATGAAGTTATTGAAAATTTTGTTTATAAGATAATGGGTTATACCATCTCTTAAGTCAATTTTTGAGTTAGATAATCAACCTCCTAATAATTTCCAAGTTATAAATCAAAGCCAAAGGATTGGTGAACGTATACAAAGTAACAAGACGGCGCTCACACTTAAGCTGGCCGTCCCACTTTTTGGATTTCCATTTCGATAAGCATGTGAATTGGATTTCTTTTCTATTTCAGAACACCACAAGTTGCGACTAGAAAACAGGAAAGTGCTTGAAGGAAGCTGACCTTCCTTGCGAAGAACTCTTTTCTGGGGATTGTCGTACTTGGAATGAACCCATGAACTACAGTTGATATGAACGGGGCCGTTAGGGAAGCCATTTAGGATAATAAACTTGAGGTACATCTCCTTGTGGTGCTCATTCTCAACTAAAACAGCCCCAAACTCCCCGAAATCTGGTGGAACTTCAAAATTTGAATCGTAGTCCACTTCCTCCTCCTCTTGGCTCGTCTTGTTTGCATACCCTTTAATTGTTTCCTTCTGTATTCCCGCTTCTGCAAAATACACAAACATATTACATATAATTTACGGAAGACTCACTGAGCTTTGAAAACCAACATTGACACGTTAATTTGTCAGCGGCCTGAGGCTTCCTTTAAGGTCTAAGTTCAACACATTCCATACATTCCCTTTGTTTAACCAAAAAAGAAAAAAAGAAAAGAGAACAACGTTCACATACATATGCAAATGTATCAGACAATCATCTCAAGATTACATTGTATAACAGTCAAATTGTTTCGATATATTTTTCCTGAACCAGAACCTACTAAGATCATGAACCTTGCTCACAAGCTCCAACTGGAGCGCTCCACCAAATAAGTGTTTTATTTCATCTAACCATTGGCTTATGCCAATTTTGAGAGGAAGCCACCGACGGTAAGTTAAAATGGCTTTCATTGAAGTGGCCTTCTCGGCAGTGTTTGCTACAGCTTTCATAGGGTAAGGCATAAAGCGGACTCAAACTTTTCTGTTCCTCTTCCGGAACCAGTGCCTTGAGGTTGGAAGTGAACCACTGCCACTGCCATTGACGAACGGCATGTGGGAGAGGAAGCGGACGTGGGTAGATTGCGACTGCCGAGCTATTGGCAATGCCACTGCCACAGCTCACTTTATCACTTTGTTGCTTTGGAAACTTACAAACAAAGAAAGGAAAGCCGCATCCCATAATTGAAGAGCCCCATTACACTTGTTGCAAAAATATCACATATGGTTCTCAGAGGAGCTGCAGATCATCTAAACCAATTTGGACCGCTCTTTTGGGCAGTGTGCGTTGTGCACTTGGGTGCAGTAGCCGATCTGCCGTGCCCTTTGTCTCCATTATGTGGTGGCAAAATTAGTCTTTCAAGTTCAATAAATCAATAGTCCAGTAGTTAACTGCTGATTATTTAAGACCCAAGGCTTTGATTCGACATACTATAGACTCAAGTCCCTTTACTTAATCTTACAAAAAATGATTAATTTTCCATTATCAATGCCTAGGAGATGTCAAGACGCAGTTATTACAATAAAGCCACGTAAGCGAACTTATTTCTTGTTGAGAATGGTAATATACCTTTCATAGTAAAATCATTAAAGTGAAACAATTTAAGAAAAAAATTCTTAAAAGAGACTTTTTTTGGCTAAACTTTACATATAAAATGCATCAATACAAGATGGTTAGAGGCAATATTCCTATAAAAGGATCTTACACAACATTATATTACATCAAAAAAGATCTCCTCAAACTTCTAAGCATGCTTAAAAGAGACTTATATTGATGGAATATGTTATTTATTTTTAAAAAAAATTCTCTTAGAACTTAGGTAATATTAGCAACGAATTCTTATCAATTTTAGCTCTCAACAGCCTAGTGAAACTGGCCAGAGAACGATATCTGTAAGGTGATCCATAAGTTGTGGTGTTACATGTCCTGCAAGAACAAATTTCCATGGAACTTTCCGTTTTTGTCGATTTGAAAGTCTCCCATACTTTTGAAATCTTCTCCAAAATTTGATTTCTTCCATCACATGGATCGGTGGACCACGTTGTGTTGATTTAGATCTGCTGCACCAACCAACGTGGACCATGTACGGACCGGTACAAAGTAGCCTCGCATTTTCTATGGCTGCTGCGCGTCGATGTCTATCCAGAAACTACGCCGATATTGTGCGGAACCAATCTCCAAACTGTGACCCATGTTCAATACGCAACGTGCTCCTTTTCTTCCTTCGTTTAGTCTCATATAGCTGATACGAAGGCTCTTACTCAGGGATGACAAACTAGTTTGATCCAGCTTTCTATCAAGCCCGCCTAATCAATGTTATCAAAATTAACCTATTAGAATATCTAATGTTATTTATATATCTAGTGAGTTTATTTATCTAAAGATAAAAGAATATAAAAACTTAAGAGCATACCTCAACATTACACTTTGTTTAAGAAAAAATCAAGTTTGAAATCCTTCAACTATAACACACCAAAAAATTTCACTTAAAAAGGTTTAATGTTCCTAAATGAAGATGATTTCCCACTACTATTTTCTTGATTCCAACCAATAAGATTGTTATTTCACTATGCAATGTGCTCCTTGTTTTTCCTTTGTTTAGTCTCATAGTTGATACGAAGGCTCTTACTTAGAGTTGCCAAACTAGTTTGATCTAGCTTTCTATCAAGCCCACCCAATCATTGTTATCAAACTTAACCTATTAGAATATCTAATGTTACTTATATATTTAGTGAGTTTATTTATCTAAAGACAAAAGAATACAAAGACTTAAAAGCATACCTCAATATTACAGATTGTCCAAGAAAAAATTAAGTTTAAAATCCTTCAGCTATAACACAACAAACAATTCACCTAAGAGAGTTTTAATGTTCCTAAATAAATATGCTTTCTCATTACCATTTTCTTGATTCTAGCTAATAAGATTGTTATTTCAACATTCTTATTTTAAAAAAAAAAATTATGATTTTATTCACAATATATATAATAGATATATGTTAAATAATTTTCTTTAACTACTTTAATCATAATTGCAATTCAAAATTTCAATTGTTGATGATCCTATAAAGGCCTTATTGTGCAATGATACTTTGTCAAATTTGCCTAGTCTAAATACACTAAAAAAAAAAAAAGACTTGTTTTCAAATTGAGACTTATAGAATTTACAATATAGGTCAATTGATGAGAGCCATCGAAATAACACTTCTGTCATAAGAAATCTGTCCCCACATATGAGTCGTCTAATAAAGTTGCATTTTTTTATTCTACCTAAGTATATCAAGTTATATTACTTAACCTTAATATTAACTTGATGTAAGTCCTTGTATATCTTGGTATAAAAAAAAAAAGGTTTGGTGAATGTAGATTTGAGAATCTGTATAGCTTAAGAAGATCTTTTTAACTTTACACCATATTTCATTTGATGTCAAGATGTATAACTAAAATTCTTTTGTATTTAGTACTATAAATATATTTACTCTATAAGGATGAACTTAAATAGTTAATGATATTTTAAAGCAATAGGTCCAATAAAAATGTATTCCATACTTTAAGGTCTAGTAGTCCAAGTCCTCCTTTCCTTTTAGGTGAGCAAACAATTTGCCTAGTAACTTTGTGAGTTTTATGATCTTTCAAATCATTTACCCACAAAAATGTTTAATCTTTTTTATTTTATTTTATGAATATGTGAGTTTATTCATTGAAGAATAAGAGAATACAAAATCTTAGGAGCATATCTGAGCATTACAATTTATCTAAGAGAAAATTGAATTTAGAATCTTTGAACTACAGTACAATAAAACATTCACCTGATAAATTTAATATTTTTAAATAGAAATGTTTTTCCATGTATTACTTTCCTAAGATTTGGCCAATAAAATTGGTATTTCAATAGTTTTATTTTGAAAATATCTATAATTTCGTTTAGATCATATATAATACATACAAGTTAAGAAGGAAAGTTTCAAAAACTTTGCAACTAAATCTTTTACTTTAGTCGCTTTAACCATCCATTGTAGTTCAGAATTCTAATCATTGATGTTCATATGAATGTCTTGTTGCGTAAGAATACTTCATCAAATTTTCTTAGTCCAAGTATACTAAAAAAATAAGTGTGACCTACTTTCTAATTGAAAACCACAAAATTACGATACAGGTCAATTGAGAGAAGACATCAAGATATACTTTTGCTTAAGGAAGTCTATAAATACATATGAGTCATCCAACAAAATTGTATTCATTGATTCCATCTGACCATACCAAGTGATACCATTTAGCCTCAATATTAACTTGGCATAATTCTTTATATGTCCCTTTTTCTTTATAAATATATGAGTTTATTCATCGAAGAATAATAAAGCACAAAAGCTTAGGGGTACAATTTATTTAAGAGAAAGTCAAATTTGGAATCTTCTAACTATGACATAATAAAGCATTCACCTTAGAGTGTTTAATGTTTATAAATAAAGATGATCTTTCACATACTACTTTCTTGATTCTAGCCAATAAAATTGATATTTTAATAGTTTTATTTTGAAAACATTTGTAATTTTATTCAGACCATATACAATATATGTAAGTTAAGAAAGAAAGTTTAAAAAGCTTTGGAGCCAAACCCTTTTCTTTCGTTACTTTAACTATCCATTATAGTTCAAAATTCTTTATATGTCTTTTTATAACAACAAGAAGGTTTGGATAGTGTAGATAAGAGAATCTATCAAAACTTAAAAAGACCTCTCCAACTTCATGTCATCTTTAGTACTTCATAAAGATGAACTTGGATCATTGATGAGATTTCATAGCAATCTCCCTAACAAAACCTTATTCCAAACTTTAAGACCTAATAGCCTAAGTTCTCCTTCCTTTCGAATAAACAAACAACCAACCAAGTAATCGTGTAAGTTTTATGATCTTTCAAATTACCCATCTATAGAAAGTGTTTAATCTTCTTTTCAATCTCATAAATAGTTTGCTTTAGGAAAATGAACATTTGCATCCAAAAAGGTACAAATAGAAGTAAAATTGATTTTGCCAATTGTAACATTCTAGCATAGCTTAGATGTCTCATTTCCCAACCATTAATTCTTCTCATGATTTTCTTAGTCAAAACCTTACAACTGGCTTAAGTATTTTTGTAACAAGGAGAACATCGAGATAGTTGATTGGGAGAGTTCCTTCAAAGAATAAAGTATAATCCAAAATCCAAAGATTTTCTTGCTTAATAAGCCTTGAAAAAAATATCTGACATTTGTTAGAATTGAAACATCAACCTCTAAATGTTGCAAAGTTTTTTAAAGCATCAATATGACATAATACTGAATTAACATCACTTGTGCAAATAAAAATAAATTATCAACAAAGCAAAGGTAAGTGATTTTCTCTCTTTTATAGCACTAGTGACATTTGAAAGTAGAACCAAAAGTTTTCTCAATAATAATCATGTTAAGAATCTCCATGACAATGACAAATAAATAAGTAGACAAAATATCTCTTTACCTTAATCTATTGGTGTTCTAAAGTAGCCAACACCTTTACCATAAATAATTTGCTTTAAGAAAAAAAAAAATATTTGCATCCAAAAGGTGCAGATAAAAGTAAGAACTAATTTTGTCAATTGTAATCTCCATACATAACCAAACTTTTCATTCCCTAGCTATTAATTCTTCTTATGATTTTCTCTATCAAAACCTTAAAATTAGTATAAGTAAGCCTTTTTGTAACAATGTGAATACCAAGATACTTGATGGGGAGAGTTCTCTTGAAGAATGGAGCTTGATCCAATATTAAAAGTTTTTCTTCTCAATGAGCCATAAAAAACATTTTTAAAAAATCCAGCGTTTACTGAGATTAAAATGTAAATCTATGAATGTTAAAGCATCAATGAGACATAGCAATAAATTACCATCCTCATGTATAAATAAAAATAAACCATTTGCAAAGCAAAAGTGAGTGATTTTCTCCCTTTTATAGTGCCAATGATATTTAAAAGTAAAAGCAAAAATTTTCTCAATAATAATCTTGTTAAAAATCTCCTTGATAAGAATAAATAAATAAGAAAACAAAAGATCTCTTTGCCTTAACCTATTGGCACACTGAAAATAGCTAATGTGCTCACTATTAAAGTGCACAGAGAATTTGGTAGTAGTAATATATTGGCCAATCAAATTAATCAACACCTATGGAATATGAATAGCTTAAAGGACTCTTAATATTACATCTCATTTAATCATGTCATAAGCTTTCCTAAAATTAATTTTAATGATCATACACTTACCTTTATCTTCTTTATAATAGTTGTGAAGCAACTTTTAACAAAGCATAACATTTTTCATATATTTGACAAACCTTGATAAAAGTAGTTTAATTTTGGCTAATCACAACAAGAAAAATGAGATTTATCATTTTTGCAAGTAATTTAGAGATCACTTTACATAGCATATTATAGCAATAAATTAGTCAAAGTTCCTTCATGTAACTAGGATTTAAGGTTTTTGGAACTACGCACAACAAAGTAATACTAACAACTTTCAATAAGTTTTTATATGAAAACAAATCTAGCACTATATCTTCTATGTCACAACCAATAATAGGCCAAGCTTTCTTGTAAAATGGACTATCATAGCTATTGGAACTATGAGCTCTGGAATCATGAAACCTTAAATAACTCTCATTACATTTCATCAGTCAAAAACAAATAGATTCAACAAGTCAATTACAGCCTTATGAAATAAGAAAGCGTAATTCTCAATGTAAATGTTACTAGCACAAGAACTATTAAGTATAATATGATAATATGTAATGATAGCATTACACAAGGGCAAAGAGAGAGGATTGGGGGATGGAGAGAAAAGTCTAGACTGCTCAACCATTATTACCAAAATCAATAAGGACGTGAAAGGGAAGATTTCATCTACTAGAGGAATTAAGCCTCCAAATTGTAATTCTTACAAGAGCTTTGAAATTTTTCAAATACAATGTTTGAGCCTAAATGATAATGTTTTGTGACTAAACAATCTTGTAATTTTTATAGTGATATATATTTTGACCTTTCACAAAAAAAAAAAAAAAAAAAAGGATTAGGGGATGGGGAGAAGGTTGGGGGTGCCAAAGGCATGGGATTTTGGAGCTAGGAGGAGAAGGTGTCAACGCTAGTTCCTAAATAGAAAGGTGGTAGTGGTAGCTTTTTCTTAAGAGCAAAAGTTTAGAATCTTATTATTTTCTTTTTTTTGATTTTTATTTCTTTATTGTGTAATAAGATTATTATATCTTATTATAAATCTTCTTCAAAATGAAAGATATATGCATCCTTCAATATGAAGTTTTTAGTTTGTTTCTTTTTTCTTTTTCTTAAATGTAGGCCACCATGCACACACTAGGTATTGAACTAAAAACAAAAGGTTCCAGGTAATACATGCTCTCAATTGAACCAGGCACTTGTCAACACTTTCTAATTAATTTTTAAAGTTTTTTATCATATATTCACCAAGATCATATTATCAACTTCATGTACTTGTAAGGAAATGTGGTAGAATATTTTTAATTGATTATAATATGTTATGGAACCCTCTTCAAAGTAAAGACACATTGAGGTTGAATGGCATAACTTGATATGGTCAAGTGGAATCAACAAACATAACTTTATTAGATGGTTCATATGCAAGGATAGATTTCCTACAACAAAAGTGATATATCGATGGCTTCCCTTAATTGACCTATATTGCAATTTTGTAGTTTTCATTTGAAAAATAGGTCACATTTATTTTTTCAATGTACTTGGATTAGGCAAATTTGGTGAAATATTCTTATGTAACAATCCATTCATAGGATCATCAACAATGAGAATTTTGAACTATAATGGATGATCAAGGCAATGAAAAGCAAAAATTTGGTTGCAAAGCTTCTTAAACTTTCTTTCTTAGCTTGCACATATTGTATATGATCTGAATGAAATCATAGATGTTTCCAAAATAAGACTATTGAAATACAAATTTTATTGGCTAGAATCACAAAAGTAATTTGTGGAAGAGCTTCTCTATTTAGGAACATTAAACATTCTCAAGCGAATGTTTTATTGTGCCATAATTGGTAGATTCCAAATTCAATCTTTGCTTAGATGAATTGTAATGTTAGGATATACCCCTAAGTTTTTGTACTTTATTATTTTGTGATGAATAAATTCACATGTTCATCCAAAAAAAAAAAAAAGTGAAACACACATTTACCTCCATTTATTCCAATTTTAAGAAGAAAATACGTTTTTTACCATGTTATCTTATGCAAAATACTTTTATATACTATTAGGAGCCTTTACTCTCTCTTTTAAAATCATTATATAGAAAGAGAGACATCCAATAAATAAGGAAAACTCAAAATCAAAATATTAACAATATATGATACTAATTTTTTTTTTTTTGGTAGAAAGGTAAATTGTATTAATACATATTAAAGTACAAAAGCACAGGGGCATACCCTAGTATTACAAAAGTCAAAATATATGATACTAATTCACCCTAACTTTTGTGTGACGTAGTTGTAGTATACATTAATTATAGTTAAATAATAAAAGATAATGTTGTTGGATTCGCTCAATGGTGGATGTCCCTCAAACCATTTGTATCGAAAAGATCTGTAAATATGCATGACATATTGGATTTATATCTTGGTTTAATTGGTTATCAATTGCAGGTCGGTTATCGCATTTGTTTATTAACGACATAGTTATTTCAATCCAGTCAATACCAACCCAAGGACTTACTGCCTACCATACCCGCATTACTTTAGCTCCTGAACTAAGCAATTGGTATCGACAACTGAAAAAAGTTGCAAAATAATAACGTTTTCATGATTCATTTCATGTTCTTAAAAATTCAAAAACAACTCGTGCAGCACCTTCTGAGGAGGGAAAGGATGTCTATGGTAAGAATCATATGCACCACATTAGGCATAAACAATTCACTTTACAACATGTTTCGAGCATGCATGACAAGTACACTTTTATATCTAAAGACATAGGAAGTTATTAGAAGGCTTATTTTCTCTCTAAATACTGGCTTATCAGAGAGAGAATACATGTATTTATGAGCACCCAACTCCAGTATATCAGTAATATAGGACAAACACTAGTTTTGAAGACATCTCGTTACCTCAAACATGGGAAACTACTTATCATACAAATCCACCAAATCCATGAATGACATATGCTCTAATACTAAGTTCTTCCTCTCTTTAAACCAATTTGTAAGAATCAAGAGCCATCCATTTATAAGGATCACAAAGTACCATTATATTGATGATAAGGGACACAAATCAGATTTCAATATCTCTTCTTGATCTAGAAATGGAGACATACTTCACACGAGAACCCATTTCATCCATGAGCAAAGAGGTACCTTGTTTGGAACCCATGCTTCATTACAAAGTTAAAAGATTCATTTTCTCTTACCTATTTGCGAAAAAAGAGAACAAATCCATCTATAATTAGCACAACAAAACAATATATTGTCAATATAAAATACACACTATATTTTGCTTCCAACATGAGAAAGTACTTCTCATGGGGACACACCAAGTCCACAATAAAAGGAATGGTGTAACATTAAGAATTTACTTTTAGAAAGATTTGATTTGTTTTATTGAAGATAACCAAATAAGCTTATCTTATTATTTATTGTCTAATGAGACAAGGTAAATTCAAATGGAAGTGCTATAAGGGACTCCCTTTCCGGTAACTCCAGGCGGCGAAAATGGCTTCAAAAGCTCATATGGCATAATCCCAACTCCGTTTCTATTCATCAAATTCTTGTTAGCATTCCTCTCATCAATAGTCCCTTCAAGCTTCGTCAACCTTCCTTTAAACCTTTCCGAGGCACCCTTTATAAATGGATCTTCGGCCCACGCTGGCTCTACTACATCCCCTAAGTACTCCTCATCCGGAGAATGATTCGATAGTATGTCCATGACAGCCATCATTCTTGTTGCTTGAATTTGTGAAGGGAAGCATCCTAAGAGTTCATCATCGGGCTTTCTCACAAAATTGTTCCACGATTCTTCGGAAGGGTCCTCATTGGGCATATTGGTTCTGGCAATGGTTGGTCGATTAGGGAAGTAGCCTGTGTAAGAGTATTGTCCAAAGTTCACAGCTGCATGGTGGCCTGAAGCAACCCATTCAATTGTCGTAATGATTTCGATAAGATCTCTTGGGGTTTTGAGAACCGGCCACCACGGCTCGTCCTTCTTGTCACCATGACCTACTGTTCGGATTTCTGTCCACCATGCTTGTAGCTCTTGGTCAGACTCCACAAGGCTTGAGTTTGGGTAATAGTAGTTAACGTAGTCAGTAACCCATTCTTTGATTATATCCCAGAGAAGGAGGCCATCGTTGGCAAAGGGATAATCTTGAAGTGTGAGCTTTAGGCCATGGGGAGACGTTGGATCCTCAACCGCCATTCCTCTAGCAAGTAGCAAGATTTCGAAGTCATGTATAAGCTCCTTCTGCGGAGGATAAGATATGATACAAGCTTTGATTTTGGATATTTAAGTTTCAAGCTAAGTGTCTTTGAATCAATGTTTGTCTATTTTGTTCAAGTTATTTGAATGGAAACATACTGTAGAATCTTTACAACCATTGTTAGTTAAGATAATGTTTATTTTTAAAGCCATCAGAAATTTATTAGACAGATTCCTCCAAGTAAAAAAGATAACACAATAGAAAACTTATATATTTAACATATTCAAATGCTAAAGGAAACCACATTTGATCTATTTAATATTGTGAATGCTTTTATCTCAGGTTAATGCCTCTCGTATTATCTTATATAAATTTCTATTATATATATAAATTTTACTTGGAAAAATAAGTTGCAAAAGAAACCAAAAATGGCATATTTTAAGTGATTCTACTTCCGACTAGTTAGATATCATTCATTTTTCTATTATTTTAACCTTTTCAATGAATTAATGAGAAGCAGTATTTTGTCCATAAAAGGGTAGTTATCAAAATACCTGTTAATTAAGTCAGCTGGTAAGCCCTGCAGGTTGAACTGCCACTGCTGGTCATAAGCAACAGAGCTGAGTTCCATGGAGTATTTTCCAGGTGTGAATGAGCTCTCAACGATCCCTCCTCCATTAATAAGTATTTGTCTTGCAAGAGCGTTAATGTCCATAGTGTACCGAAAATGAGGGTGTAGTAATCTATAGATTGGGTGCATGACACTGAGTTGCCTATTTGTCGCAATGATATAAGGTTCTATGGCACAATGAGTTCTTAGCCTGCAAAATAGAAAAACACTTCATGTCTTAATAGATGAAAAAAAGTTAAAGATTTTTTATTTTTTTATTTTAAAATAAATACATAAATCTACATATTATAATCCTAAGTCTTTGTATTTTTTTCTTCTTAGATAAATAAACTCATATATTAGAAAAATTGCACAAAGGAGAGTTTTTTATTTCAAATATATAATCTTCATAAAAAAATATCATTTTGAGTGAGATTTGGAGACTTCTAATCTCTATCTTTTTGTACTTTTTATAATCTTAATAATACTCTTTATTAATACAAACTTACATTTTTATTATAAATAAATTCATTGTTCATAAAAATTAATTAATAAATAAACTTGCATGTACAAATGGACAAAAGTAAAACAAAATTTTGAAGTGAAACTTACCAATGATTAACAAGTTGGTGAATTCCAGAGTCATGGGCAAGGACATGAGCTTTTGCAAGCCTCCACAACCAATCGCATGTGGCATTCCAAGAAGGCATAAAAACCTGTTTCCACTGCGGATTTCCATCCATTGGCGGCCGTGTCAACTCAATGGCCAATGGCCTTAATGTGTCATCTGGGTTTAGGAAGAACAACGTGCGTGACCCATACAGAGTTGTCCCTTCAATTTCTCTTACTTTGCTCACATATGGTAAAAACAGGTCGTGGTAATCTAGTATAAACAACTTCTTTTGGTCCATGGCCTGCAGGTGAAAAATCAGAAGAAACTTATGAGTTGTGTTATAAGATTTACCATTCGTAAGTTAAATGATATAGATTACCTCCTTGACGGACATGACGCCTTTGATCTCTCGTTCAACCATTTCCGAAGTTAATGCTGATTCTGGGTGTCCATAAATCGTTGGATCGAGTTCACTCTTCAATGGCCATTCCTACATGATTTTCATACAAATATTTAGCCTAAAGAAAGTTGGATCCTCCTTTTAAATCAATTATTAAGAAATAGAGACACATTGAATGGACAATGACAAAGGATTAAACAATGAAAAGAAGAAGCTAGATAATTAAAGCCATGAAAAATAAAATTTTGCAGTAATATTATTGAGTATGTCTTTTGAAATTACAACCTATATAGAAAAAGTTTCAGGAATCAAATTTTGAAAGTAAAATCATTGTTACCAAGATCAAAAAAGATGTGAGAGATTATATCTCATCATGTAAAAAAAAAATTAAATCTATAAATTGTAACAAATACTTGTGGGAGCTTTCTAATTTTCCAAAGATCATTTTTGAACATAAGTGATAGATGTTTGGGCTTTAACTATTTGTAATATCATTACATGATATTTATAAATACTTGAAAATTTACCCAAAAAAGAAAAAAGAAATAGATACACACCAACATATGAGGAAGATATAGTTCAAAATATTAATAATATGAGACAAATATTATTTTTATGCACTCTAACACTCTTAATGTGGGAAAATCATGAGAAATAAGTCCAGAAGTAATGAAACAATAAGATTTTTTTCAGAGGGATTCCATCCAACATTAAATGTCGTAATTTAACCTCGGCTCTAAATTTGAACTTCCTTCTTTAGAATCAATTTTTAACCAAGGGAGACACATGAACATATATAGATGATATGAAACATAATATTGTGCCATATATATGTAGGGCTTTTTTCATAGCAAAACAATAAGTTCTTTTCACGGGGATTCCATCCATGAAAAGATCTTGTACTTAAACCTAGGCTCTAAATTTGAACTTCCTTCTTTAGAATCAATTTTTAAGCAAGGGATACACATGAACATATATAGATGATACTAAACATAATATTGTGCCATAATATATGTAGTATGTTAGTGAATGCATGTGCTCTATGCTTTCATAGTAAGTATTTGTAAATCATACCGTGACCAACTGTATGCTGTATGGGTTGGTACCAGCAAGAGTTTGTCTTGCAAATTCCTGATCCCGAAGCCAAAAGAATTTGTCTCCTGCATGCAAAACGATCATTTAGAGAAAGAGCCTTAGAAATACGATAACTATGAACTTCAATGCAGTGTTTTCTCACTATTCAGTGTCTCTGGGACTTCAAACCGCAGCAAAGCTTCTCCTGAATCGGCGATTTCCTTGCCCAGCCTGGGCAGGAGGGTGGTGAGCAACCCTTTATTCTTGTTTTTTAAGGGAGGCAACTTCAACCCGTCATCGAAAAGCGAATCTATCGCTCTGAAGGTTGGGAATCCGAGATCAGGATCAGTGATTGCTGTCTCCAATGTTGGCTCCACTGCATGCAACACTGAATATATTGTCTTGGCTGAGAACGATAGAGTCCTCGATTCCGAGAAGCTTTCATCGCGAGGAACATAAGGAATAGTGCTGCTTCTTTTCTCTGATGATGGATCTGTGAACGAGTCACTTGTGCATTGATTAGAACAAATAAACTTGTCGGTGGATTAATGATTTCATGCTCTGGGGGAAAAAATTTTCTCTTTGAAAAATATGTTTGGCAAGTTGTTTAGTAAACTACTTCTAGAAATCAACTGAAGAATCAATATTTATCTGTTAATTAAGTTTTAATTTTATCAAAAAAGAAAAGTTTATTATAAGTTTACTAATGAAAAGTTTAAATTTCTGTTATTTGACAAATATATTATTTCATTTTATTCATCATTCATCTCTTTAATGGCAAAGTACAAACCTTCATTTTTTTTTCATAAACCTAATATAAAAAAATTTCATCACAAGGCTTGTTAGCTCAATGGTGAGCTAGTAGGCACCACAAACCATTAGTCAGGATTTGACATTGGGTGCATCTCACGGTGTCGCTATCTACCTTATAGACCATGATAATCATATATGTTTTAAGACTTATGCATCTCACTGTTGATACTAATTTGGTACCTGTGTTACAACGCGAATGTCCAGTCCTACAACGTCTTGGATAAGGATGTTCTTTGCCACCAAGTACTGGTCTCCGAAGGTCTGGATTACTATCAGGATCTCCAAGATCATTGTATACATCATAATCATATACTCTGTCAAAACTCTTGCGTTCTCCTTGACCATTGCCTCGCAAAACCTCGAGCTCTTCTTCTCTTAGGTGCCTTAGACCAGTTGGTGTTTGGAATGGCAGGTATGACTGCGTCAAACCAAGCAAACAGAATATCACAAACCAAAAGGAAAGAAAGTCACTTAACGTGTACGAGATTCTATTTTATTGTTGTTTAATAGGCCTGAATTATTTTAAAATAGATGGAGTGTACTGGTCACAGTCATTTACCAAAGATCTCTCTTGATATTCTCTTGTTCTTTCTTTCTTATTTGTTTATAAGCTGCAGATAATATTTTATGCTAGCATTCATTTGAGGATTATGATATGTGATTAATGGCTAATAAAAAAAATCCCTTTACATTAATGCATGTTATCCTTAAAACTCATGCACCCAATACAATATTTTTTAGTAAACATTATTTGTTTTTGGTGTTTTAAAACTCAATGAAGGTGGGTCAAAATAAAAATCAGTAAAGTAGTTTTTAGAAGAGCATCTATATTTTGAAACACTAAACTCTTTTATGCAAATATTTTATTGTGTCATGGAAAATTATAAATTTTATTTTCTTTTAGATGAATTGTAATACTAGGATATGTCCTTAAACTTTTATATTATTTTATTCTTTGATGAATAAACTCACATATTTATAAATAAAATAAAAAAGATGGGTCAGTCTTTAATCATTTCGAAGTTGTTGATCAAACAAAAGGACTAAGTGAAGAATGCCCTAGTTCAAGATGTAACTTACACCACACGTTTCCTGCCCATTCTCTGGATTTCTATTTCCATAAGCATGTATGCTGGATTTCTAGTTTCAACACCAAAAGTTGTTTGAAGGAAGCTGACCTTGCTTGAGAAGAAGACCCTTTTCTGGGGATTGTCATACTTGGAATGAACCCATGAACTACAGTTGATATGAACTGGGCCATTGGAGAAGCCACTCAGAACAATATCCTTGAGAAACATCTCCTGGTGCCGCCCATTCTCAACTAAAACAGCCCCAACCTCCCCGAAATCAGCTGGAACTTCAAAACTTGCCTCGAACTTCATTTCCTCCTCTTCTTCGCTCGTCCTCTTTGCATTCTCTTTAATCGTGTCCTTCTGCAATCCAGTTTCTGCAAAATACAAACATATTACATATGGTTCACAGAACTAAGATTGTTATGCAAAAATACAAATACAAATACAAAATACAAAGCAACTGTATATGAATAGAGTGTACCACATGGGATTCCAAGCTAAAGTTATTGTTACTTCAATCTTGTTAGCAAAAATAAGAAAAATACACAAAAAGAGCATCTTAGTTTAAAAATATAAAATCCTTCCATCCAAATATTTTGTTGTGTGAAAGTTAGAAGCTTCTTGCCTTTGTCTTCTCACATTTAAAGTCAAGTTTGTAACCTTACATATGCCCCTAAACTTAATTCTCGTACCAAAAAAAAATTGTACGTGATTGTGTGCATGTTGCATATATAGAAGCACCTAAACACCAATACTTACTAGGGTCAAGTTCGGTGCTAACAAGCTCCAACTGGAGTGTTCCACCAAGTAAGTCTTTTACGTTATCTAGCCCTCCTTCTATGCCAAGGCTTGAGAAGAAGCCACCGACCGTGAGTTTCACGGTAACAATGGCTTTGATGGAAGTGGCCTTCTCGTTGTTGCTCGCTACAGCTTTTATGTGGCTAGCCATGAAGCGGACTCGAAGGTTTCTGCCCCTTTTCTGTAAAGAGTGTCTTGAGATTGAAAGTGAAGCGCTGCCTTTGCCAAGGACTAAGGGCTTGTGCGAGAGGAAGGGGACTTGGGTGGAGTACGAATGCCGAGCTATCTGCACTTTCAACATGCTTTGGTGAATATGAAAGGAGATATTCCAGTTGTGTTCAGAGAAGGTCTTGACAAGGGGTTTATAAAAGTTTTGCTGGTCGAATCGGTCATTCAATAATTGGAGAATGACGTTTCTATACCCTCTTTCTAAGGCAGTTGCACGTTAGGAAAACGATGGAAAAGAAAGCTTGAATTGTCAAACTAAATCATTCAAAAGATTTGACGGAGACAGATCAACTAATATTAAAATGAAGTTAATGCATTTATTTCTTCTTTTCCTCTTCTTGATTTCCACGCCTAATTTTTGGGAGGTTTGCTTCAAAAGTATTGGAATATACTCTTTATTAAAAGGTTTAAGTTGAAAGTTAGCTTCAAGTTAGATAAACACTTTCTTTATGTAAGTTTCACTAAAAAAAATTGATGTAGAACTTTTGTCATGCACACAAGCCTTTACACACCAAGCAACATTAGATTTAAAGTCACATGAAATAGAATAAATTCAAGCTAAGTTCTAACACTATATTAAAACATTGAAAAGTTTCATCTAAAAGTTAAAGTTTTGAATTGGGGGGGCATTTTCCTTATTTAAATTTCACCAAAAGATATGATGGTTTTGGTATGAAACTTTCATCATATATACACTTGTAAATTGCAGGTTTTATAAAAAGATAACAATACTCATAATTCAAATTAATAAGAACTTATTATGACTTTAGGTTCAAATTCAGGCTTTTCTTATAACATCATTTACAAATCTCATAACTTTTCCTCATAATAGTTGCAAGTAGAGTATTAGAATGTTTTAGATTACTTGTAACATATTATGAAATTCTTTACGTGTAATTAAGTATTTCATTTCCTGCAAGCTTACTCTAAGAATGAATGAACTTTCTATAAAAAGAAGTTATCCTATTCTCCCAAGATTCCTTCAATATCTTTGACAGAGTTCGTCACATGTGAAATATAAGTTATTGATCATGCCAACAAAGAGAAATCGTGACAGATCGTCTTTAATGTAGTATGGGGATGGCGTAGATTGATCAGTCTCCAGCTCATTGTCTTGTTGTTTTGCCAACGCACAGACAAAGGAAGGAAAGCCGCATCACAAGTATCGAATAAGTTTCTCAATGCGTTAACGGCTGTATTACACTCTGAAATGAAATGAATAGTAGTTTTACAAAAGGATGATTTTTTATTTAATGTTTTAAAATTTTAAGTTAAATATAAATTTTTTAATAATTTTTAATATAAAATCATAGCTCAAGCTTAAGTGCAAGTCCTCATCTTGATAGTAGATTTGTACTAACAAAAAAAGGGGCTAACTTTTTAGAAGTGGTGGTTCATAAGACTAGAGCCCAAAGCTCCACCAACGCTAGGACAAGAGTCCTTTTTTGATACTAAATCATGATTTTGTTGATGTAAAATTGGTTTTTGGAGTATTCCCTCCACAAAGGGTTAATGACTCATCATCAAAATTTGATGGTGGTACAACTAATTTCAATTCAGATTATTTGGTAGATTTATCTCTTTACTCATGAACAAAGATTTCTATGGAAAATATGTTTCTATAATTGAGATAAGATAAGGTATTAAATCAAACATTAAAATATAATATTTGATGAGAGTGATTCAAAAAAGAAAATTAATTTATCTATCTGATGTTTCTAAGTTTTAAGTTAGATTTAACCTCCCCAATAATTTATAATAAAAGTCTATCCTTCCTATTGTAAACCAGAAGCCCATTGCGGTAACATGGACCAATAATTGAAGAACCCCACTCCAAATTTGGGAAAATATTTGACCTTGTTGTCAGAGGAGAGGAAGTGCAGAGTATCTAGGCCATTTTGGCGCACTGAATGATGAATTCATTTTGACCCACTCCTTTGAGCAATTGGCGTGGTGCAGAGTTTGGTGCACCTACTGATCAGTCTCCTTTCTATCTTCCATCGTCGATGAGGGGAAGTTTTTGCCGTAAAATTGTGGCTGAATACAGAGAAACTCGTAAGAGAAAGACATGCCTGTCGTGTTGGATAAGTACCGGCATTGCATATTAATGGAAGAACCAACTTCTCCTCAAGTTTCCAAAAGGATAACATAGTCTGTCATCTTATCCAAAGTTGGTTGACTTTATCAGCACATTTATGGAACCAACTTGGTGCTGATCGAGAAATGCTGGACAACAAAACACGAAAGAAGCACGAATCGGGACAACCTAGCTTCCCTGGCTGCTATGCCTCGATGTGTATCATATGTGGAACCGATCTCGACCAGTCGTCCTCTTGTTCCTCTTTCGTTGAGTGCACGACTTCCCAATCAATCTGACCCAGCTTTCTAAAAAGCCTGCCGACCCAATCTTATTTAATTTAGTTCTTTGATCAAGAAAGAGCCGTTTATTAGAGAACATTAAAACTTGTTTCACATTATTTAATTTTTTGTTTTTATGAATATGTGAGTTTATTCATCAAAGAATAAAATAATAAAAGAATAAAAGAATAAAAGAATACAAAAGCTTAGGGGCATACTCCAATATTACAATTCATCTAAGAGAAAATCAAATTTGAAATTCGACAACTATGATAACATAAAGCACTCGCCTCAAATATTTTAATATTCATAAATAGATATGTTCTAAATCTTATTTATAAAAATTTATTGTATATAAATAGAATGCAATAAAAGACGATTTCATAATAACACAATTGATATTCCAATTATGTTGGCTAAAGTAAGAAAAATTGTACAAAAAAAACTTCTTTATTTGAAAATATAAAATCCTCATAGAAAAATATTATCTTAAGTGAAATTTGGATACTTCTAATCTTTATATTTTCATAATTCTTGTAGTTCTGAAGTATGCCCTTATACAGTTGTACACTACTTTTTATTAAGGCGCTTCTATATTTTCACCAAAAAATATATATTATTTAAATTTTATTTATAAATATTATTAAAATAAAATTTAACCAAGTTCCAAAGGGCACCTTTGTGTACAAAGAACCTAACCCAAAGTGGTTTTCAAGAAGATATATTACCCATGTTATGAAGCCTACTCATAGCCCAAGTTGGTTGCAAGAGGCATGTTAAAAAAGTGTGAGTTATCCCATATTTCCTAAACTTACTTGGAAATCTACCCTAGAATAGAAAAGATATACTCTTCTTAAAAATCAATTTTGAGGAGGAAATAGACTTTGTAGAAAAGACTCTAGGTCCAAGAAGCAAAGTTCAAGAAGCAACACCCCATGCTTCTAACCATAGCCTAAAGTAATTTGCAAGAGGATATATTACATGCAATACAAAACCTATAGATCATGTTATTTGTAATTAGACATATTAAAAATAATGTGTGTTTTCACATTACTTAAGATTTTTTTTTAGGATCTCCTTTAAAATAAAATATATACATTTCTATTACAAGATAGTTTTTAAGAAAGAAAAAATAGATTAAAGCAAAGGGGACACCTTACATATAAGAAAGATTTTAGATTAAACATTTTAATAGTATAAAAGATTCATTCACACCAATTTCTTATATATACTTACATGTGAAACATTATGATTAGAGTCAGGATAATAAAAGATAACCTTTTTGAATCTGTTTAACGGTGGATGACCCACTAATTATGTGTTCTCTTAAATGTTTTATGCATGCATGACAAATTTTGGCTTTATATGTTGGAATAACGATAAATAAAAATTTAAAATTTAAAATTTAAATTAAAAAAAAAAAACAGTTGTTCTTCAAGACCCTTTGACCTTTTGTTCTCTAAAATATCTTCAAGTGTGCATGACAAATTAGAGGACAAGATTTCTGCACCCAAAATTTTATTTGCGTCTAAAGGACTGGTTCTAATGAGCAAAGTTGTAGCCAATAAATAGTAAGTAGTCTGTATTTTGTCACATGGCACAAATCAAAATAAAACAGAGAGCCACAAGTCATTACAAACACCTCCCTTTGTCCAGGAAAACAAAACCAGATTTTGAAAGGAAGAACTACTCAATGCCATACGTCAGATGCGTGAAAGCTTATTGCAAGGAGACTGATTAAAGCAAATTGGGATTAATAGTCAAGTGACCAAGCTACTAAATTTTAATTTTAAGGTCTTCAATTTGAATCCCCTAAACTTGTTTGAAAAGAAAAAAAGGAGATTGACCAAAACAACAACGAAATTTTCTGTCATGAAAATTGTTTTGCTTAACAATTATTTATGACATCGGTACTAGACTCAACAACATTTAGTGGAGTTATTTAACATTAAGCATGCAGGGGCAATAGTTTATACATCATTGATAAAATATATATATACTAAAACATTCCTTCATTTATTATTGAAAAACAGTGATCATGAACAACATCAACACTGTTCTTAATCTGGTCAACTTGACCAACTTAATATGGTTCTTGCCTACAAAATTTTTGGCAATATACTTTTCTTTTTCTTTTTTAAGAAAGGCACTTAGGCCATGCAGTTTTTATTGATAATTAAAGGTGGGCAAAGTGCCAAACATTTATGAGAGAATTTTGACGTTTACAAAGAAGTGTTTAACGGATTCCAAAGAAAAGAAAATATTTTATATATTTGCTTGTTAAAAGAGCCATACACTACTCCCTTTTATATACAATTCTTACTTTCGTCCTGTGCCTACAAAACATTCGAGGGGCAGATATTACACTCTGAAATTAGTATTTGACTGAGGCATGTTTGATTTGTGCGAGGCGGCCCATTTTGTTCAGATATTAGAAAAGTAAGCATTGCATTAAATAAAAGAAAAAAGAAAAGAAAATAGGCTACTACCTAGATGTACTGACTGGATATGGGCGCTGGAGAAAAAACTTTGAAAGTCGACACTGAGCTCAAGTGGCAAGTAAGAAATACTAAGGGAAGAAAGAAAAAAAGAAACTCTAAGGCATAGGTACGTGGAAAAAGAGATTTTTGTGTTATGTTGGCATCTTTTGCATTTCTGGCTGCTCGCATAATGGCCTCTTAGATGATTTGTAGTCGACTTTTGCATATAAAGTGAGTTTTTAAAGATAGTATTCAAGTTTCAAATTCTAAGTAAGACATTTCTTCAATGGTGATCCTATTTTATTGAGAAGTTTTCCTTATTTCCGAGTAACAAAGTGTGCTAAACTTCATTTTGTATCATATATTTTTAATATATCAATGTATTGTGCTTTCTATATTGAGATGTATTCTCCTTCAGTATTCTATCATGGCTTAAGTCTTAAGTAAGACACTTCTTGACCATAGACTAGCCTATTGTGCTCCTTATATGTAGAGATTGCTAGAAATATAATTTTTTTCCTTATATTCTTGCACACTCATGGAGTGTCAAACCTAAAATTAAAAGATCACAAGTAACACTTATTTACTGTTAAGCTAGACATTTGCCAATAGAAATATGGATATTCCTTTAAGTTATTTTGATGTTAACCAAAACAAAAGTCCTTTAAAATGATACTACATGTAGAATAATATGTCAAAAAAAAAGTAATATAAAGTATTTTTATATATAATAATTGTTTTATAAATATTGAATTAACGCTTGTATTAACGTTATAAGAATATTCTTATTCCATCCTTTGTTAAGTAGGCTGAAATGCTTCATGTGTGGGCTGAAATGACTAGGGAAGAAAGTGTGACGAAAGTTGCTTCTTTTATCTCGCTTTTGGGCAGCCAAATTTGAACTTCTAATGGGATTCTTTAATATAATAATGGGCAAGAATTAGCGAGGTAAGTAGGCTGGTTTAAAAGTGCAAATGACTCACGTTCGTTGCTGGTTTTCGAGGCAGAAAAACATAGATCTTCCACCAATCAAATCCAACGATCAACCTACAAAAGAAAGCCGCATTTCATCTCAAATCCCTAAGCTTCTTGGGTTTGTTTCTCAAAACTCTTTACTCTTGGTTGCAAGTTGATTTAAACTATGTTTTTCAGCAAAATCGCATACTGCCTTATTCGGTATGTTCACGACTACTGTTCACACATGAAAGCTTATTTAAATGTATTAGCTGCTGGTTGTGATTGTTTAAGAGAAAGCTAAGTTGACATTGTACTAGAAGGTTTGTGTAGGCAATGAGAATGCCTTCACATGTAAGGAGTACAACATTCTTCACTTAAAACCAATTTATCAGAGAGGGAAAGAACTCCATATATAAGAAATGCAATAAGTGAATACATCATAATATAGAACACAAAAAAAACACATTTCATGGGAATAGGTCAACGTATAATGGGGAGCCTTAATTGAAACTTAGGTTTTGACATTATGTTGGAAGGTTCATTTACTTCCTTAAGACTAAGTTGTAATCAAGAAGAACATATTCATATATAATGAGTACAATAGACTACTATATTGGTAGATTTTATCATGCCTTCTTATCTCGTAAAGATGTAGTCTAGGAAGAGAGCATGTTGAAACTCATATATGTCTCTTATATTGTTAATGCATTAATGTGTTGTACCCTTTATATGTGAGTATGTTTTCCTCTCTCATTAATTGGTTTTAAGTAACAAGGTGTTCTCTCACTAATTGGTTTTAAGTAAAAAGGTGTATATTTTAACATAGTATTTGAGTTTATATTTATAAAAATTATTACCTACATACAAAAAAAAATAATTACCCTTGTAATACAATTCACAACTCATTTTAATTGTTAATAGGTATGTTAAAAATGATGTTAACTATATTTTACATTACACAAATCTTCTTTAAGTATTATTTTTAAAACAAAATATATGTTGTTTCCTTACGTGTTAGTTAAAAGAAGAATTAGCTTTTCTAATACAATATTAAAGTTCATACTCTAATGAAACACCTCCTTTCGTGAATAAGAATCTTCATAGGAAATATTTTCTGGGTTTCAAAGTAAGGAAGCATGTTGAAAATAATATGATAAAAATATTATATTATCTACATTTAAGACTTTACACTGACTTTGTGGCCAAGCAAGCACCCTAAACTTAGCTTGGTGCGTGACCGTTGGAGGCATTTCTTCAGTACAAGCCCTAACGGCAGCTCAGCCTTCGTCCTCTTCTGCTTCTTGGCCCAAAGCTCTCGGTGGCGAATTGGCGGTATTTCCATGGAGACGAGCGGAAGTACAGTATAACATTGAACTAATGGCAACGGCTTAAGTGTTTGGAGGTTTGGGCGAATTGAATGTGGGTGCTAGATAATTCTGCCTCTTCTTTCCTATTCGAGAATGTGGAATTTTTAGCGACACAGTTTTGTCTCCCCCCTTTTTCTTCCCTTTTTGTCCCCTGCAATTTGGCTTGGATACTTCGAAAGTTTCTCATGGTAATTTTTGGATTTCAGCCTGGGAAATCCCTTTATACTACAGTTAGAGAACTTGTTGAGAATTCGCTTGATTCTGCAGAGTCCATATCCGAGCTTCCCGTGGTGGAAGTAACAATGTAAGTATGCTTGTTTGCAGATGAGCTCCTGAAACCACATGAATTGTTAGTAATTCATATGCAATAATGGGGAATGCATATATTTCAATGGGCAGAAAGCAGCACATAAGCATGAATCTATGTAATGTTTTTCAAATCGTGTGGACATTGCAGTGAAGAGATAGGCAAAAGCAAGTTTAATTCTATGATCGGGCTTGTCGAACGTGAACGAGTTGATGAGGAAATATATGATGACTATGAGACAGCTAAGGTTCGAGAGGTGGGTATGCATCTAACACGATTTTCTTGTTCTTTTTTTCTTTTTCTTTTTTGTCTTTACTTTTTGTTCTATTCAGTGAAAATAAGGAACATTTAAACAATTTGTTTCTGACTTTGTTCATTTTTTCTCAGCTTATTAATTTATTATGTTGTCTTACATTTTCTGGCATGCAGAAACGATTAGCCAAGGAAGCACGAGCTCAAGAAATACAAGCAAAGAATGCTTCTCTGGGTAAGAAAGTCAAAGAGACTCCAGTGTCAAAGGGTATAAAGGGTCGAGGTGAGGCCTCTTTTTACAAGGTGACGTGCAGGTGCGATCCACATTCCATCCTGACCTTCTACTACTTTACTATTTTGGATTAATTATTTTGATGCTTATATTGGTCTAATCTATGGACCAATTTCAAATTAGTCTCTGAAGTTATGAAGTTCTGTCTGTCAATGGTTTTAAATGAGGATAATGGGAGAGGAATGCCACATGATGATATCCCAAATATGTTTGGACGAGGTTTCACTCTTATTTGCAAGCTCAAGTTTTCATTTTATACAGATTTGTCAGCAAATGGATTTGATTAGTTTTCTTAAGTAGACGAGTATATGATGCCTCTTCAGACTTTCTGAAGCTAGTTGCAACTACTTTTTTAATGCAGTTCTGTCAGGCACAAAATATGGCCTAAAGCAAACACGGGGAAAGTTTTGTCTTGGCGCAAAGATGGTAATAATATGACATTATATGTCCCTGCATCTTTTCTAGTTGTAATTGATATAGGCATACACCCAATACGAGTATTTAATTCCATGCAACCTGTCTGTTTTCCTCCCAAAATAATGGTCACAGTTTTCTGTTTTGCTCCAGTAAATAACTTTAGGATGCTCTAAAGTTATTCATCAAAAAAAAAACTTTAGGATGCTCTAAATTGTCACGTGGAACTTGAAAAACTGAATTGTATTGTCCCATAGAATTTAGGGTATGAATCGATCACCTTCATTTGGACCTTTATAAAAATGGAGTCATCATGAAATTCCCCTGCTTTCTATTATAATGGTGCCCCATTTCTCCATTGTTCCGATGAAGATGGAATTTTCTTCATAAAATGATACTGGAGGTGATTCACTATTTATAGGATATCCAAATGTGCTTGTCAGTACTGCAACCAAAGGACCTTCTTGCCTTCAGTGACCCTTAAACAGAAGCTTATGTGTATAATCTAGTTTATATTTCCTGCCCATCTGATGATTAAAACACAGAATGCAACATATACTGACATCATATTCACTTATGCAGGCATTGTACTTGCAAAGAAATGTGGTAGAATATTTTTAATTGATTATAATATGTTATGAAACCCTCTTCAAAGTGAAAGACACATTTACCTCCATTTAGTCCAATTTTTAGAAGAAAATACGTTTTTTACCATGTTCTCTTATGCAAAATACTTTTATATACTATTAGGAACCTTTACTCTCTCTTTTAAAATCATTATGTAGAAAGAGAGACATCCAATAAATAAGGAAAACTCAAAATCAAAATATTAACAATATAAGATACTAATTCACCCTAACTTTTGTGTATACGTAGTTTTAGTATACATTAATTATAGTTAAAATAATAAAAGATAATGTTGTTGGAGTCCTTCAATGGTGGATGACCCTCAAACCATTTGTATCCAAAAGATCTTTAAATATGCATGACATATTTGGATTTATATCTTGGTTTCATTGGTTATCAATTGAAGGTCGGTTATCGCATTTGTTTGTTGACGACATAGTTATTTCAATCCAGTCAATTCCAACCCAAGGGCTTACTGCTTACCATACCTGCATTACTTTAGCTACTGAACTAAGCAATTGGTATCGACATCTGAAAAAGGTTGCAAAATAAAAAAAAATTCAAGATTCATTTCATGTTCTTAAAAATTCGAAAACAGGACTCGTGCAGCACCTTCTGAGAAGGAAAAGGATATCTATGATAAATGCACCACATTAGGCATAAACAATTCACTTTACAACATGTTTCGAGCATGGATGACAAGTGCACTTTTATATCTAAAGAAATAGGAAGTTATTAGAAGGCTTATTTTCTCTCTAAATACTGGCTTATAAGAGAGAGAGAATACATCTATTTATGAGCATCCAACTCTAGTAAATCAGTAATATAGGATAAACACTAGTTTTGAAGACATCTCGTTACCCCCAACATGGAAACTACTTATCAAAAAAATCCACCTAATCCATGAATGAAGGAATGTCTCATTTGAGACTATGCTCTAATATTAAGTTCTTCCTCTCTTTACCAATTTATAAGAATCTAGAGTACATCCATTTATAAGGATCGCAAAGTACCATTATATTGATGATGAGGGACACACATCAGATTTCAATATCTCTTCTTGATCTAGAAATGGAGATGTACTTCACACGAGAACCCATTTCATCCATGAGCAAAGAGATACCTTGTTTGAAACCTATGCTTCAATACCAAGTTAAAAGAGTCATTTTCTCTTTTAAAACCTATTTGTGAAAAAAGAGAACACATCCATCTATAATTAGCACAACAAATCAATATATTGTCAATATAAAATACACACTATATTTTGCTTCAAACATGAAAAAGTACTTCTCATGGGAACACACCAAGTCCACAGTAAAACGAATGGTGTAACATTAAGAATTTACTTTTAGAAATATTTGACTTGTTTTATTGAAGATAAACAAGTAAGCTTATCTTATTATTTATTGTCTAATGAGACAAGGTAAATTCAAATGGAAGTGCTATAAGGGACTCCCTTTCCGGTAACTCCAGGCGGCGAAAATGGCTTCAAAAGCTCATATGGCATAATCCCAACTCCGTTTCTATTCATCAAATTCTTGTTAGCATTCCTCTCATCAATAGTCCCTTCAAGCTTCGTCAACCTTCCTTTAAACCTTTCCGAGGCACCCTTTATAAATGGATCTTCGACCCACGCTGGCTCTACTACATCCCCTAAGTACTCCTCATCTGGAGAATGATTCGATAGTATGTCCATGACAGCCATCACTCTTGTTGCTTGAATTTGTGAAGGGAAGCATCCTAAGAGTTCATCATCGGGCTTTCTCACAAAATTGTTCCACGATTCTTCGGAAGGGTCCTCATTGGGCATATTGGTTCTGGCAATGGTTGGTCGATTAGGGAAGTACCATGTGTAAGAGTATTGTCCAAAGTTCACAGCCGCATGGTGGCCGGAAGCAACCCATGCAATCGTCGTAATGATTTCGATAAGGTCTTTTGGGGTTTTGAGAACCGGCCACCACGGCTCGTCCTTCTTGTCACTATGACCTACTGTTCGGATTTCTGTCCACCATGCTTGTAGCTCTTGGTCAGACCCCACAAGGCTTGAGTTTAGGTAATAGTAGTTAACGTAGTCAGTAACCCATTCCTTGATTATATCCCAAAGAAGGAGGCCATCGTTGGCAAAAGGATAATCTTGAATTGTGAGCTTTAGGCCATGGGGTGACGTTGGATCCTCAACCGCCATTCCTCTAGCAAGTAGCAAGATTTAGAAGTCATGTATAAGCTCCTTCTATGGAGGATAAGATATGATACAAGCTATGATTTTGGATATTTATCTTAAGTTTCAAGCTAAGTGTCTTTAAATCAACGTTTGTCTATTTTGTTCATGTTATTTGAATGGAAACATACTGTAGAATCTTTACAACCATTGTTGGTTAAGATATTGTTTTCTTTAAAGCCATCAGAAGATTTATTAGAGAGACTCCTCCAAGTAAAAAAGATAACACAATAGAAAACTTATATATTTAACATATTAAAATACTAAAGGAAACCACATTTGATGTGTTTAATATTGTGAATGCTTTTATCTCAGGGTAACGCCCCTCGTATTATCTTGTATAGATTTCTATTATATATATAAATTTTACTTGGAAAAATAAGTTGCAAAAGAAACCAAAAATGGCATATTTTAAGTGATTCTACTTCCAACTAGTTAGATATCATTCATTTTTCTATTATTTTAACCTTTTCAATGAATTAATGAGAAGCAATATTTTGTCCATAAAAGGGTAGTTATCAAAACACCTGTTAATTAAGTCAGCGGGTAAGCCCTGTAGGTTGAACTGCCACTGCTGATCATAAGCAACAGAGCTGAGTTCCATGGAGTATTTTCCAGGTGTGAATGAGCTCTCAACAACCCCTCCTCCATTAATAAGTATTTGTCTTGCAAGAACATTAATGTCCATAGTGTACCGAAAATGAGGGTGTAGTAATCTATAGATTGGGTGCATGACACTGAGTTGCCTATTCGTTGCAATGATATAAGGTTCTATGGCACAATGAGTTCTTAGCCTGCAAAATAGAAAAACACTTCATGTCTTAATAGATGAAAAAGAATGGTTATAGATTTTTTTATTTTTTTTATTTTAAAATAAATAAATAAATAAATCTACATATTATACTCCTAAGCCTTTGTATTTTTTATTCTTAGATAAATAAACTTGTATATTAGAAAAATTGCACAAGGGAGAGTTTTTTATTTCAAATATATGATCTTTACAAAAAAATATCATTTTGAGTGAGATTTGGAGACTTCTAATCTCTATCTTTTTGTACTTTTTATAATCTTAATAATACTTTTTATTAATACAAACTTATATTTTTATTATAAATAAATTCATATATTTATAAAAATTTAATAAATAAATAAACCTACATGTACAAATGAACAAAAGTAAAACAAAATTTTGAAGTGAAACTTACCAATGATTAACAAGTTGGTGAATTCCAGAGTCATGGGCAAGGACATGAGCTTTTGCAAGCCTCCACAACCAATCGCATGTGGCATTCCAAGAAGGCATAAAAACGTGTTTCCACTGCGGCTTTCCATCCATTGGCGGCCGTGCCAACTCAATGGCCAATGGCCTTAATGTGTCATCTGGGTTTAGGAAGAACAACGTGCGTGACCCATACAGAGTTGTCCCTTCAATTTCTCTTACTTTGCTCACATACGGTAAAAACAGGTCGTGGTAATCTAGTATAAACAACTTCTTTTGGTCCATGGCCTGCAGGTGAAAAATCAGAAGAAACTTATGAGTTGTGTTATAAGATTTACCATTCGTAAGTTAAATGATATAGATTACCTCCTTGACGGACGTGACGCCTTTGATCTCTCGTTCAACCATTTCCGTAGTTAATGCTGACTCTGGGTGTCCATAAATCTTTGGATCGAGTTTACTCTTCAATGGCCATTCCTACATGATTTTCATACAAATATTTAGTATAAAGAAAGTTGGAGCCTCCTTTTAAATCAGTTATTAAGAAATAGAGACACGTTGAATGGACAATGACAAAGCATTAAACAATGAAAAGAAGAAGCTAGATAATTAAAGCCATGAAAAATAAAATTTTTCAGTAATATTATTGAGTATGTCTTTTGAAATTACAATCTACATAGAAAAAGTTTCAGGAATCAATTTTTAAAAGTAAAATCATTGTTACCAAGATCAAAAAAGATGTGAGAGATTATATCTCATAATGTAAAAAAGAATTAAATCTATAAATTGTAACAAATACTTGTGGGAGCTTTCTAATTTTACAAAGATCATTTTTGAACATAAGTGATAGATGTTTAGGCTTTAACTATTTGTAATATCATTACATGATATCTATAAATACTTGAAAATTTACCCAAGAAAGAAAAAAAGAAATAGATACACACCAACATATAAGGAAGATATAGCTCAAAATATTAATAATATGTATTTCTTTATTCTTCGATGAATCAACTCATATATTCATCAAAAAAAAAATTTTATTTTTATGCACTCTAACACTCCTCATGTTGGAAAATCATGTAAAATAAGTCCAGAAGTAATGAAACAATAAGATTTTTTTCATAGGGATTCCATCCAAGGTTAAATGCCGTAATTTAACCTCGGCTCTAAATTTGAACTTCCTTCTTTAGAATCAATTTTTAACCAAGGGAGACACATGAACATATATAGATGATATGAAACATAATATTGTGCCATATATATGTAGGGATTTTTTCATAGCAAAATAATAAGTTCTTTTCACGGGGATTCCATCCATGAAAAGATCTTGTACTTAAACCTAGGCTCTAAATTTGAACTTCCTTCTTTAGAATCAATTTTTAAGCAAGGGATACACATGAACATATATAGATGATACTAAACATGATATTGTGCCATAATATATGTAGTATGTTAGTGAATGCATGTGCTCTGTGCTTTCACAGTAAGTATTTGTAAATCATACCGTGACCAACTGTATGCTGTATGGGTTGGTACCAGCAAGAGTTTGTCTTGCAAATTCCTGATCCCGAAGCCAAAAGAATTTGTCTCCTGCATGCAAAACGATCATTTAGAGAAAGAGCCTTAGAAATACGATAACTATGAACCTCAATGCAGTGTTTTCTCACTATCCATTGTCTCTGGGACTTCAAACCGCAGCAAATCTTCTCCTGAATCGGCGATTTCCTTGACCAGCCTGGGCAGGAGGGTGGTGAGCAACCCTTTATTCTTGTTTTTTAAGGGAGACAACTTCAACCCGTCATCGAAAAGCGAATCTATCGCTCTGAAGGTTGGGAATCCGAGATCAGGATCAATGATTGCTGTCTCCAATGTTGGCACAACTGCATGCAACACTGAATATATTGTCTTGGCTGAGAACGATAGAGTCCTCGATTCCGAGAAGCTTTCATCGCGAGGAACATAAGGAATAGTGCTGCTTCTTTTCTCCGATGATGGATCTGTGAACGAGTCACTTGTGCATTGATTAGAACAAATAAACTTGTCGGTTGATTAATGATTTGATGTTCTGGGGAAAAAAAAATCCTCTTTGAAAAATATGTTTGGCAAGTTGTTTAGTAAACCACTTCTAGAAATCAATTGAAGAATCAATATTTATATGTTAATTAAGTTTTAGCTTTATTATAAAAAAAAAGTTGATTATAAGTTTACTAATAAAAGTTTAAATTTCTGTTATTTGAAAAATATATTATTTCATTTTATTCATCATTCATCTCTTTAATGGCGAAGTACAAACCTTCTTTTTTTTTCATAAACCTAATATAAAAAATTTTCATCACAAGACTTGTTAGCTCAATGATAAACTAGTAGGCACCACAAACCATTAGTCAGGATTTGACATTGGGTGCATCCCACAGTGTCGCTATCTACCTTATAGACCATGATAATCATATATGTTTTAAGACTTATTTTTGGGTGAAATATTTCACTGTTGATACTAATTTGGTACCTGTGTTACAACGCGAACGTCCAGTCCTACAACGTCTTGGATAAGGGTGTTCTTTGCCACCAAGTACTGGACTCTGAAGGTCTGGATTCCTATCAGGATCTCCAAGATCATTGTATACATCATAATCATATACTCTGTCAAAACTCTTGCGTTCTCCTTGACCATTCCCTCGCAAAACCTCGAGCTCTTCTTCTCTTAGGTGCCTTAGACCATTTGGTGTTTGGAATGGCAGGTATGACTGCGTCAAACCAAGCACACAGAATATCACAAACCAAAAGAAAAGAAAGTCACTTAACGTGTGCGAGATTCTATTTTATTGTTGTTTAATAGGCCTGAATTATTTTAAAATAGATGGAGAGTGTACTGGTCACAGTCATTTATCAAAGATCTCTCCTTGATATTCTCTTGTTCTTTCTTTCTTAGTTGTTTATAAGCTGCAGATAATATTTTATGCTAGCATTCATTTGAGGATTACGATATGTGATTAGTGGCTAACTTAATGAAGGTGGATCAAAGTAAGAATTAGGAAAGTAGCTCATAGAAGAACAACTATATTTAGGAATATTAAATTCTCTCATGCGAATATTTTATTGGATCATAATTAGGAAATTTTAAATGTTATTTTCTCTTAGATAAATTGTAATGCTGGGTATGTCCCTAAGCTTTTATATTTTCTTATTCTTTAATAAATAAACTCACATATTCATAAAAAAAAAAAAAAGTGGGTCAATCTTTAACTGTTTCGAGGTTGTTAATCAAACAAAAAGGACTAAGTGAAGAACGCCCCAATTCAAGACGTAACTTACACCACAAGTTTCCTGCCCATTCTCTGGATTTCTATTTCCATAAGCATGTATGCTGGATTTCTAGTTTTCAACACCAAAAGTTGTTTGAAGGAAGCTGACCTTGCTTGAGAAGAAGACCCTTTTCTGGGGATTGTCATACTTGGAATGAACCCATGAACTACAGTTGATATGAACAGGGCCATTGGAGAAGCCACTCAGTACAATATCCTTGAGAAACATCTCCTGGTGGCGCTCATTCTCAACTAAAACAGCCCCAACCTCCCCGAAATCAGCTGGAACTTCAAAACTTGCCTCGAACTTCATTTCCTCCTCTTCTTCGCTTGTCTTCTTTGCATTCTCTTTAATCGTGTCCTTCTGCAATCTAGTTTCTGCAAAATACAAACATATTACATATGGTTCACAGAAATAAGATTGTTATGCAAAAATACAAATACAAAATACAAAGCAACTGTATATGAATAGAGTATACCACATGGGATTTCAAGCTAAAGTTATTGTTACCTCAATCTTGTTACCAAAAATAGGAAAACAAATATACAAGAAAGAGCATCTTAGTATAAAAATATAAAATCCTTCCATGGAAATATTTTGTTCTGTGGAAGTTAGAAGCTTCTTACCTTCGTCTTCTCACATTTAAAGTCAAGTTTGTAACCTTACATATGCCCCTAAACTTATATCTCGTACCAAAAACAATTGTATGTGATTGTGTGCATGTCGCATATATAGAAGCACCTAAACACCAGTACTTACTAGGGTCAAGTTCGGTGCTAACAAGCTCCAACTGGAGTGTTCCACCAAGTAAGTCTTTTACGTTATCTAGCCCTCCTTCTATGCCAAGGCTTGGGAAGAAGCCACCGACCGTGAGTTTCACGGTAACAATGGCTTTGATGGAAGTGGCCTTCTCGTTGTTGCTCGCTACAGCTTTTATGTGGCTAGCCATGAAGCGGACTCGAAGGTTTCTGCCCCTTTTCTGTAAAGAGTGCCTTGAGATTGAAAGTGAAGCGCTGCCTTTGCCAAGGACTAAGGGCTTGTGCGAGAGGAAGGGGACTTGGGTGGAGTACGAATGCCAAGCTATTGGTGAATATGGAAGGAGATATTCGAGTTGTGTTCAGAAAAGGTCTTAACAAGGGGTTTATAAAAGTTTTGCTGGTCGAATCGGTCATTCAAGAATTAGAGAATGATGTTTCTATACCCTCTTTTAAAGGCGGGTGCACGTTAGGAAAACGATGGAAAACGAAGCTTGAATTGTCAAACTAAATCTATTCAAAAGATTTTGATGGAGACAGATAAACTACTATTAAAATGACGTTAATCCATTTATTTCTACGTTTTGTCTTCTTGACTTTAACCCCTAATTATTGGGAGATTTGTTTAAAAAATGCTGGAAAGTACTCTTTCTTAAAAGGTTTAACTCAAAAGTTAGCTTCAAGTTAAATGGACACTTCCTTTATTTAAGTTTCACAGCAAGAAATTATGTTTTTGGTGTAGAACTTTTGTCACGCATACAAGCCTTTACATACCAAGCAACATTAGATTTAAGGTCTCATGGAATAAAACAAATTCAACATAAGTTCTAATACTACATTAAAACATTGAAAACTTCAATCCAAAAGTTAAGTTTTGAATTGGGAAGGCACTTCCCTTATTTAAATTTCACCAAAAGAGATTATGCTTTTGGTATGAAACTTTCATCATATATACACTTGTAAATTATCTTTAGAAGAAATAAGTTTTATAAAAAGATAACAATGGAAAACGAAGCTTGATTTGTCAAACTAAATCTATTCAAAACATTTTGATGGAGATAGATAAACTAATATTAAAATGAAGTTAATGCATTTATTTCTTCTTTTCCTCTTCTTGACTTTGATGCCTAATTTTTTGGAGATTTGCTTGAAAAGTGTTGAAAAGTACTCTTTATCAAAAGGTTTAACTCAAAAGTTAGCTTCAAGTTAGATGAACACTTCCTTTATTTAAGTTTCACAACAAGAAATTATGTTTTTGGTGTAGAACTTTTGTCATGCACACAAGCCTTTACATACCGAGCAATTTTATATTTAAGGTTGCATGGAATAGAACAAATTCAACATAAGTTCTAATACTACAATTAAAACATGGAAAACTTCAATCCAAAGGTTAAGTTTTGAATTGGGGAGGGACTTCCCTTATTTAAATTTCACCAAAATAGATTATGCTTTTGGTATGAAACTCTCATCAGATATACACTTGTAAATTATCTTTAGAAGAAATAGATTTTATAAAAAGATAACAATGGAAAACGAAGCTTGAATTGTCAAACTAAATCTATTCAAAACATTTTAATGGAGATAGATAAACTAATATTAAAATGAAGTTAATGCATTTATTTCTTCTTTTCCTCTTCTTGACTTTGACGCCTAATTTTTGGGAGATTTACTTGAAAAGTGTTGGAACGTTCTCTTTATCAAAAAGTTTAACTCAAAAGTTAACATCAAGTTAGATGTACACTTCCTTTATTTAAGTTTCACGATAAGAAATTATGTTTTTGGTGTAGAACTTTTGTCATGCACACAAGCCTTTACATACCGAGCAACATTATATTTAAGGTCGCATGGAATGGAACAAATTCAACATAAGTTCTAATACTACAATAAAACATTGAAAAACTTCAATCCAAAAGTTAAGTTTTGAATTGGGAAGGCACTTCCCTTATTTAAATTTTACCACAAGAGATTATGCTTTTGGTAAGAAAGTTTCATTATATATACACTTGTAAATTATCTTTAGAAGAAATAGGTTTTATAAAAAGATAACAATGAAAAACGAAACTTGAATTGTCAAACTAAATCTATTCAAAACATTTTGATAGAGATAGATAAACTAATATTAAAATGAAGTTAATGCATTTATTTCTTCTTTTCCTCTTCTTGACTTTGACGCCTAATTTTTGGGAGATTTACTTGAAAAGTGTTGGAACGTACTCTTTATCAAAAAGTTTAACTCAAAAGTTAACATCAAGTTAGATGTACACTTCCTTTATTTAAGTTTCACGATAAGAAATTATGTTTTTGGTGTAGAACTTTTGTCATGCACACAAGCCTTTACATACCGAGCAACATTAGATTTAAGGTTGCATGGAATGGAACAAATTCAACATAAGTTCTAATACTACATTAAAACATTGGAAAACTTCAATCCAAAAGTTAAGTTTTGAATTAGGAGGGGACTTCCCTTATTTAAATTTCACCAAAAGAGATTATGCTTTTTGTATAAACTTTCATCATATATACACTTGTAAGTTATCTTTAGAAGAAATAGGTTTTATAAAAAGATAACAATGGAAAACGAAGCTTGAATTGTCAAACTAAGTCTATTCAAAACATTTTGATGGAGATAGATAAACTAATATTAAAATGAAGTTAATGCATTTATTTCTTCTTTTCCTCTTCTTGACTTTGACGCCTAATTTTTGGGAGATTTACTTGAAAAGTGTTGGAACGTACTCTTTATCAAAAAGTTTAACTCAAAAGTTAACTTCAAGTTAGATGTACACTTCCTTTATTTAAGTTTCACGATATGAAATTATGTTTTTGGTGTAGAACTTTTGTCATGCACACAAGCGTTTACATACAAAGCAACATTATATTTAAGGTCGCATGGAATGGAACAAATTCAACATAAGTTCTAATACTACATTAAAATATTGAAAACTTCAATCTAAAAGTTAAGTTTTGAATTGGGAGGGGACTTCCCTTATTTAAATTTCACCAAAAGAGATTATGCTTTTGGTATGAAACTTTCATCATATATACACTTGTAAATTATCTTTAGAAGAAATAGGTTTTATAAAAAGATAACAATGGAAAACGAAGCTTGAATTGTCAAACTAAATCTATTCAAAACATTTTGATGGAGATAGATAAACTAATATTAAAATGAAGTTAATGCATTTATTTCTTCTTTTCCTCTTCTTGACTTTGACGCCTAATTTTGGGGAGATTTATTTGAAAAGTGTTAGAACGTATTCTTTATCAAAAAGTTTAACTCAAAAGTTAGCTTCAAGTTAGATATACATTTCCTTTATTTAAGTTTTACAACAAAAAATTATGTTTTTGATATAGAACTTTTGTCATGCACACAAGCCTTTACATACAGAGCAACATTAGATTTATGGTTGCATGGAATGGAAAAAATTCAATATAAGTTCTAATACTACATTAAAATATTGAAAACTTCAATCTAATAGTTAAGTTTTGAATTGGGAAGGGACTTCCCTTATTTAAATTTCACCAAAAGAGATTATGCTTTTGGTATGAAACTTTCATCATATATACACTTGTAAATTATCTTTAGAAGAAATAGGTTTTATAAAAAGATGACAATACTCATAATTTAAACTAATAAGAACTTATTATTACTTTAGGTTCAAATTCAGGCTTTTCTTATAACATCATTTACAAATCTCATAACTTTTCCTCATAATAGTTGCAAGTCGAGTATTAGAATGTTTTAGATTATTTGTAACATATTATGAAATTCTTTACGTATAATTAAGCATTTCATTTCCTGCAAGCTAATTCTAAGAATGAATGAACTTTCTATAAAAAGAAGTTATCCTATTCTTCCAAGATTCCTTCAATAGCTTTGACAGAGTTCGTCACATGTGAAATATGAGTTATTGACCATGCCAACAGAGAGAAACCGTGACAAATCGTCTTTAATGTAGTATGGGGATGGCGTAGATTGATCAGTCTCCATCTCATTGTCTTGTTGTTTTGCCAACGCACAGACAAAGGAAGGAAAGCCACATCACAAGTATCGAATAAGTTTCTCAACGCGTTAACGGCTGTATTACAGTCTGAAATGAAATGAATACTAGTTTTACAAAAAGATGATTTTTTATTTAATGTTTTAGAATTTTAAGTTACATATAAATTTTTTAATAATTTTTAATATAAAATCATAGCTCAAGCTTAAGTGAAAGTCGTCATCTTGATAGTAGATTTGTACTAACAAAAAAAGGGGCTAATTTTTTAGAAGTGGTGGTTCATAAGACTAGAGCCCAAAGCTCCACCAACGCTAGGACAAGAGTCCTGTTTTGATACTGGATCATGATTTTGTTGATGTAAAATTAGTTTTTGGTGTATTCCCTCCACAAAGGATTAATGACTCGTCATCAAAATTTAATGGTGGTACAACTAATTTCAATTCAGATTATTTGCTAGATTAATCTCTTTACTCACGAACAAAGATTTCTATGGAAAATATGTTTTTATAATTCAGATAAGATAAGGTTTTAAATCTTACATTAAAATATAATAGCTGATGAGAGTGATTCAAAAAAGAAAATTAATTTCTCTATCTAATGTTTCTAAGTTTTAAGTTAGATTTGACCTCCCTAATAAATAATAATAAAAGTCTATCCTTTTACTGCTTTTGGAGTGTCCTCAAACTTCTTCCTATTGTAAACCAGAAGCCCACTGCAGTCACATGGACCAACAATTGAAGAACCCCTCTCTAAATTTGGGAAAATATTTGACCTTGTTGTCAGAGGAGAGGAAGGGCAGAGTCTCGAGGCCATTTTGGCTCACTGACGGATGTATTCATTTTGATCCACTCCTTTGAGCAATTGGCGTGGTGCAGAGTTTGGTGCACCCACTGATCAGTCTCCTTTCGATCTTCCATCGTCGATGAAGGGGAGCTTTTACCATAAAACTGTGGCTGAACACACAGAAACTCGAAAGAGAAAGACATGCCTGTCCTGTTGGATAAGTACTGGCATTTCATATTAATGCAAGAACTAGCTCCCCTTCAAGTTTCCGAAAGGATTACATAAAGTTGGTTGACTTTATCATCACATTTATGGAACCAACTTGGTGCTGATCGAGAAATGCTGGGCAACCAAACACGAAAGAGGCACGAATCGGGACAGCCTAGCTTTCCTGGCTGCTATATCTCCATGTCTATCTTGTGTGGAACCCATCTCGACCAGTCGTGCTTGAGTGCACGACTTCTCTCCATGTATTTAATGCCAACGCTCGTTCTCAGTCATGCCCAATCAATCTGACCCAGCTTTCTGTCAAACCCGCCGACTTGATGTTATCTAATTTAGTTGTCTAACGAAGAAAAAAGTTTTATATTGCTGAAAAAGCTATTATACATCCTATTTACGAGATAATAAGTTTTTCTACCTCTTAAGTTAACTTTTAAATTAAATAATAAGTTTCTTAATTGTTTCACATTATCTAAATCTTATTTACAAATTTTTTTTAAAATACAGTTTAACCAAGTTCAAATGGGCACCTTCATATACAAAGCGCCCAACCTAAAATAGTTTTCAAGAAGATATATTGCCTATGTTATGAAGTCTACTCACAACCTAAGTTGGTTGCAAGGGAAATGCTAAAAAAGATATGAGTTACCCCATATTACCTAAACTTACTTGAGAATCTACTTTACAATAAAAAAGATATACTCTTCTTATAAATCATTTTAGAGTAGAAAATCGGCTCTCTAACAAAGAGTTTAAAATTCAAGAAGCAACGCTCCATGCTTCATGGTTCATGTTAGTTGTAGTTACACATGTTAAAAAATAATGTGAGTTTTTTCACGTTACTTAAAATATTATTTGAGAATCTTCTTTAAAATAAAATATATACATTTTTTTTTTTTGGTGGAAAGGTAAATTGTATTAATTCATATTAAAGTACAAAAGCACAGGGGCATACCCCAGTATTACAAAAGTCACCATATCTATGAAAAGATAGAAGTTGGAAGCCTCTAAATCTCACTCAAAATAATATTGCATTGAGAAGATTTTATATTTCTAAACAAAGAAGCTCTCCCTCGTACTATCTTCTTTATTTTCGCTAAGAGAATAGGGATATCCATTGTTTTCCCTTGAAAACGTCTTCTATTTCATTCATCCCATATACAATAAATACAAGCCTAAGAAAGATATCTTGAGAAGTTTGGCAGCTAAATCCCTTTCTTTTATTGCTTTGATCATCCATTGTAGTTCTTCATTCCATCCTCCAATGTCACGTCGGATTCCATTCTGAGCAAGAATACTTTTCCAAATCATCCTTGTCCATGCACATTCAAAAAAGAGATGACTTCTATTTTCTAAATGAGATTGACAAAAATCACAATATATGTTTACCGAAGGAAGTCATCGTATAATTTATGTTACTATAGAAAGTCTATCCCTACAAACAAGTCATCCAATGAAATTATGTTTGCTAATGTCACTTGTCCAAATTAAATTATACCAATCCACCGTTTCTCCAACTTGCCGAAAATCATTATAAATCTTTTGGCAACAATATGCAGGACTCAAGAGAACAAAGGTAAGTGTAGGCCTTAACTTGAGAAGACCCTGCCAACTCCAAGCCATGGTACCTTTTATGTCCAACTGCATTACTGGGGTTCTTTTACACTTTGTATTGTGAATCCATTTACTCCATAATGAGCCTTCTGGGAGATTAATGAGATTCCAAAGCATACATCCTAAAAGGACTTTATTCCAAATTTTGAGGTTTAGTAAACCTAATCCCCCTTCCTTCTTCGGTGAACAAACAGTTTGCCAAGCTACTTTGTGAGGACGATGCATATCTATATTACCTGTCCATAAAAATTTCCTTATCTTTTTTTCAATCTCATAAATAGTCTGCTTTGGCAATAGGAAGACTTGCATCCAAAATGTGTAAATAGAAATGAGGACAAATTTCGCCAATTGTAATCTTCCTACATAGCTTAGATGTTTTATTCCCCAACCTTCTATTCTTCCAAATATTTTATCTATTAGACCTTTACAATTAACTTGAGTTAGTCTTTTTGTAATAAAAGGAACTCCAAGATATCTAATAGGGAGTGAACCCTTCAGGAAAGGAGTATGATCAAGTATAAGAAGTTGTTCTTGCTCTGATAACCCAGAAAAGAAAATTTGACATTTACTTGGGTTATACTTTAAGCCTGTAAGATCAGCAAATTCCTCCAAAGCTTCTATAAAACATAGGACTGAGTTCACATCACCGTAAGAGAAGAGAAATAAATCATCAGCAAAACATAAATGAGTGATTTTTTTTTATTTGCAGCGCCAATGAAATTTAAACACTGCTGTAAAGGTCTTTGAAATAATAATTCTGTTGAGTATCTCCATAACCAATACAAATAAATATGGAGATAAGGGATCACCTTGTCCCAATCCATTAGTACCTTTAAAGTATCATGCATGTTCTCTATTGAAATTGATTGAAAATCTTGTTGTAATAATACACTCACTTATAAGATCAACCAAGTACTGGGGGGTGTTAATGGCTTTCAAAACTCTCAATACTGCATCCCATTTGACCATGTCATATGCTTTCATAAGATCAATTTTTATGGCCACACGTTTACCTTTGTCTCCCTTATGATAGTTATGCAAAAGTTCCTGGCAAAGCATAATATTCTTTGAAATCTATCGCCCTTTAATGAAAGCTGTTTGGTTATGACTAACCACTGAAGGTAAAATGAGGCTTATCCTTTCAGTAAGCATCTTAGAAATGATTTTATATATAACATTACAACATGCTATTGGTCGGTAATCCTTGGTGCAACTTGGATTGGAAACTTTAAGGACTAAAGAGAGCAATGTTGAATTTGTAGCTTTCAGCAAGTTCCTAGAAGAGAAGACCTCTAATACAGCATCTTCTACATCCCTTCCAATGATAGGCCATGCTTTTTTATAAAACAAACTATTATAACACCCAGGAGCTTTAAAATCATGAATGCCCCAAAGTGCTTTAATAACATCAGAACGTTCAAAGTTTGGCAAATTAAGCAATTCACTAATGTCCTCCTAGAATAGAGAAGCATACCTTTCAAAGTTGATAGGAATACTTCTAAAGTTGCCAAGAATTGACTGATAATAGGAAATAATAGCAAATCTCAATTCCTGCTCGTCTGTAATAACAGAGCCATCCTCTAGTACCAGTTTATTGATCTTGTTTTGAGCTCTCCTCCGCATCAATGATGCAAAGAAAATCTTACTATTGTTATCCCCTTCTTTTAACCATATGTTCCTTGATTTTTGTTTGAGAAGGATTTCTTCATGTTTACTCATAGCAAGGAGTTGCTCAAGTTGTGATTTCTCCTCAGAACGTGTATATGGACAATAAGGATTAAGCTCTAACCTGCTCTGAATTTGCTTTAAATTTTCTCTTGCATCCTTCACCTTCCGATGCAAATCTCCAAAATGGGTGGCATTGAGTTTCTTGAGAGAAGGCTTTAACGCTTTTAAGTTTTGCACAACTTGAAACATATTTGAGCCATTTATTTCTTGTTGCCATACTGAACTTACTGTATCCAAAAAATCTGAGCAATCAGTCCAAAAATTAAAAAATCTAAATGGAGATTTCTTCCTACTTGTGTCATTTCCAAATTGTGCTAAACATGGAGAGTGATCCGATACACCAGGAAGTAAAAATTCAATTGTGAATCTATCAAAATGAAGCACCCATTTTGCATTAGTAAAAACCCTATCAATTTTGCTAGCTTGAAGATTAGTTCTTGAGCCTTTGTTTGTCCATGTGAATAGAAGACCATAGAATGGAGGTTCTATCAATGTTATATTCTCAACCATTTCATTTAAATTCTCCATTCCTTGTGTCCATCTAACGTTTGGCCAATTCGCTCATTGATATTCCGTATTTCATTGAAATCTCCCATAAGTAACCAAGGAATATTGTTTACATTCAGAGTATCAAAACTTGTACGATCAGCCCATAACTCTCTATGTTCAACTTCTAAGTTACTTGCATATATGGCAGACAACAAGTAAGGGTGCATACCTGGCTTTTCAATGAGGCAGTGGATGACTTGATATGAGGAACCTTTAATTGTAAATTGTAATTCTGAGGCTTTCCAAAGAACCCAAATTCTACCAAGACTACTAGAATTGTAGTTATGAATATATTTCCAATATGGAAATCCAAACTTCAAGAGTGCATCTGTATTTTCTTCTTTAACTCTATGTTCAATTAAAATAATAATATGGGAGGAATGGGATAGAACAAATTTTGCTACTTCCCTTATTCTAGGGCTTTTATTTAAGCCTCTTACATTCCATGCAAGTACTTTCATTTATTGGGAGGTTGATTCTCTTCCCCCATTGACCCAGAATCTCCAACAGGACCTATGATGGTGGTGTCCTCCGCTAGTATTGCGAACTTATTTCCAGGGATAACCTTTTGCTCTTTTCCTTTTTTCTTTCCAGAAGATTTTGATTTTGAAGTACTTGGGGAAGAGTCAGAGGTTCCTACTATTTCTTTTGGTTGAATAACTACACATGTTTCAATATCCTCTGTAATAAGAGTTGGCCTAACTTCTTGAGAATCCATTTGAGTGGTCTGGGTATCTTTTCCAACAACTTTTGTATTGGGTCTTAGATCTTGAGTTTCATTATGGATTTGAACTAAAGGATTCATTCTCTTTTTAGGAGCCCAAACTTCAAATTTCTTCAAATTACATTCTTTGTGTCCAAAACAACTACAAACTTTACATTTCATAGGACCCAACAATATTCAACATGTACTTCATATCGTTCCTCTTTGTCCATATCTATTTCAAATTTTTCAAGAAATTCACTATTAATATCCATCAAAATACACACTTTTGCATACGATAATTGAAGCTTTTGTTTTGTTGCTTTATCCATGTATAGTGGTTTCCCTAACACACTGCTAACATAACTCATTCCCGTATTAGTCCAAAGCACATGAGGAACATTATATAACCGCACCCAAATGGGAATAGTAGAAATTTTTGCTTTCTCCAATCTAATAAAGGGATGCCATTTTTGAAGAAAAAGTGGACGACCTGCAATATCCCATACCCCTACTTCCATAAACTCCTCCATCTTCTTAATATTTGAAAAACGAAAGAAAAAAAAACCATCTTCAGTTGCTAAAACTTCAGATAAGTTTTCTTTTCCCCACAATTTTTCCACAAGTCCTTTCACTAGATAATAAGATATATTTTCAATTAAGAAATAACCCACTAAACAATTTTCAAAGTGACTTTTGCCTTCATCAATAACCTCTGGTGGAGGCTTTGTAATAAGTTTATTTTCTTTCATGGAAGGAGGATGATAATTTAATTTAGTTGTCTTCACAAGCTTACCCATTGCAATATGTTTCCAAGACACCTCAGCTCCACCACTCAAAGCATTAATATTTTGACTATCTGATGCAACTATAGGGACATTCTCTTGAACTTTGTCAACAAAACTAATCATTTCTGCTTGAGACCTAGTTTCATTTTCACCAATGTTATCCAAAGTATGAGTATCAAAATTTTTACCTGAATCATCAATACTTAATTTGAAGAGTGAAGCCGCAATTTCCGCTGCCAAATCAACTTTTGTAGCATTTGTGGCTTTTCCCCAGTGACAAGAACTTTATCACTCCGAGTACGTGTCATCAATTATGTATTTATAGAATCAATTGTTCTAGAAACTCATCTTTGATTGACAGAAAACAACTCCGGATCGATACACTCCACCAATTTGACCATAGACAGATTTAAAAAGGAGACTAAATTGATGTCTGCAACCACCTTCTCCTACTTTAAATTGCCTTTAGAATTGTAGTGAGCTCCCTTATCTTCCCGTCACCTCTTATGTCATTCCTCCAATATTCAGAATCTTTAGAAGACTGGATTTTTCAAGAAAAGTCGTTGCCTCTCATCCCGCTCACCCTTTGGGAGCTTAGCGTCACTCCAATCAAAGGATCGGAATAGTTAAAAACCCTTTTTTTCCGACCGGCATTGTTTGGCCTTTTCCGTTCAAGAGAGAGAAACACTGAATGCTTCTCTCCCCCTCCTTTCTTGCCTAACCCACTCGCTAGCACTGTCTCGATACCACAGAGGCGCTGATCTAGCACCAGGTTCCAGCACTCGCCTGCACGAACTGCCTCGCGCCGGCTCTGCCCTCAGTCACACCTTCCGTTTGAGAGAGAGAAAACCTTAAGCGCCGCCACTAAAAATTAAAAGTGTTATTGTTACAGGTAAATATATATACATTTTTATTACAAGTTATTTTTTTAAAAAAATATAGATTAAAGCAAAGGAGATGCCTAACATATAAGAACGATTTTAGATTAAAAGATTAACAATATAGAAGACTCATTCACACCAATTTCTTATATATACTTACATGTGAAACATTATAATAAGAGTCAAGATAATAAAAGATAATCTTTTTGAATTTGTTTAATGGTGGATGACCCTCTAACTATTTGTTCTCTAAAATTCTTTATGCATGCATCACAAATTTGGATTTATATATTGGAATAGGCAAAGTTGTAACCAATAACTAAAGCATAAGTTAGGTAGTCTGTATTTTGTCACATGGCATAAATTAAAATAAAACAAAGAGCCACAAGTCATTCACACAGTTCGTCCAGGAAAACAAAACCAGATTTTGAAAGGAAGAAATATTCAATGCCATACGTCGGATGCGTGAAAACTTATTGCAAGGAGGCTGATTAAAGCAAACTGGGATTTATAGTTAAGTGACCAAGCTATTAAGTTTTAATTTAAAGGTCTTCAATTTGAATCCCCTAACCTTTTACCTTTTTTTTTAAAAAAAAAAAAAAGAAGATTGACCAAAACAACATCGGAATTTACTATCATGAAAATTGTTTTGCTTAACAATTATTTATGTCATAGGTACTACATTCAACAACATTTAGTGGAATTATTTAGCATTAAGCATGCAGGGCAATAGTTTATCCATCATTGCTAAAAATATACTAAAAGGTTCGTTCTTTTTTTTATATGAAAAACAGTGGTCATAAACAACATGAACACTCTCCTTAATCCGGTCAACTTGACCAACTAAGCATGGTTCTTGCCTACAAAAATTTTGGCAATTACTCTTCTTTTTTCTTTTTCTTTTTCTTTTTCTTTTTTTTTTTTATGGAAAAGGACATAGTTGGTGCAGTCTTTATTGATAATTCAAGGTGGGCAATGCGCCAAATCTTTATGAGAGAATTTTGGCATTTACGAAGTGCTTGACGGATTCCAAAGAGAAGAAAATATTTTAGATATTTGCTTGTTAAAAGAACCATACACTACTCCCTTTTATGTACAATTCTTACCTTTTTTTTTTATGCACACACAAAGGGAGGCGGAGGGGTTTGAACCCTTCACCGTGGACTTGCAAGTTAAGAGCTCCTTAACTTTTTGTCATGAAACCAAAGGACACTCCCTACAATTCTTACTTTCGTCCTGTGCCTACATAACATTCGAGGGGCAGATATTACACTCATTAGACAGAGGCATGTTTGATTTGTGCGACGCGGCCCATTTTGTTCAAATATTAGAAAAGTAAGCAGTGCATTAAATAAAAGAAAAAAAGAAAAGAAAATAGGCTACTACCAATGTACTGACTGGATATGGGTTCGGGAGAAAAAACTTTGAAAGTCGAACCCTGAGCTCAAGTGGCAAGTAAGAACTAAGGGAAGAAAGAAAAAGAAATACTAAGGCATAGGTACTTGGAAAAAGAGATTTTTGTGCTATGTTGGCATCTTTTGCATTTCTGGCTGCTCGCATATTGGCCTCTTAGACGATTTGTAGTCGACTTTTGCATATAAAATGAGTTTTCAAAGATAGTATTCAAGTTTCAAATTCTAAGACATTTCTTCAACTGTGATCTTATTTTATTGAGAATTGTTCCTTTTATTCGGAGTAACAAAGTGTTCTAAACCTCATTTTATATCATCTATTGTAAATATATCAATGTATTGGGCTTTCTATATGTTGATGTATTCTCCTTCAACATTCTATCAAGGCTTAAGTCCTAGGTAAGACACTTTTGTGATGTATCATTTCAAGATGTATATCTCTATGCTATAGATGAGAAGGCATGTTAACATGTAAACGTGTCTTACTTTGACCATAGACTAGCCTATTATGCTCCTTATATGTAGAGATTGCTAGAAATATGAATTTTTTTATATATATACTCACACACTCTTGGAGTGCCAAACCTAAAACTAAAAGATCACAGGCAACACTTATTTACCATTAAGCTAGACATTTACTAATAGAAATATGAATATTCCTTTCAGTTATTTTGACGTTGACCAAAACAAAAGTCCTTTAAAATGATATTACATATAGAATAATATGTCAAAAAAAACTAATATAAAGTATTTTTAAATATAATAATTTTTTTATAAATGTCGTATTAACGCTTGTATTGACATTATAGGGATATTCTTACTCCATCCTTTGTTAAGTAGGCTGAAATGCTTAATGTGTGGGCTGAAATGACTAGGGAAAGAAGTGTGAAGAAAGTTGCTTCTTTTAGCTCGCTTTTGGGCAGCCAAATTTGAACTTCTAATGGGATTCTCTAATATAATAATGGGAAAGAATTAGCGAGGTAAGTAGGCTCGTTTAAAAGTGAAAATGACTCACGTTCGTTGCTGGTTCTCGAGGCCAAAAACATAGATCTTCCACCAATCAAATCCAACAATCAACCTACAAAAGAAAGCCGCATTTCAATCCCTAAGCTTCTTTGGTTTGTTTTTCAAAACTCTTTACTCTTTGTTGCAAGTTGATTTAAACTATGTTTTTCAGCAAAATCGCATACTGCCCTATTCGGTACTGTTCACGACTACTGTTCACACATGAAAGCTTATTTAAATGTATTAGCTGCTGGTTGTGATCGTTTAAGAGAAACTTAGGTTTGATGTTATATTAGAAGGTTTGTTTACTCTCATTGTAGGCAATGAGAATGCCTTCACATGTAAGGAGTACAACATTCTTCACTTAAAACCAATTTATAAGAGAGGGAAAGAACTCCATATGTAAGAAATGCAATAAGTGAATACATCATTATATAGAACACACATAAGAATTTTAACAATGCCCCTTTGCCTCAAGCACTAAAAAAACATATCTCGTGGGAATAGGTCAACGTATAATGGGGTCCCTTAATTGAAACTTAGGTTTTGACACTATGTTGGAAGGTTCATTTTTTTCCTTAAGACTAACTTGTAATCAAGAAGAACATATTCATATATAATTAGTACAATAGACAACTATATTGGTAGATTTTAACATGCCTTCTTATCTCAACTATAGGGAAATATATTCCGTACAGATATAGCCTACAAAGAGAGAGCATATTGATACTCAGATATGTCTCCTATATATGTGAATATGTTTCACTTTCTCACTAATTGGTTTGAAGTAATAAGGTATATATTTTAACATAGTATTCGAGTTCAAATTCATAAAGATCATTACTTACATACAAAAGAATATATATATTACTCCTATAATATAGCTTGCAACTCATTTTAATTGTTAATAGGCATGTTAAGAATGGTTTTAACTATATTACACATTGCATAAATCTTGTTTAAGTATTATTTTTAAAACAAAATATATGTTGTTTCCTTGGGTTAGTTAAAAGAAGAATTAGCTTTTCTAACATAATGGTAAATTTCATACTCTAATGAAACACCTCCGTGCTTGTGAATAAGAATCTCCATAAGAAATATTTTTTGGGTCTCAAAGTAAGGAAGCATGTTGAAAATAATATGATAGAAATATTATATTATCCAGATTTTAGACTTTACACTGACTTTCTGGCCAATCAAGCACCCCAAGCTTAGCTGGGGGCGTGACCGTTGGAGGCATTTCTTCGGTACAAGCCCTAGCGGCAGCTCAGCCTTCGTCCTCTTCTGCTTCTAGGCCCAAAGCTCTCGGTGGTGAATCGTTTGGTGGTATTTCCATGGAGACGAGCGGAAGTAGCAGCGAGAGCCCACCGGAGCCGAAGAAAGGCAAATCGAAGACCCCTAGGAAACCTAAGCAAAGCGTTCTCAAGCAAAGTCTGTCTGTCTCGATCTCTCTACTTTCGCGAGTGTGTGTGGATGTGGCGTGCGCATCTGGAATGATTTGTTGTTTTTTATTTTGTTTGCAGAGTCTCCAGCTGAGTTCTTCGCAGAGAACAAGAATATTGCCGGGTTTGACAATGTAAGTTTCTTTTTCTGTGTTTTGATAATGAATTTTCTCGCAAAGATTTTTAATTAGCACAATTGGCATCCACTGGCCGCTTTTCTGATACTTTCTCGTTAATTCAGTTGGGAATTCATAAACTTTTAGCTAAATGGAAGTACAGTATAGGATTGTAGTATGGCAACGGCTTAAGTGTTCAGAGATTTGGTCGAATTGAATGTGGGTGCTAGATAATTCTGCCTTTTCTTTCCTATTCGAGAATGTGGAATTTGAAGCGACACAGTTTTGTCCCTTTTCTTTTTCTTTTTTTTCTTTTTTTCTTTTTGTCCCCTGCAATTTTGCTTGTATACTTAGAAAGTTTCTCACGGTAATTTTGTGGATTTCAGCCTGGGAAATCCCTTTATACTACAGTTAGAGAACTTGTTGAGAACTCGCTTGATTCTGCAGAGTCCATATCTGAGCTTCCTGTGGTGGAAGTAACAATGTAAGTATGCTTGTTTATGAGCAGATGAGCTCCTGAAACCACATAAATTGTTAGTAATGCATATGCAATAATGAGGAATGCATATATTATGTCAAGGAGAAATGATATCTGGAAGACTCATAGCTTTCAATGGGCAGACAGCAGCACATAAGAATGAATCTATGTAATGTTTTTCAAATCATTGTGGACATTGCAGTGAAGAGATAGGGAAAAGCAAGTTTAATTCTATGATCGGGCTTGTCGAACGTGAACGAGTTGATGAGGAAATATATGATGACTATGAGACAGCTAAGGCTCGAGAGGTGGGTATGATTCTAACATGACTTTTTTTTTTTTTGTCTTTGCCTTTCGTTCTATTCGGTGAAAATAAGAAGGAACATTTAAACGATTTGTTTCTGACTTTATTCTTCTTTTTTCAGCTTATTAATTCATTATGTTGTCTTACATTTTCTGGCATGCAGAAACGATTAGCCAAGGAAGCACGAGCTCAAGAAGTACAAGCAAAGAATGCTGCTCTGGGGAAGAAAGTCAAAGAGACTCCAGTGTCCAAGGGTATAAAGGGTCGAGGTGAGGCCTCATTTTACAAGGTGACATGCAAGGTGCGATCCACACTACATCCTGATCTTCGACTACTTTACTATTTTGGATTAAATATTTTGGCGCTTATATTGGTCTAATCTATGGACCAATTTCAAATTAGTCTCTGAAGTTATGAAATTCTGTCTGTCAATGGTTTTAAATGTAGGATAATGGGAGAGGAATGCCACATGATGACATCCCAAATATGTTTGGACGAGGTTTCACTCTTATTTGCAAGCTCAAGTTTCCATTTTATACAGATTTGTCAGCAAACGGACTTGATTAGTTTTCTTAAGTAGACGAGTATATGATGCTTCTTCAGACTTTCTGAAGCTAGTTGCAACTACATTTTTAATGCAGTTCTGTCTGGCACGAAATATGGCCTAAAGCAAACACGGGGAAAATTTGGTCTTGGCGCAAAGATGGTAATAATATGACATTATCATTTCAATATGCATGTCCCTGCATCTTTTCTAGTTGTAATTGTTATAGGCATACACCCAATACAAGTATTTAATTCCATGCAACCTGTCTGTTTTCCTCCCAAAATAATGGTCACAGTTTTCTGTTTTGCTCTAGTGAATAACTTTAGGATGCTCGAAATTGTCACGTGGAACTTGAAAAACTGAATTGTATTTTTCCATAGAATTTAGGGTATGAATCGACAACCTTCATTTGGACCTTTATAAAAATGGTCATCATGAAATTCCCCTGCGTTCTATTATAATGGTGCCCCATTTCTCTATTGTTCTGATGAAGATGGAATTTTCTTCATAAAATGATACTGGAGGTGATTCACTATTTATAGGATATCCAAATGTGCTTGTAAGGACTGCAACCTTCTTGCCTTCAGTGCCCCTTAAACAGAAGCTTATGTGTATAATCTAGTTTATATTTCCTGCCCATCTGATGATTAAAACACAGAATGCAACATATACTGAGATCATATTCACTTATGCAGGCATTGATTTGGTCTAAAATGAGTACAGGACTTCCTATAGAGATATTATCATCAATGAGGGGCCAAAATTATGTTTCGTTCTGCAGACTGGATATAGATATTCATAGGTATTACTTTATTATTGGTGCAGCAAAGCTTTATCAAAGTAAATATCTTTGTATTGTACAAAGATACATGTGTATGGTTAAAAAATTTGATGCTTATCTAATGTTTTATGAATATTTCTGGAACTTCTATATAGCAATATCCGTAACAGAATTCTGCTTTGGGTTTTGACTCTTGTTCATATTCATAAAGATGCTTAACTCATATATTCAGGAATATTCCTCACGTTCATGTACATGAAAAGCAAAAGTGCAAGGACCAGTGGCATGGAGCTGAAATTCAAGTAGTCATTGAGGGAAATTGGACTACTTACCGGGTATGTGATTGGCCTATTCTGTGATGCAGCTCCAGAAATCCTGCGGCACTCTAACGTTTTGCTCTGCATTTTCATCATGTTTGAATAATGAACATCGTGAACAAACCAACAGGGTATTTTTTTGTTAACAAAAATTTATTCCATCTCGATGTGCAGTCCAAGATCTTGCACTATATGCGACAAATGGCTGTCATAACTCCTTATGCCCAGTTCCTTTTTAAGTTTGTCTCAGATGTACCCGAGTATGTTGCTCTCTCTCTCTCACACACACCCAACACACACCCCCCTCCCCCACACCCACACACACACACACGTGTACACACAAAAAAAAAAAAAAAAAAAAGAAAACTCCCAAACAAACCTCTCCCTCCTCTAACTGTCACAGATACATATAATTGTTCTCACCTATTTCTGTTCTGCTTCCCATGTTACTTTTGCGTAGGAAGAATGTCACCATAAGTTTTGCCAGGAGAACGGATGTAATGCCTCCAATTCCTCTTGAGACCAAGCACCATCCCTCATCTGTTGATTTGCTATTAATCAAACGCCTGATTGCTGAAACTTCAAAACAGAACCTTTTGCAGTTCATGCAGCATGAGTTTGTAAATATACCAAAGTCATATGCCGAGAGATTGATTGGTAAGAATTGGCAACTGAATCTTATCAGCCAAATGGTTAAGCAAGTTAGCATGTAATACCCGCTGTTGTAAGGTTATGGGGCTGTTTTATATTATTAATCATGCAAGTTATGAAAGATGTTTCCTTTTACTGCTCTAATCAGTTAGAAACAAACCTTTTCAACATCCAACTTAAAAAGAAGTGGAAAGTTTCTCTTTGTATTGTCTTGAAGAAACTGATGGTTGCCTCGGTGGCAGAACTTGAAAAAGTCATTAAAATAACCGTATTGGGCTAGAAGTGGGGAAAAACAATCAGTGAGCCGCACAAATACATACTATACCAGTACCCCACATTGCAAAAAGTTTTAAGATGATACAACACTAAGTGTGAGCCGGGTATCAAACAATTATTATTGTATGCATTTATGATATACATTGCTAGTGAAACAAACAGATAATCTTCATTAGGCAATCACAAATAATTCTCTGCCTGTTACTTTTGCCATGAGATTCAAGTTCACCTTTCTTGTTATTGTTTGTGATAACTTTTGTGGGACCACCTATTGGAATGTATTACCATTTTGGCTGCCAAAAAAAAGAAAAAGAGATATATTGGATGGTGGAATAAAGATCAAGCCATCTGCTAAACACAATTGATGGTAGACGCTATAAATCAAACATTGGATGGGTCTATTATTGCCAGCTTCTGTTTAGACATGAAGATAAAATGTTATGGGCTCACTTTAGACATCTAATTTAGGAAATGCATCATCCTCCTAATAAATGTTTGATATGTTGGAGTAAAGATCTTGATCACCTTCTACTAGTTAAGCTATCCAGAGCGGAACACACTTTCTAGCCTTTCCACCCAAGTACTACTTTATGGTAATCATTGACTTTTTGCTCTCTGGGTTGTCCAGAATGAGATGAAATACAGTATGGAGCTTCTCTTTTGTACAAGAAAACAATTATCTTCATTTTAAACATAAAAATCTTGCTGATAAGCCACTTCGCTGCCCCACAATTTTTAAGTTGCTATTAGTTTCAAGAGAATCATAAACCAACTCTATACCCATTTCACCCAAACATAAATGGCTTGCCCATACCCATTTCCAAAAAATGAAGGATTCTATTCAACAAATGGAGTGAAAATGTGTGGGATATTTCCCAAAATGTTCTTCTCAATTCTACACCTTCTGTGTCATATGTATGACTAGTTTTGTGTACATAATTTTTCTTACCTAAAGTGTAGGGATGAAGTTGTCATTTAGCTTTTGGTTGCCTGCATCCCCCTGACCCCAAGAGAAGAAAGAAAAAAGGAAAAGAAGAAGAAAGATAACATGATATCCTGCACAGTGTGTTATAGTGATAAATCTTGCTATATTGAAGTTTGTATGAGAGCTTTTCTGTCAGTAGGCTCCTCCTCGGCTTGTTAGACTGAAAAATTTTGTTAAAATGGATTGCTTAAACTGTCGAAATGTTGCTTAAATCTGAATAGCAATTCCATCCAATTCTAATGAATTTGAACTCTTTATGTTTGATGTTATTGTTGCTTTACTTCTTAGAATACTGAAACTGATTCTTGGAGTAACTGATGCTCGGTCGACTCCTTTTTAGGAGAACTGGGCCCAGAGTTTAGCCCAAAGATGGCTGTCAAGTCTCTAACATCTCAACAAATAGTTCGCATCCATCAGTTGTTTCGTCAAGCTAAGTTTGATGACCCTAGTGGTGAGGTAAGCCCTTGTACTGTGGTCCTAACTTATTCTAGTTGTTTGATTTCAACGTCATTTTCTTTTTCCGTTGTTTGTAGTGCTTGTGACATATCCTTCTTATCCATTGTCCGTTATATTCTATATTTTAGTTTAGGCAATTGCTGAGAATCTTTTTTCAGTGTCTTAGCCCTGCAGGAGAATATAATCTTCGTCTTGGAATTATAAAGGAGCTGCATCCAGACATTGTTGCAACTTATTCAGGCAGGTTGTATTTGATTGTTTTGTAGATCTGCTTCCTTCTTTGTTCTTCTATCTAACTGAATTGTACTAGTATATTAACACAATTCTTTTGTATTTGAAGTAGAATATATGTTGTATGTTATTAGGGTTAGATTGTTCATCTGCTAATAGCTTTTATACTTTATTTTTACGTTTTCATAATTCTAAATGCAGTGCTCAAGTATTTGAAGGCCACCCCTTCGTTGTTGAAGCTGGTGTCAGCGTGGGAGGAAAAGATGTAAAGCAAGTGCGTGAGATATGATATTGTTCTTTGTTGTGTTGCTTTCTTAAAGTACCCCAAATGAAATAACTAAGTAAATAAAACAATTTATTAGTTTTGATGTAAAATGAGGCAGTGCATAATACAATTCTCTGAGCCTTTTTTTCCTTCTATTTGACTGTAAAAGACTGGTTGGTACGAGTTCCAAGCATAGGAGTTTTGCCCTTTGATAAGGTCCTCTTTGTGGTATAGCATACACCCTGCAATTGAACGTGTGTGAGAACAGTCTGTACTTTTTGTCTACGCATCTTTCTTAATTCAAGTTGATATCGTGTTAACTAGTATGTAGAGAAGGTCCTTATGCTAATTCATTTGGTTACAGTCCTTTGCTATTAACCCATACTAAACTTATTGAGAAATGTGTATGATCCTAGTAAGAATTGCAGACCCTTGGAGAGCTATTATCAGGATTACTGTCATATTATGACTAGTTAATCTGCTGTTAGCAGTGGACAATATGAGTGGCAGCAGGAGCAATGAAAAGTATAAGAATTTAACGTTAAGATTAATACATTTATTGAACAAAACCACCGGATGTAGCTGACTAAAAATTTTGAGGTAGATCCCATATCTAACAATTTTCTTAAGCATGGTATGTTGCTTTACCGTTAATTAGGTACAGCGAAAAGCTAGTCAGATGGTAATACTCTTTAATGTGTAGGCATTCTATCCATTACTCACATTTATGAATCTTATAATGCAAGTTTTAATTGCAGGGTTTGAACATATTCCGATTTGCAAATCGCATACCACTTCTTTTTGAGCAAGGTGCTGATGTGGTCACCAGGACTGCCCTTAAGAGAATCAAGTAAGATGTACACAGCAGTTGAATAACCTTTTGCTTTTGTTTTGGGAGCCAGGTGCGGTGGGTGGGGGTGGGGTTGGGGTTTCTGTATTTGTTTAGCTGAATCTCACTGAAATATCCTTTTCAGTTGGAGTAGTTACAAGATTAACCATACACAAGATAAAATCGGTGTTTTCGTCAGCATCGTGAGCACAAAAATTCCCTTTAAAGGCACTGGGAAAGAGTATATTGGAGATGACATAAGTGAAATAGCTACTGCTGTCAAGGTGGGGAGTTTTCAGTTTTCATATATCTCTGTCGAAAAAAGAAGATTAAGTTAACTAAAAACAGTGTTTTTCCAGTCTGCTATTCAGCAATGTTGCATTCAGCTGAAATCCAAAATAGTGAAGAAAATGCAGGCACGGGAGCAGCAGGAGAGAAAACGAAATTTAAACAAGTAAAATCCCTATCAATGAGTCTACTAAATGATGTCATTCTTCCTGATTGCATGACTTGAAGTCAAATTTTTAATTGTTGGCAGGTATGTCGCTGATGCTACTGGTGCTATTTATATTCTCCTTAAAAACATGACGGCGGCTCAGGAAACCAAGAGGAGACGTTATGACAATGAGGATTCAGAAATTCTAAGGAAAGTAGCTGCTCGATCGATTACAAAAGAAACATTGATGGAAAAGCTTGCTCAACATGTTGAGCAGGTGAGCTCTCAACCCACTTGGTGTCTTAAGCTTTTTATGAACTCGTACTTGTTAGTTACGGTGTCAAGATTATGGGTTAGAGCAAAATGGTAATTTTGTTCCTTACGATTTCTTCGAACTTCTTAAAAGCTCCGACCTGTTTTTTCTTAACTGCATAAATCATCGTTTTCTTCTGTAAATGTCTGATGTGTGTAAACAGTAATTAACCTGTGTGCCCGAAAACACAAATTGCACTCTGTAGATCTATCTAATATGGGTTCTGGAGTAAGCTTTTCCCTTATAATTGCAGGTGGACTATGAGATGGCATTGGAGTATGCTGCACAGAGTGGAGTGAGCGAAGAACCGAGAGAATCTATATACTTACAGCCACTGGAAGCAGAAAACAAGTTCATTGATTTACGTAGTCCCATCTTTGTTTTTAGACACTTTCCACAGTATTTTTAGGGTATTCTTTGAAGCATTCTTTATAATGCTTTAAGGCTAGCTAGAGAAAATTCAAAATAGTTTCCATACGGCTCACTTTCATGTCGATTTATTCTTGTATCAAGTTACTGAATAAAGAAAGAAATAGAATGACTCTGAAGGTTATATCCATTTCAGCTCTTGATTGAATTGTTCAGAAGCCTCTTGGAGGAGCTAATTGCATTCTTAACAACTTATTCAAGAGGGTTTCTCCTGTGGATTCTAAATTGCTTTATATAGACGTGATCTTAATGCTTTATTCACTTCCAAAGATCATATATCCTTCTCTAGTTTATTTGTAAGATGGAAAAGCAGAAAAATATTGCTCGCCATTTTCATTATCATTGTTAAATAGTGTTGTCTTATGTTATTAATATTTTGATACGATTTTTTTTGTATAAGTTTAGGTATTTTCTATCTCTTAATAATCAGTTGAAAAGAAAAAGTATGTTTTTTCTAACATATTATTAGAGCATAAGTTAAAGAGTAACATTATAGATAAGATGTTTGTGATTTTGTCCTATAAGTTATAGATTAGTGTTAATTAGCCAGTAGTCCAATAGAATTATAGGTAGTAGGTAACTCTCAAGTCATTTGTTCGAAACATCCTCACCAAACCCTAATTTAATTTGACCTAAAAAAATTAAATATTGATTTATGATCAAGTTTTAAAAATATATTAATTAACAATTATTTCTTATTATTAATATTTTATTTGATATTCTCTTTCTAACTGCTGTTATAAGAGCAGTTTGAAAGCTAAAACAGGAAGCCTTGCTAAGAGTAGGTTCTCAGGGATGGACTTGGCCGAAGGCACACACCATCCCTTTCTTGTCTCATGGTTCTGAAATTTTGACCGTTCTAATGAGACGTTGTTACTCCACCTTCAAGAGGCCCTTCAATGCGAATACTAAACCCTTGTCTCTTCTTGATTCATGCAAATCAATGGAACAGGCGAAGCAAGTGCATGCCCAACTGATCATCACAGGCCTCGTCCTACACCCTGTTCCAGCGAATAAGCTTCTCGAAAAGCTTGCACTCTCGAGCTTTGCATCTCTTCGTTATGCCCACAACATGTTTGATCAAATTCCTTGTCCCGATTTGTTCCTATATAATACATTGATCAAAGCTTATTCACTTTCATCCACTTCTTCTCGTAGTTCCCTTGTTATATTTCGGTCAGTCATCCGGGGGTTGAGGCTCTTGCCCAATCGGTATACTTTCGTGTTTGTGTTTAAAGCTTGTGGTAATGGGTTGTGCGTACTGGAGGGCGAGCAAGTTCGAGTTCACGCGATAAAATTTGGGCTGGAGACCAATATGTTTGTTACTAATGCACTGATTGGCATGTACGTCAGCTGGGGTTTGGTTGAGGAGGCTAGGAGAGTGTTTGATTGGAGCGTGAATCGGGATAGGTATTCATGGAATACAATGGTTGGAGGATATGTGGGGGCAGGTGATATGGATCGAGCCATGGAGTTTTTTGATTTAATGCCTGAGCGTGATGTTGTATCATGGAGTACCGTCATAGCTGGTTACATTCAGGTAATTCTGCCTCTAAAAATATGAATATGATGTTTGTGTATACTTAAATTGGTTTTTTGACTCTTCAATCTCCAGTCAAGAATGTTGTGGTATGGCACTGTTTCCCTTTCATTTTTGAAACGGTATAATGATCATTGTTATAGCATTAGTTTCGAATTAGCATCGCACCACTGTTTGAGATAACCAATACAGATTCAAAAGGTGCTGTTTTTCACTTTGACATAGCATTTTGTGGCGTATGGATTTAATGAGAAATGGTTTTTTTTTTTTAATCTTTAGGCGGGTTGTTTCATGGAGGCCTTAGACCTCTTCCATAAGATGCTGGAAGTAGGTCCCAAACCAAATGAGTTTACCCTGGTAAGTGCTCTTACTGCATGTGCAAATCTGGTGGCATTGGATCAAGGAAGGTGGATCCATGTTTATATTGATAAGGGCGACATCAAAATGAATGAGCGATTATTAGCTAGCCTCATAGACATGTATGCAAAGTGTGGACAGGTAGAATTTGCATGGAAGGTTTTCAGCAATGAACATAGTCTAAGGAGGAAGGTTTGGCCTTGGAATGCCATGATTGGTGGTTTTGCAATGCACGGAAAATCCCAGGAAGCTATGGATGTTTTTGGGCAAATGAAGACTGAAAAGGTTTCTCCCAACAAAGTCACTTTTGTTGCCTTATTAAATGCTTGCAGCCATGGAAATATGGTAAGTGAGGGAAGAGGTTATTTTGAGTCCATGGCAACTTGTTATGGAATTGAGCCGGAGATAGAGCATTATGGGTGTATGGTAGATCTACTGGGCCGTGCTGGACTCTTGAAAGAAGCTGAAGAAATCATATCTAGTATGCCTATTGCTCCGGATGCTGCTATCTGGGGAGCATTACTTGGTGCTTGTAGAATTCATAAGGATATGAAGAGGGCTGAGCAAGTGGGAAAAATAGTAAAAGAACTGGATCCCAACCATATTGGCTGTCATGTTCTATTGGCTAATATTTATTCTGTTTCTGGGAGATGGAGTGAAGCAAAGATAGTAAGAGAGAAAATCAAATTTAATGGAAGGAAGAAAATCCCAGGTTGCAGCTCCATTGAATTGAATGGTGTGTTCCATCAATTCCTGGTTGGAGATAGATCACATCCCCATACAAAGCAGCTCTACCTGTTCTTGGATGAGATGACATTTAAGCTGAAAAATGCTGGGTATTCTCCAGAAGTCAGGGAAGTTCTGCTTGACATTGATGACGAGGAAGACAAAGAGACGGCCCTTTCAATGCATAGTGAGAAGTTAGCCATTGCTTTTGGTTTGATGAACACAGCACCTGGAACGCCAATTCGAATTGTGAAGAACTTAAGAGTTTGTGGGGATTGCCATACAGCAACAAAGTTCATCTCCAAGGTTTATGATCGAGAGATTATTGTGAGAGACCGGATTAGGTTTCATCATTTCAAAAATGGAACCTGTTCTTGTAAAGATCATTGGTAGAGATGAAGACTGCTTTGTCATGGATTGAAGCTTATCTTGAGTTGCAAGTTTTCCTTCTTTCCTGCCAAATCTACTAGGATGTAGCTCCTCTGCATCACATTCTTTTGAGCTACTTTTCTGAAGAAAAGGTGCACAGTATGAACTGGTAATACAGCAGTGCTTTCCTTGTGACAGAGGCAGTACCATTTTGCGGAGTGAGTTGACAACAAAGGGCTACATGTTCAATGCCATGTGGAGATCTATAGGCCATTAACGTGAGAGGAGACCAGACTTACTTTCATTTGCTTTGATGGCTCTCTTGGGCCATGAAAGACAGCATCAACCAAATGAAACAAGATTTTCTAAAGACAAATTTTGCTTAAGGGGTATGAGACGAATCAAAGCCAATAGACAGAGCTATGAGAAGAAAGATATATGACTACATCACAGCATCCGGATATTTCAATAGAAGTGCCCTGGAATCAAATCAAGCCATAATATAAGGAGAATCAGTTGCTTCAGAAGCCAGCAGATAGAAAAAATTTTGGAGCCATTGTAAGGGATCACCCTAATCTGATCACATCTGCCAATAGGGGTCAGTTGTGTGGTTGATTGCATACCAGTTCCTCATCATGGATATTATCCTGAAAATATGGGATAACAGAATAAACATTATGAAAAAATGAAAAATCAATCTTGTTGCTTACATAATTGTAAAATAAGTTTAGGTTGTTTTAATTTCATGTAAATAGGTCACTATGGCTTGCTTTTATGGAATAATTATCCTCTCTTAATGTTTTCAATTAAAGTTAATGTCACTTGATTACTAGACATATCAATACTTATGGTAAATTGACGGACAACGATATAATCATTCCCTATTAGGGGAATCACTCATCATCTGGTGGAGTTAAAAACTACAGTAGATTTGCAATTAAGCTAGATTACTATAATTTATCATTGGTGTTAATGTATCTAATCAGAAATAAAAGATGGTCTCCTTAAGAAGAAAAGGTTGGTTATTGTTTATGTACAGAAGCAAACCACATAGGCTTATTCTATACGATTTTATAAAGATACAACCATAAGAATTAATTTCCGACATTTTTCTGTCGTGCAATTTTTTGCATGTTCTTGCAATTACATTAAGAATTCCTCACAACCCAGCATGTATGCTCAAGAGCCAAGCACCTCAAAGCTTAAGCTAAAGAGGTTGCTGTGCTGTTCCTCAAGATATTTAGAGAGAAAAATGTTACCGCATATAATGAGAATACCACACTAAAAGACAATGTAAAACTCATAATTTTTTTTATTATCTTCAAGGTTTCATACCTAATCACGCGGTTCGATTCTTCAAAAATTAATTTTAGAGGACATTGAGCTTATATTAATGACAATTGGATGAACCTTAATGTTTCGAATGATTAAATAAAATCATTAAACCTAACATGTGTCGGCGGTGTGACTTTTTGTGTGGCCTGCAGCCGATGATGAACAGGCCTAGAGCCAGAGAACTGGTAATTATATTGACAAAGTCATAGGCTCGATGTTAACTAGGTGACTTCTTATAACTGTCAAAAGCTAATGTTTGGTAGGCTTGGTTTAAGCCATCGAAAACTTGTCAAACACACCAAAAGTTAAGCTAAAAGTGTCAAGAAGCTGGCTGATGACGAACATGAAAAAGATGCTTCCATGGCATTTTCATGCATATTGGATCCTCAATTTTTAACGGCGATTTATTTTGTGGCCTTTGCTACATAGCAGAATTGATGGCCTAGAAAGATGGTGACTGACGAGTTGTACTTAACAAATGGAAAGACTTCTCGTCTTTGATATTCATTGTTTAAGCTACTAAAGACTTTGAAAAATCTGAATTTGCAAGTTGTCTTTGAACGTGGAAAGTTTCTCCAGGAAGCCGATTTAGATCTATCCCCATTTTCAAATAGAGAGTTGTTGATGAATATTTCTCAAGTCATGTCTCTCTCTCTCTCTTGATGTGTATACATGAGATGGTGCTTTCAATGCTCATCTAGACTGTTTCAAGCCATCAATTGATGACTCGGTATGCTACTGCATTCAGACTCCTCTGTGAAAGCTTCAAAACTAAATTATTGCTGGGGTACAGGTTAGAAGCTTCATGTACTGTTAAACAAATGCACTACTCATTCGGCGGATGGGTATATAAATTGTGAGCCTCCCCTTCATGATCATTCACAACTAGTCTGAATCTTGGAGACACAGAAATCATCTAACTGAGGGAGTCTGCAGTGTTCCTCCAAAATGGCCAATCCTTGGCCTCACCTAGCTTATGTGGTGGCAGTACTCTTACTAGCCACCAATGTAGCGGCCGATTATGAGCCATACATTTATGCATCTCCACCTCCACCGCCATACATGTACAAGTCACCTCCACCACCATCACCATCTCCTCCTCCTCCATATGTTTACAAATCACCACCTCCTCCATCTCCATCACCACCACCTCCCTATGTTTACAAATCACCACCTCCCCCATCACCATCACCACCACCTCCCTATGTTTATAAGTCACCACCACCACCATCACCATCTCCTCCTCCTCCTTATGTTTACAAATCACCACCTCCTCCATCTCCATCACCACCACCTCCCTATGTTTACAAATCACCACCTCCCCCATCACCATCACCACCACCTCCCTATGTTTACAAATCACCACCTCCCCCATCTCCATCACCCCCTCCTCCTTATGAGTATAAGTCACCACCACCCCCATCCCCATCACCACCTCCTCCCTATGTTTATAAGTCACCACCACCGCCATCTCCCTCACCTCCTCCTCCTTACGTTTACAAGTCACCACCTCCTCCATCTCCATCTCCCCCTCCTCCATATGTTTACAAGTCACCTCCTCCTCCATCTCCATCACCCCCTCCTCCTTATGAGTATAAGTCACCACCACCCCCATCCCCATCACCACCTCCTCCCTATGTTTATAAGTCACCACCACCGCCATCTCCCTCACCTCCTCCTCCTTACGTTTACAAGTCACCACCTCCTCCATCTCCATCTCCCCCTCCTCCATATGTTTACAAGTCACCTCCTCCTCCATCTCCATCTCCCCCTCCTCCATATGTTTACAAGTCACCACCACCCCCATCTCCATCACCACCTCCTCCCTATGTTTATAAGTCACCCCCATCTCCATCACCCCCTCCTCCTCCTCCTTATGTTTACAAATCACCACCTCCCCCATCTCCATCACCACCTCCTCCTTATGAATATAAGTCACCACCACCACCATCTCCATCACCTCCTCCTCCCTATGTTTACAAGTCACCACCACCCCCATCTCCATCACCACCTCCACCATATGTCTACAAGTCACCTCCTCCTCCATCTCCATCACCTCCTCCCCCATATGTTTACAAGTCACCACCACCCCCATCTCCCTCACCACCACCTCCCTACATTTATAAGTCACCACCACCACCATCTCCATCCCCTCCTCCCCCATATGTTTACAAGTCACCACCACCCCCATCTCCATCCCCCCCTCCTCCATATGTTTACAAGTCACCACCACCCCCATCTCCATCACCACCTCCTCCATATGTCTACAAGTCACCACCTCCTCCATCTCCATCACCTCCTCCTCCTTATATTTACAAGTCTCCTCCACCTCCATCTCCATCACCACCTCCTTATTACTTGTACACTTCACCTCCTCCTCCAATTCATTACTAAACCAATCTATATGTTTATCACATTACGTAAGTACATTACATGAAGTTATTTTCTTCAATTCTTTCTTCGTTCTTATTTTTCTGTGCTTTACTTTACCAATCAATATGGTATCCTGATTTGAAATGTTTTTATTTTGCAGTTAATAGGTTGATAAACGGAATAAATGATTGTAAACTATCAGATATCGTCAATCAATATCAGTCAAAACAGTCTGCTATGAGGGATGGCCATTACAAACTAAAGGGATTGATTCTTTGCAGCGCTTTTGCGAAATAAGAGTTATTTGCTCGAGTTGATATATAGGTTCCCTTTCACTGAATTGGATGCTCCTTACTCATCCATGCACGTTTATGTGCCCAAGTTGTCTTTTCTTTTCTTTAATTGCCCCATGTTTGTCTATTCCATTTATGGTTAAGTTATTGATTCTTTGTCTCTCTGTCTCCCTCCCTCTTGCCCTGCAACTGAGCAATTCAAAAAGACCATCTATCCTCTCGAACTACATACTATATTCACCCATTAACAAATAATCATATGGCCCATGTGATGGTTATCGGATTATTAATGATCGGAAACACACATGGCAGGTCTGTTCTGCCGGTGACAGAAAATTGGGGAAGACTTTACATCGTTTTCATCGAACTATAAACCTACTTAACTTTCCATAGTGATCTAATGAAAAAGAAATAAGAATCCGTTGACTTATACAATTACGAAAGGTTTTAAAGACTCATTTTGATGAACAAAGTACAACTAGTTGTCAATCATCGAAACGAATATCAGAGCATTCCTGACTCTATAGATTAATCAATTTAACTTCTCCGTAGACTTTTTCATTTTGTTTTTGAACCATGCTTGAAGGCTCACCAAACGCCAACTCTCATCGTCCTGAACATTTCTGATATAATGCAGCGATTGGCAGTACAATAATTGAAGTTGACCAGCCAAAGTTTGAGACCGGATTATAATTTTTGTCATAGCAAGAGACCTTTCGCCATCTTTGTCACAGTGCCATATAATATTCCTTTAAACTGTATGATCTTTGCGTTATCTTACGTTCTCGAGGCAACTTTAAGTCTGCAGGAGGACCTTTTTTGGCTAACAGAGTTTCATGCATACTAAGAGCAAAGTGATCGAATTACTGCCCGTCAGTTCAGCACAAGTATACGAACTGATCCTTCTCGTACCATTAAATATCTGAATCATGCCATAGAGGAAAATCATCCCAAATGGAGCTTCACCTACTTGCTTATTTTACGTTGTCTTCTTTGCTATGTTCATTAAGCAACGGCAAGACCTTCACCAGTTAAGCCTCAAATAATCTTTCAAAATTCGAACTAAACTCCAATATTAATCTGAGTGATTTCGTTATAAGATGGGTTATCTTCTATTTTAATGAAGGCCACGTAATGTTTAACCTATAATACAGTGAATGACAATGAAATAATAAAGCATAAAAATTATGTTAAACCACCTTTGAACTTATCCAGCAGCAATGGGAGCGACCAGTACAAGCAACCAAACTCTCTCCAATGCAGATTAATTCATGCATATATTACGACAAAGGATAAGCGGGTTGATGGTTTAAAATATAATGTCAGCATTTCAGTAATGTGCTAAAATCCGATCCCTTTTGGACAACAACGACGTCTGAACAATCTTCACCAAAACCATGTTTGCATGGAACCACCTCCTTCATCACCTTAACCATATTCACTCAATAGCTATGGAATTAAAATTAGGTGTAATGACAAAATAGTACTTTTTTTCACATATGAAGATAAGATGATAATTTTGTTTGTTAGTTAGGCCTCATGTTGCTTGTAAGTATGAGATTTGAAAAACTCTATGCATGATGTGTGTCATTCAGTAAGTTGTCATAATGACCAAAGACAAAGTCCCTAGAAAGAAACTTATTCTTTGACTCCTAATTGTGTGATATTCCCAAATAATGATAATATTGTTGTTGAAGACATAAGGATTAGTTTATCCCAAACCTCAAAAATTCTTAGCATTTTGTTATGATTGTTGTGTATGCGTGCAAGTTTGCTGCGCAATGTGTCAGTCTCTCAACACCTCCTTTTGCCAAGTCACCCACTCCATCTCAATCTACAAGTCCTTTTAGCTTCATGGAGAAGAAGAGCCACATGTAAACTTTTGTTTTAATAGAATAAAGGAATTAGAATGGATTTGGTATTAAAAATCAATTAATATAGTATATATTCCAATGTAAAAGGACTACGGATCTTCTAGTCTTCCTTAAATGTAGATTGAAGAATATATTGTCAAGGCCTTATCATATGACATGTTCAACACATTTGTCTCACATCAGAAAAATAACCAAATGATTGAAGCCTAAAAAGTATATGAGTAATTCCATTTTTTAAGTTAGGCTTTTGGGAAAAGAGGCTCAATGTGGTAGAGCTAACCCAATGTACCAATGCAAGTAGTAGGTTATGGTGTGGGCTTATAGCAAAGATGTTATGGGTTCAATTAAAACAATGTATCACGACCTAGTTGTGTAACATATTCAATATACTTATTTCACATCAAGATAACAACCAGACAACAAGGGCCTTAAAATAAATGGAGATCAAACCTACGATATGCTCTAATACTTTACTACAATTAGATCAAATACTTAAATTATTTGTTAGAGCACATACTCCACTACTTAAACAACAAATAAGTGGTTCCTAAAAGTTTGTTGTCCACCACTCATGCAGCATACGACAGCATCACCAAAAAGCCCCCTAATATATTAAAACCATATGCAAAATGGGTAGCATTTGAATTAAAAGCTAAGAGTGGCAAATCAAACCATGCATTCACTAAGAGCCAAATTCACTAAATCATAGAGAGAAGAGCTTCAAATAAGACCTATAAACCTATTACTTTTAAGTAATTATTAATCTAAAGAGAAGACATAGCATTGATTAATCTGATTAATAATTAAGAAAACAAGAAGTTATCAAATAATATTCTTAGGTGCAGGTCGGATTTGTTGGATTTCCTTCTTCCCAAAACATTTTTCATTAAACATATATCAATTCTTCATTTTGTGTGCATATATATATATATATATATGTATGTGAAGTTATCCAATATTTTTTACAAGTTGAAAAGCACTTAACTAATTTGTGTGCTTCTTGGTCCTAAGTTGGATACTAAAAATGCATTAAAAAAAGTTTACAAAATATTTTCCCAATATCTTTTGTTTATGAAAAAAAAAAAATACAGTTCCTCTATTTTATTATAAGCAAAAACCATCGGTGTCCATGCTCTTTAACCATTCTTATTGATTCCTTGTATTGCTCCCAAAACAAGCGAAGAGAGGAAGGAAAAGAACGGAGAAAAGGGAACCATCTTGGAACTTGAGGAAAGTGCGGGGACGTTGAAGAACCCAATTGTAGGAACATCAGAAATGGAAAAGGAGGTCCCCCAGATAGCCATACTTGGAGCTGGGATCTTCGTGACGACTCAGTACATTCCTAGGCTCGCTGAGATCTCCAAGCTCTTCACACTCAAAGCCATTTGGAGCCGCACTGAGGTGCTTACAATTTCTTGTTCTTTGTTTTTTTTTTATCGTGATTTCCTTTTTCGGGAATGATATGACTGATACCAAATTAAGTTTTCACGAGAAGATCTAGCGTGTATAAGGGAACTGCCATCAGATGCAAAGCTGAAGTCTTTGGATCCAATTTAATGTCCAGTTTGGTGTTGAAAGGTTCAATTAAGAAGTACATTGTAGCTCAAGCTTATTTCTTTTATTTTCATTTGAAAAGAAAAACGAAATTCACGGTCTGTTTCAACGGTAAGTTTACTCGACAAATGTTTTCTGGGATTTCTTTTTCCATCTTCAACTCTTAAACATACCAGCTTGTCCAACGCTGTGAACTTGTTTCAGTGAAAAGCAAAAAAGTATAATAGCAACGCCTGAAAATGGTGATGGTGAGGATGATAAGAACTGTATTAATAATCTCATTTCGATGGAAAGTTATTGTTTTAGTTCTGGATTTCCTTTTTTCTCTTAAGAAAAGATCAATTGGGAATAATAAAGGCAGCAATCTGTCTCTAATTTGTGTGAGTGTAAGATTTTTTGGTAGATTTCTTTCTCTCTTTTTTTCTTCTTAAGAAACAAATATTCCTTGGCGAAGAACAATTTAGTAGTGGGATATCTTCGATGTCTGTCTTTCTTTTTCCTTTTTGTTTTTGGAATCTCTGGAACCGAGTTGGGGAGAAAGAAGATTATTGGCCGCTTCGTGTTTTCATTTCTTCAGGAATCGGCAAGAGGTGCCGTTGAGATAGCAGAAAATCATTTCCCAGGAGTGGTGTCTAAGTGGGGTGATGAGGGTCTTGATGAGATCATCCATGACAACTCAATAATTGGGGTTGCAGTGGTTTTGGCCGGACAAGTTCAGGTATCTTTTTCCCTTCAGTTGATTTCTCTTTACTTTTGGGTTTTATTTGGGAGCTGAAATGACTTAAAACTGCACACTTCGCATTTCAAGTGAATTTTTAGAAATTCTGGGGATGTTGGTTCACTCTTAAAATTAAATCATGTCTTCTTTTTGGTTTTGCAATCAATTGTTGACATGTTAATGCGAGAGAAGAAATAGTTCTAAAGCATTGCTTTCTACTGCTGAAGCATTTTCTAGTAGATGCAAGAGAATTCTTTGTTTCTTTTATTTCTTAACTATTGCTTTAATAGCCATTTTCCTTTGTCTTCCGAATTGTTAAAGGAAATCTCAAAATAATCTTTCCTTACGAGAGTAAAACTGCTTAACAGACAATGGAATGTATTTAGAAATAATGGGAATAGGAAGCATAGTAAGCTGACTTCATAAGAGATCAGTAAGGCAAATATATAGGCACTGATATTCAAAGTGTTTAATCTAATTCCTTTACAGAAAATTTCAAAAAACCGCTTTGCATGTCTTTTTCTGGTTTCTGTACTCTCCAAGCTGTCTTACGTGTGAGGCAATTCATTCAGGTTGATATTTCACTGAGGCTGCTAGAGGCAGGGAAGCATGTCCTCCAAGGTAATTTCTGATTCAAAATAACCATAAACTGATGGCAGGCAAACTGAATCTATTGTAGGAAGAGAAAGTGTACTTATTGTTCTGTACAACGTACTAAAATTTTCCCTTTGGACATGCCACATGTGTTGCTTGGCTAATCTGCTGATCTGAAGAGAAACCAGCTGCAGCTTGTAAGTATGATACATTTTCAATCAATTCAAGCATTATCATATGGGTCTATAACTGATTAAGAATATTTGTTCGGGGTAAATCAGTTTACATTTAACCAAATCTTTGCTGGAGCTAATAAGTATTAGGAGAATAGTCGTTTGGTAATGTTATCCATGTGATTTCTCTGTTATTCAAATTCTCTTTTGAAAGTTTAATCTGTCACCTTGAAAACTTATATAGTTGCTACAATTAAACTAATTAATAAGTGCAAGAAATATAGGTGTATCAGAGTCACATTGATGAGAATGGCATTGCATAGAAAGATTAGGTCATTCTTGTTAATGGAATGAACTGCACGGACTTCAGAAAATTTCTCTGTCAAGGAACACTGACATGAAGCTAGGAGTATGATATCTCTGATCTTTTGTTACTTGCTCTGAGTTACATCAATTCAAACACTTTCTTTTCTTCCTCTCCAAAATTCTGAAATGTTGAAGAAAAATGATTAATTCTCCAAAGTTTCTGGGCCTTTTCTCTCCAAATTTGATTTGTGACACTGGCAGAGAATGTTAATTAATTTAGGTATCATGACCTGATTTTGGATTTTTGTTTAGAGTATCAATGTACCCAAAGTTTTGCATCCCAGGTTGGGGGTAACTGAAGACGAATCATCCTTGTTAAGGCAACAGCTAATATGTCAATACTGCCTACTTGTGACAATTATCAGGCTAGATTATCTAGTCAGCTTTTATCTGGAGGTGGAACTGTATCTGTCAGAGTATCCATTGAACCTCATCCTTGTCAGTCAAGATCTTATTTGACTCTTGATGTCTTTTTGTGGTGTTGTACGAGAGCTTATTACCACTTTGGAATTTCAAAACTTTCTGGCCCTTTGACTCTTGATTTCTTTGACATTTTGGAACTTGATTGCCGCCAATCAAGCCATGTTTTCTATGAATTACTTTCCTGCACTTGCATTTGTGTGTTTCAGTAATTACGTTAGCATCAGTTTGTATGAAAAACTTGAAATTTCTGGTCTTCTCTCTTTTGATGGATGTCATGTGGAGGCAGTTAAACCATTATCAACGGAATTTGACATCAAAGAAGTGTTTGGGAAACTTAATTCTTAAGAATTTAATGTTGCAGCTGTTAAAGAGCTGGAAACTGCACTCTCTCGCTACAAATCTATTACTGCAAATATCCCTGGGCAGCCTATTTGGGCTGTGGCAGAAAACTATCGATTTGAACCTGCTTTTCTTGAGGTACTTATTTGTGTCATTTTAGAAAAGGTTCTTGTTGCGCTGGCTTGCCAGACACTGATTGTTGCCTCCACAGTGCAAGAAACTAATGGCTGACATTGGAGACATGATGAGTGTCCAAGTTATTGTTGAAGGATCAATGAATAGTTCAAATCCATACTTCACTAGCTCTTGGAGGCGGAACTTTGCCGTATGTGTTTCATTACACAGCTGAATAGCAAACAGTACTTTTTCTTATTCATATCATTGGAGCAATTGCCATCATAAGTGTGCTTTTATATCACCTTTAGTACTAAATAGAACTTATAGAATGAGGTTCATGACCATTCACTGAATTTGAGATCAAAAAATTCTCAGGTGTCTATACAATATGCTACAACGTTAAGTAGCAAGAAGACTCCATTCTTCTCATCCTTCATTGTTGACTGGCCAACATGATCATGCTTGAACAGTCCCCTGCTTTATTATAACTAGTTTGTTTCTTATGGCAGGGGGGTTTCATTCTGGATATGGGGGTTCATTTCATTGCAGGACTGCGGATGGTAATCTCAGACTTTCTAAATGATTGAAACAGCTGACCTCATTTTTGTTTGTAGGAAGCATCGTTAAAACAGTAATCTGCATCTGTGCTGAAGCATTGTAGCATCAACTTAAAAAATGCCTCATTTCCATAGATTTTTTTCTTCTTCTGGAACACTTTTCGAGAAATATGGTGATTACAATATGATTTTCCTCTTTCATCTGAACAGCTTGTTGGCAGTGAGGTAGTCTCAGTGTCAGCCATGACTTCTCACGTGGATGCAACCTTACCTCCACCAGATAACATATCCTCGCTCTTGTAAGTATTGATTGCATGAAGCTACTTTCCAAGAATCTAACAGTCCTTTCACCATTTTCTTTTTCTATTTCTTTTTAACTCTGTATCTCCTGATGCAAGCGGAAGACTAAAGGTGAATTTTTGAATTTCTTTGCCATAGTCAACTGGAGAATGGATGTTCTGGAGTTTTTGTGATGGTTGTCTCTTCAAGATCACCCAAGGCATGTGGTAAATGATATAATACTACAATCTTCTGCACATATTGAAGATAATTTAATCATAATGTTTGCTGTGTTTAGATATTCTGGCGAGTTCTTGGCTTGAAGGGAACTGTGCAAATTGAGCGTGGAAATCTAGATGGACGACAGGGTTACCTGGTATTTTGAGAACCAATTCTCGTTGGAACATAGATATACACATATACTTAGAATGCTAGATTCCTTGATAAATTCATGTGTTTAATTTTCAGAAAGTAAAAGCACTCCATTACTATCTGGGCTAGAGGCATAGAGTTCTTTATTGACTCGTATTCAAATTTTTAGAGACTAAAAGCATTCCATTGTCATTTTAAAGGTCCAACTCTTGTCACATCTAACAATGCATTTCAGGTTACCTTTTATGGTACTGATCGGCAAGGCAAAGGCTCCTTCTTCCCGTTCAGTGGAGTGACCGCTGAATTAAAAACTTTTATACATGACATATCACAGGCGAGACTTAAGGTAGTTGAATATGTTACTTATCAAGCATGTATACATGGTTTGACTCGTTATTCTATAATGTTTCCTCTCTGTGTTGGGTATTGCTTTAGTGGTTTCTGCAAACAGAGGAGTTTAGACATTTTGATGGTCTTCAATATGCTGCTAAATCATCTGATTCTTAAACTCTGCTCTTCAGTACGTTGGTGGTGGGAGACTACTGAGCTATTCTAGCGAGACAGCATCTTTATCGCTTCCTTTTGCATAATTTTCTCAATTCTCTCGTTTTACGATTTTCTTTCAATTATCTGGACTTTCTGGAGACAATTTTTTTATTTTGTTCTGGGTTAATTAGAGGGATTTGGAGATATGGGACGTCAACACAAAACTAAATCCTGGTGGTCAATAGCCAACTATTAGATCGCTAGCCTGTTGACAAAGGGAGACCAGCTATTGGAAAACTTGATTTGGTTTTCTCAATTTCACTTGAGCAATCTTTGTATTGAAACAAGAATTGAAATCATATCACTTTGTTGTAGTAACTGATCTACAACTTCCATTTATTATATTTGCAGAAGGGGAGCGGTTATGAAGCTGAACCTCGCCTCTCTTTCCTGGAAGGTGCTAGAGACGTTGCTATTCTGGAGGCAATGCTGGAATCTGGAGCAAGGCAAGGGGCACTAGTTCATGTGAAAAGATTTTAGCTTGTTGATGGGATTCCAAGGAGGTAACAGAAAATAATATCCTTGGGAACAAAGATGATCATAGCTACATTTTTCATCTTAGAAAGATCAAGATAAAATAAGCTCTTACCTGGGGATTTGCATGTGGCAGTAGTCAAGGGACCTAAGTGGGCATTCATTCCATTGTAATAGGGTGAAATCAACTAAAGTTTTTACAAATATTTTGGAGAAATTCCCTTTCGAGTCAATAAGAGATGAGTTGCATTCTTCCACTCTGAAGTTCTCTCATAAGAATCTAGGGTGACTTGCCAAATGCTCAAATTGTTGAGAAATCAAACCAGCAAAACACCAAGAACAAGAAAAAACACTAGAAAACAACAAACAATCAGGGAGTAAAAGGCAATAGGTAAGAAGAAAAGGAAAATACACAGATTTATGTGATTCAAGATAATCTTTATGTTTATGGTACTAAAGATCAATCTTTTACCATGGTGGAAGGAAAACCTGTACAAATGTGGTACACTCAAACTTTCTGGTTTTCAAATTCTTTACTAGAAAACTATTCTCTCCACAATAGTGGCATTAATACACAAAGTGGAGGATACGATGAAACTCTAAAATGGTCAATTTCAAGTTTGTATCTACTTGATATATTCTATTTATTTTATTTTATTTTTCTTGTTAGATAAAAGAAGTTTGAAAGTATGATGTGTTAAACTCATGCCTTAAGTCTTTGGCGGTCAGTCTATTGGCCTATTAATCCATGGTATATTTCATTTTTCACTTTCATTAGATTAAAGGAGTTTAGGAGTATGAAGTGTCAAATTCAAAACTTAAGTCTTAATAGCCTACTAATAACCTATTTATTAATTTTACTCTTAAGCCCAACACAAATTGGGAATCCTATCGATTTGTCATTGACAATACAAACCTTTGCATTCACTCCATTGTTTTTTAACAAATCGCTGCCCCATGTGACCAAAGGGAAAAAGAAGCATTCAAATTGGCAGTCCTGAAGTTGTCAGAACATTGCTTCCTGCGGACACCGGGAATCCATGGACGTTGAACCACCACTTTGAAGGCTATGGATCTGGTTTCCCTGACCACTTAACATCACCTCTACTCAAGGTTTTGACTCTTATGAGCAATCGAAACGGAATATCACACCCAATACCTCTAAATGAACATTGAGGATTTATGCGATTCAAAATATACTTTGCCTACTTTCATGAGTAATTATCCACTCTCCGTTTCGAGATTGTTAAACACTACAGAGTTAGAAGAAAGTTTTCCTTACTTTTAACTCTTCGCATTTTAGTTATTATCAAATAATTCAGTATTCACAAGCAATTCCTATATCTACAAGCTCAAATATGATGGTGGTTCAGCTATTGCATTAATGTCAACATGGCACAGAGGTGTTTCTCTCTAAACAAATGTCAAATTTGAAACATGTTGAAGCACAACTGTTGATGAGGGGGTGAATCTGAATTTACTTGGCTGTGATCTGGTGCTTACGTAGCTTTTGACCAAAAGTTCAAATCTACTGGCATTTTGTATGCCACATGACTACTTTTCCATTCTTGCATGTAGTTGCTATGAAGGTTTTTTCAATTCAATGATATTGCTTATAAGTAAAACTGAGATACACCAAAGCGTAAAAGCTACACAGAAGGTCGATAAGGGATCGACCCTCTTCTCCCTTCCCTTTGGAGAAAAGCCAAAAAAGAGAAAAAAAGGAATACAGAAAAAGTACTGACTAACATATTGGAAGGGGAGCACCATTCCAGTCAGTGAGGCAATCCAACATTGGATCAATGATCTTCCCTTGACACATAGCTATAAACACCTTCTCAAAATCCTCGCCAGGAGACCTATTCTTTTCCCCAGTCAGCAATCCAGTCCCCAACTCTTCTCTCACAAATTTGTATAAAGGATATGACCTGCATTCCTTAATGCGATTTGAAATTGCCGGATTCCCGTTCTTAACTGCAAGCCTTGCACTCTCCACTGCTTTTGGCAAGGCGGCCTTCAGTTCTTCCTCGAAGGTGCCAATCTTCTCGAATATAGAAGTGTTTGAGCTCTTCTCACTCTCCCCATTCTTCAGTGCATGATCAACGAGTACTTGCCTCAACTTTTGCATCAATGGGTAGGTAGCACTACAAGGGTCATCAATGTATGCAAATACATGTTCTCTGTCAATCACTTTTAGCAAATCCTTCTCGCAGAATCTGGATGGATGAAGTTCCCCATTATCACCAGTTGTTAGAATTCTCTTCACCACTTGAATTACTGTTTTCTTGACGCTGTTTCTCAAATTTTCCTCCAAATGCCTCAAATCAATAGCTTGGCAAATTGCTGTCAAAAAGGTGGAAGCCATGAGCTTCAATATTTCAATAGCCTCACCTGTTTTCCTTGAAGATATCAATCCCAATGAATTCACGTCCTGGTTGTGCTGTTCCGCACTTTGGACATGGTTAGTCACTGGATTTGCCAAAAATTGAAGCTCAGAACAATAGGATGCCATGGCGATTTCTCCCCCCTTAAAACCGTAATCCAGACTTGGATTCCTACTGGCAGAGAGATTTGACGGCAATCCATTGTTGTAAAAGTCGTTGACGAGCTCAGAAAATTGTGCAAACATGAGTTTTCCAATGGATGCAATAGCCAAACGGGTATTATCCATTGAGACACCGATAGGGGTCCCTTGGAAGTTGCCGCCATGTATAGCCTTGTTCCTCGAAACATCAATCAAGGGGTTATCGTTGACGGAGTTGATCTCCCTTTCAATCGACTTGGTGGAGTATCTGATGACTTCAACCTGCGGGCCAAGCCATTGCGGTGAAGTTCTGAGAGCGTAGCGGTCTTGCTTGGGTTTCTGCAGGGGGTCCATCTCATGTAACTTCTTTGCTTCTTTGACATATGAGCTTCCATCTAGGATGTGTTCCATGATAGCAGCAGCTTCAATTTGGCCAGGATGGTGCTTCAATTTGTGCGTCAAGTGGTCGGTAAACTCAGGCTTACCCTGCATGACTTCGGCGAAAATGGCCGATAAGATCTCAGACAAAACTGCTAGAATATTTGCCTCAAAAAGAACCATAGAAGCCATGCCAGAGCCAACGGCCGTGCCATTAACCAGCGCAAGCCCTTCTTTAGGCTGTAACTCAAAAAACCCAGAATCGATGCCAGCTAGGCGGAAGGCTTGTGCAGCATCAATGGATTCGCCAGAAGGTCCAATGACTTTCGAGTTGGACCTGCCAGTGAGTAATCCAGCAATATAGGACAGAGGTACAAGGTCACCGGAAGCCGTGATTGTACCACGCAGTGGCAAACAGGGAGTGATATTTTGGTTGAGAAACTTAGTAATGGCCTCCAAGATTTCAAATCTAATGCCGGAGTAACCTTGGAGAAGGGTGTTGATCCTCACTAACATGGCGGCTCTTGTTGTTGAGCGAGGCAGTGTGTGGCTAGACTCTGTTCCATTGCCAAATATTCCAGCGTTCAAAAATCTGGAACAAGAACATAGAGAGAAAAAGAGATTAGTCCTGATAAATCGATTGCTTTGGGAGAAAAAGCATGGAAAATAGATAATAGAAGGAAAAGATGATGAATTGATTGCTTTCAACTGTAAATGTGTTGATCAAAGTAGTTCGTTTTCTTTTCTTTACACAAACTCAAGTGTCTGAAGCTCATAGATAGAATTTCTAAGCTTGTCACTACACATATATATAGAGCCCGAGTATGTTTGACAAAGTAGAACTCACCTAATCAGTTCCTTCTGAAGAGCAGCGCCTTGGTTGGTCCGCCTGTGTGAAGTAGCGCCAAACCCTGTGGTGACACCATAACTATCAGTTCCCGACTTCATGCTGTCCATGACCCAGTCGCTGCTGGCCTTCACGCCCGCCCTTGAAGACTCCGAGAGCTCCACCTTAACACCAGTGTCGCAGGTGGCTATAGCCGCCACCTGTGATATCGTTAAGGTCTCTCCGCCAAGCCGGACCATGGGCTTCCTGTACTCCGCCACCATGCGCTTCACCTCTTCCAAATGACTGCCCTTGAGGGACTCGGCAGACACTCCCCAGTTAAGTGGGTCATTGCTTCCGCACAGATTCTTCATGCATGAGCTTTTATGGCCGTTCTGGGTTGTGGTTTCCATGTCTAAGAATGTCCCAAACAGTGAGAAGCCGAGAAAATTTTGGGTTTGGGAAGAAAATGTTTTTCAGACTAGAGAGAGAATTTGGGGGGGGGGGGGAGGAGAGAGAGAGAGAGAGAGAGAGAGAGACTGCTTTGTGCAATATGGACTTCCTGGGTGTGTGCTTAAATAGAGAGGATGAAACCCTTTTGATAGGTAGCCAAAAGGGTGGCATGGGGGTTGGTTGGTCAAAGATGACTCCCACGACCAATATTAAAATTATAAGGCCGTCACAGTTCCTTCTTAGGTGTCTATCCGCACGTTTTTAGACAAGTACTACTCATGCAGAGTCCAAGTCAGCCAGAGTGCATTTCCACCCAATTAACTTTCTGATTGGGCACGTGGCGTGGGGGTTCCACATACGACTTACTTTGAGCTATGGGAAGAAATTTCTCCTAGTCAAAAGATGTGGTCTTAATTTAGTACAGAGAAGTGGAAGCAAGTTATCCAAAATGGTTTACATTCAAGAGGGGTTGTTGAGTCTGTCGTTTTATTTCAAGAAATATGCGGAGCCATATAGCATTCTTGGTTGGCGGCTACCACATTTTGGTTGGTGAAGAAGATGTAGCAAATGAGGAGTAGATTATAAAAAAAGTGAGTTCAATCGGTACACTTCTATTATCACAAGACTACCAATTAGACAACAAAATATATGTATTAAATCTTTTGTCCCCAAGGCAAATGACGTGATAATTAACCAACTAATTTATGTATATGTCATGTTTTGCATGCACCAGAACTTGCCATATCTTGCATATTTATTTTACTAAGTGTATGTGTCTTGATCCAATTCTATGTCTTGGACAGATAAGGGATGTGATATGGTGAATAAATAAATTATTCATAGCTTAATTGGTCAAATATATGTCAAAATGTAGTTTACTATATTAAGTACATGGTGTCGAGATATATAACGAAAAAAATATGGACATGCAATACCTAAATTTCTATGAAGAAAATAAAATTAAATAAGCTAAGCATATAAAATTTAGTAAAATTTGGAGTCTTTGAATTTTTAATGTACTCGCCCAATTCGTCAACTTCATATGATACTAAGTAATATTCATATCAAGGATAGGTTCTATTACAAGTCATCTAGCCCATGAATCTATTCCTGTTTTTTTTTTTTTTGGTCTATGATTGAATGGTTAGTACTTGAATTTCTAAATTATAGAGAAATGAAATACAAAAGAGTCCACTTCAAACTCGAATAAAGATACCATTTTCAAACATATCATTTTCAATTGGAATGTCAATTGCATTGCATTTTGATAAACCTACCTTAAGACAATTTCTAAGACAAACTTGCACTAGTTAAGATAGATATATTTTTCTATACATGTTATTTTAATACTAATAAAGTACTTGGGCAAACCCAAATCTTTAATATGGAAAGTAGAATTCAAGTATTTCTTGAAATATTTGATGATAATCTTCATCTTTCATAATTAAGATATCATCTACGTAAATTAGTAAATCAATTGATGATGTACCTTTTGTCCAATTAAACAAGGCATAATCATGTCGAGATTGCCATGTAATTATGAGTGCCTAAATAAAATTGACATACCATTATTATGAAATAGACTATACAAGGATTTATATCACATATCCTAGACTCCATTTGAATTCATAATCCTATAGAAGATATATGTAAATTTACTCCTTTAAATCACTATGAAGGAAGGTATTGTTAACGTCTATATGATGTAAAGGTCAATCTTGAAAAGCAGCAATGACAATGAAGGAATGAATGGTGACTTATTTTGCCATGGGGGAAAGGTTTCCACATATCAAACTTGTGCACTTAGTGAAGCCCTTAGCCACCAACTAGGCTTTATAATGCTCAACAAATCCATTAGCTTGGTATTTGTTCTTGTAAACTCATTTACATCTAATGAATTTTTTGTGAAAAAGCCAGGGAACAAGTTTCCAAGTATTGTTCTCCTTAAGGGCACAAATTTTAACTTCCATAGCTTGTTGCCAACAATGATCTTTGGCTACTTTAAAATATGAAAATGGTTCATGTTTCTCTAAGACGTGGGTAATGCACATAAATGTTTTGGCTAAAGCTTAGCCAAGCTAACAAATGCAGTAATAGGATAGTAAGTACCTTAGAAACTCATGCTAGAGCAAGTATAATCTTTTGTTCAAGTAGGGAGCTAAATGGTGCAATTAGAGCAATGAAAGGGGTACAACAAAGGCCTTGTAGGGAATAATGGCCAAGGAATTATTAGGAGGAACAAAAGAACTCTCATTAGGTGGTAAAGGTGAGGGAGCTATATTGGAGGGCGATAGTGTAGGAAAAAAGGCTTAGATATTGAATCAAGTAGGGATCAATTGTACCAATCAAAGAATTAAGAGCAATAGAATGAACAATAGGCTTAAGGAAAACTAGAGGAGCCACTAGAGAAAGATCCTTATCAGCCAATAATAGGCAAAAAGGTATTGCAAAAGTAGAAGTAGTTTGTGTCAACTAAGTTGCAAAAAGAAAGTCATCCTTCTGAAAGACAACATCCTAACTAACATGAAAGAAAAAAAAAACACTCAGTAGAAAGATCCAATATCTTGTAGCCCTTTTGAAGTGTGGGATAAACCATGAAAACACAATGGAAGGTAAGGGATTTTTACTTTGATCATATTTTCTAGAGTACGCTCTATGCTAATCTTGAAATGAAGCTTGAGTGGCTTGAAAGGGATAATATAATGTGAAGGAAGGCCATTTTGGTTAAAGAATTCATATGCAAAGGAAGGTCATTTTGGTTGAAGAATTCATGTTGAACTTTGAGGAACCAAATAAATTGGTATTAGTGGAAGGGTGAACGGATAATGGGATGCATACGATTAATGAGATAGAGCTTGTTTGGTTTAATTATATGGTGATGCTCAATTTTTAGTAAGGACAATTGAAATGAAGCTTGGGGAGTACTTTAGATACTAAGATCAAGCTAAGGAGGAAAGGCCATTATATTTGTTTGATCCAAAATTTGTAGGAAAAGTTTTAAAGTTGGGTTGGGAATATGAAGTTCTTGTATACTTTTAAGAGGATTTGTTTGGCGTTTTGGGCAGTGGGAGGCCAGAGTATAGGTGGATTATAATTGGACCTGCTGGAAGTGGTTCATCGGTCCACATTGATCCCCATTTTCAAAGCAGGGGCAACAAGAGTAGTGAAGATAATTTCCATACTGCTCCAAATATTGATTGTTCACAAGATTTTATGAGGATAGATATTAAAGAATGGTTATGTTGGGTGGGGGAAGAAATTAGAAATGATGGGTGGAGATTAGGAAATGGAATTAATTGGTGTGTCTTAGAACAATTAAATGGGATTGGTTCTGCCTTTATGAATAGCTATAGAGGTTGGGGGCATATAAGGCCATTAATCAAATGGAGCTTTCCCTACGAACTGTGTGTGGATGTCTATTACTTGGATGCTGGGTGGGAAGGTGTGATTTTTTTATCATAATGATGGTTCAGATAAGAGAAGGGTGTTCTTTCCAAATTTCGATGAAGAATTAAATACAAAAATTCAGATGTTGAGACTTAGTCAAAACTAAAGTGAAGTTGTAAAGAATTGGCAGCCACGAGGGACTTGGTTATTTCTTGTGTATCTTAAGGACTCGCAATAGTAACATAACAAAGGCAACCAAAAATTTGGAGATGTCTAATGTCAAAAAGCTTCCTAGAAAGTAATTCAAAAGGAGTATGATCATAACTTGAGTAAACATCTAATTGATTAAGTAAGCAGTAATGACCAGACAATCACCCTAATAACACTCAAGAATGGAAGTTTAGTATTTAAGGACATATGTAACTTTTGACAAATGGTGATGCTTGCACTTGAATATCTTGTTTTGTTATGGGTTATAAGTACAAGAGCTCTTATAAAGGATGCCATAAAAGGAAATGAAAGATGAACAATCATGATTAATGAAGTCACAAACATTATTAGTCCAAATACACTAAGTTCTCTTATGGAATTGAATGTAAACTAGCTAGTGAAACTATGTAAGACTAGATAAAATAAGGGTTTGGGAATACATGAGAAAAATCTAAGCGTGATAAGAAAAATCATCAATAATAGTAAGGAGATGGTGTGTGACTAGCTAGTGGGGAAAGGCACATGTGACTTTTTAGCTAGAAGACACACTAGACATTTAGAATGTGAAAAAGAAGCATTATAACCTAAATGCTAATGAGAACTAAAATTATTTTTATTGATAATGGCATTACCAAAGGAAACACTTTTTGAAGGGAACACATGTAGAGAAATCAAAATCTTTGGGAAAAGGCATTTAAAAATAAAGCCCATGACATAGATTACCTAAGCTATTACTTTGCTAATCAAATAGGCTCGAAAATATAGCCAAGGTAGTCCATAAGATCCTTTTGTATTGGTTATTTAAGTATTAATGAAAATTTAGGGTGTTGCCTGTTTTATTGAAAAGAAAAAAGACCTAAAAGAAACATACATTAGATTCCAAAATAAAATGACAATTATTGTCTACATAAACCTTTGAGATTGAAATAAAATTAAATTGAAAAACATGGATGAAAATAAATTTTTTTAAATGATTGAAGGACTGTGTGACTATACCAATTTTTGTGATTGTAGTTACATCACTAGTAGGAAAATGAACTGAAATTGATGGATGGGATAATTTATGAATAAAATTAAAAAATCGGTCATCACAAATATTTAGTTATTGGCTCTTCTTAAATCAATAATCTAATCATTAGAGAAAATAGCATTCATTACGCAAAAATATGTACATGTGAAATCAACTACCTTATTGTAAACCCGAATCTTGCTAAGAGCAGTTATGATCTTTTGGAATTGAGTGTCTGTGAAGGGCCGGCAAATGTTGCAATCAACTTGTGCAAGTACCTAGTGTGCTGCAGAATCCATCTATTTGTACTTTTTGTCCTTATTTGCAGGCTTTTCATACAATTTTCAGCAAGTATTTTTAGTATGATAAGGGTATTTGCAGTATAGATAGAATATTTTCTGCATGGTGTAGGTGGGATGAATAGAAAAGAAAGCTGAGGAAAGAAAAAAATTGTTTGCTCTTCGATCAAAAGGAACAAAACAAGGAGCAAAAAACGGAAAGGGTAACGATAAGGTACTTGAGGTTTTTTCTTTTTTATCGTGCTAAGAAAAAGGGTATTGATTTCCACACCAAAGCTTTCTAACTTTGTTTTGCAAGTTTCGTGAAATCCTACAACAATGAGTTGAAAAAGAAAAGAGCTATAAATGGGACAATTAGAAGAAAAATTTTTGTAGAAGTAATGCCAGAAAGGAACTTTCTCTTAATACCATGACACAAAGAGAGAAGCAAAACAGATAAAAAAAAAAAAAAGGTTTTCCATATTCATTACTGCATACAATACCCTAATTTACACATAAAAAAGGGAAATGAATACTACAAAAATACGGATTCCTATTTGGACAAACATACTTTTCCTAAAATATAAAGTCTATGCCTTATGACAATAATTCACATCTAATAATGAAAAGAGTAAGGAATATTAACAACTTATCTCCAACATTTGAATGAATAAATAGAAAAGGAGGTCCCCAGGATAGTCGTACTTGGAGCTGGGATCTTTGTGACGACCCAGTACATTCCTTGGTTCGCTGAAATCTTTGAGCTCTTCACTCTCAAAGCCATTTGGAGCCGCACGGAGGTGCTTACAATTTCTTGTTCTTTTTTAATCGTTCTTTCTTTTTTCGGGCATGATATGGCTGATACCAAATTAACATTTCACGAAAAGTTCTTGCATGTATAAGGGAACTGCCAGCAGATGCAAAGCAGAAGTCGTTGGATCCAATTTAATATCCAGTTTGGTGTTGCATGGTTGAATTAAGAATTACATTGTAGCTCAAGCTTATTTCTTTTACTTTCAGTTGAAAAGAAAAACGAAATTCACGGTCTGTTTCAACAGTAAGTTAATTTTACAAATGTTTTCTGGGATTTCCTTTTCCATCTTCAACACTTGAACATACCAGCTTGTCCAACGCTGTGGAACTTGTTTCAGTGAAAAGCAAATAATAGGAAAGCCTAACAAAATGAAGATGACGATGATTAGAAAAGGGCACTCGGGGATAAGAAAGGCAACAATCTGTCCCTAATTGTGTGAGTGTAAAATTTCTTGGTGGATTCTTTTTTTCCCTTAAGAAACAAATATATCTTACGAAGAACAATTTAGTAGTGGGATATCTTTGATGTCTGTCTTTCCTTTTCCTTTTTTATTTTTGGCTTCACTAGAACTGAGTTGGGGAGAAAGAAGATTATTGGCCGTTCCATGTTTTCATTTGTTCAGGAATCGGCAAGAGATGCCGTTGAGAAAGCACAAAATGATTTTCCAAGAGTGGTGTGTAAATGGGTTGATGAGGGTCTTGATGAGATCATCCATGACAATTCATGTTAATGAGAATATCACGTTCCCAAACTAATTATGTTACCAATAATAGAGGATACTACATTTTAATGTAAATATATTCGGTATATTGCAGTAATTAGGTTTTCCATGTATAGCTAGCCTTAGTCTTATATATAAACATGTTAGAGATGTGTAATTCAATACTACAATATCAATCACATTCCCAAATTCCCACCTTGTTGGCTTCTCTTTTTCTGATATGGTATCTAGAGTCTAACATTCTTGTGCTCTTGTTCGCTTTTGCACATTTTTTTCAACCTTTCACTTGAGTGGTGTGGAATTTGTTGCAGCCTTTCCCATTTTTTCCCCCTTCTTCCTACCTGATTAATTCATTTTTTGGCCCAACCCTAGCCATCACCCATATTACCTATTAATTTACCCAACCCATTTCCAACCTGTTTGTCATAATTGTTTACCATTTTTCCCTTTGCCCCATTTTGTATTCATGAAATCACCACCCAAACCCTAGTTGCTGCACCATGGCTGATTCTGCTAATCCTATCACTGAAAATGCCAATTCCACCGTGTTTTGTGATCCTTATCTCCTCATTGCTGCTAATTTGCAAAGTGGTAGCATTGTTTCTTACCAATTAATTAGGGAAAGCAATTATCACCTCTAGGCGGATCAAATCCGCACTGTCTTCCTTGGCTAGAATAAATTAGGTTTTCTCACTAGCTCTCTACCATGACTGGAGGGAGATGGTGATGATGTGTAGTGTTTGGACCAATGTCATGTTGCTATCAAGACTTGGCTAATTAACTTGGTCAATTAGTCCTTGGAAAACATGGTTTCTCACCAGAAGATGGCTACCGAGGCTTGGTCCCTTCTACGTGATTCATTCAAAAAAATCTTTGAAACTTAGTGTTATGGCCTCTAACAAGCCATCACTGATCTTAAACTTGCTAACAATTGCACTAATGACAAATTGATATGGTTTTATGTTTGATTGCATGATCTGTGGGGGGATCTCGATACCCAACAACCATTCATTTGTTGTTTGGCAACTCTTCTTGTAAGCCCAACTCCACTAGGTTTAATTCCCACTCGGGCTCCAAGGCCCACTGCTCCCATTGTAAAAAGCTTAGACATGTAAAAATTCTTGCTTTTTACTTGTTAGGTACCCACCAGGCTGAAGGCCCAAATAATATGGTGGATCCAAACGTAAGCCAACTAGGTCAAGTCTTACAGCCCATCATATTACTATTAATGTTGTTATGCAGCCCAACCCATTAGGTTTTGGGCCATAACATCTAAACCCCCCCTCTATGCTCATAGTGGGCCTTCTTTCTATGGCAGCCCATCTCCACCGCCTTACCCCAATATGGCTTATTAGGTCTCACTTCTCCTGCTCTTGGAAGTGTTATTGGTAGCTCTACTTGTCTCAATTTAACCCCCAATTAGTAAAAAAAATTAATGACATTTCTCAATCAGATGGACCCTTCTAATCTAAGTGTCAACTTCACATGTATTATTTCTTCACCCGTTTCATTTTCTTCTAATTGGATTACCAATTCGAGGGCTAGCGACCACATCACTTGTGATTTGCATATTTTAGATTCTCATCATCTATGTGCCATTCCTATATTTATTCATTTACCTTATCAAACCTATAGCCCTGTTACTCATATAGGGGACTTTAAGCCTAATTCACATTTGCATCTTAAAAATGTCCTTTTGGTTCCCCAGTTTCAGCACAATCTTTTCTCCATCTGTAAACTAACTCATGAGAATAATTATGTTGTACTTTTCTTTGACAATTTATGTGTTTTCTAGGACCGTATGACTAGGGCACTGACTAGGCTTGGCAACGCTTAAGGGGGGTGTTACTTTTTGTGTCTTGTCATTCCAATCTTTTCATTCAATTTTTTCCCATTATTTGTCTTCCTTTTCTTGGCATATTTCTTGTAATAACAAGCAAGTTCTAGCTTGCAACTTGGTTTTTCCTAATAACAATTATTCCTTTTGGCATAAACGACTTGGTCATTCTTTTTTTAAATCATATTTTGCAAATGGTCACATTATTTTTTGTCTAAATTTTTTCTCTTATGATATTTGTCTACTCACCAAACAAACATGTGCACCTTTCCCTTTGAGTCACTTCACCACACGATCCATTTTTGAACTCATCCATATGGATGTATGGGGCCTTCATAAACACCCCACCCATAATGGTGTTTGTTATTTCTTAATTGTTATGGACGATTTTTCCCATGCTACTTGGAAATTCATTTTCCAATTTAAGAGTCAACTATTTTCCAAAATTCAAACTTTCCTTCCCATGGTTCGAACTTAATTTGGTTCCACTGTCAAACGTATTAGCTCTGACAATGGCACCGATTTATTTTCTTCTGAATGTTCCTCTTTTCTTTGTTCTTAAAGAGTTCTTCATGAAAGCTCTTGCATCTATACTCCCCAGCAAAATAGGGTCGTTGAGCATAAGCATCATCATCTCTTGGACGTTGCTCATTTTTACTTTTTCAAGCTCATCTTCTGCTTTGTTTTTGGGGTGAATGCATCCTCACTACTATTTATCTCATCAATCACCTTTCCTCCTTTCCTTGGGGTGAGGTCACTCCATATGAGCATCTTTTTGGAAAACCCCTATGTTTTGATCATCCTTTTGTTTTTGGTTGCTAATGCTTCGCCACCACTCTAGGTGTTCATGACAAATTTAGTCCTTGAGCTATTCCTTATATTTTTCTTGGTTATCCCTTATATCAAAAGGGCTACAAGCTCTATGATCCAACCACTGGTAAATTTTTTGGTAGTCATGATGTCATTCTTTGGAAGGATGTTTTTCCTTTTGCCTTGCAGGATTCCCTATCATCCCTTGACAGCCTTACTTGCTCATCCGCTCCTATCATCCCTCATGTGGAATCCTACTTCCCTTCGTCTTTGCCTATGGATGAACCAATTTCCCCTAAGCCTCTACTCCTTGATGCCTCAACTGCTCCTCCCCTTTTGTTTGACCTCATTTCGGCTCCCATTATCCCTACACCTAATCCTCCCTCATCCCCCACTTCGTACTTCATCTCTTCACCCTCGCCAACCACTCGTCGCTCCAATTGTCCCACTAAACCCCCTATTTGGACCACTAATTATATCTACCCCATTTTGCCTTTAGCCTCCTCCACTTCACTCTACCTTATCTCCAATTATATTTCCCTCAACCATTGCACCCCACATCACTAACATTTTACCACCTCTATTTTTGCCATTCCTAAGCCCTATTTCTTTCATGAAGCCTTCAAAGACCCTAATTGGGTTGCTACCATGGATAATGAGCTCGTTGCTTTTGAGGCAAATCACACTTGGGATGTGGTCCCTCTACCCCCTAGTCGACGTACAGTTGGATGTAAGTAGCTCTACAAGGTGAAATATTGCACTCATGGTTCTACCAAGTGCTACAAGGCTCATCTTATGGCCAAAGGATACAACCAATGGGACAGTTTCGATTATTAGGAAACTTCTCCTCTACCACTAAACATGTCACTATTCAACTTCTCATTACTATCATTGTTTTCCATCACTAGCCCTTATTTCAAATGGATGTCCAAAATACTTTTCTTCATAGGGACCTTCATAAGGTAGTCTATATGGCATTTCCCCTCAGATTTCACAATTAGAGGGAAGGTCTAGCTTGTTAATTATGAAAATCCTTGTATGAGTTAAAACAAGCCTCCTATCAGTGGAATGCCAAGTTCACTACTACTCTCACCACATACATTTTTCAAAAATCTTAGCATGATTACTCTCTCTTCGTCAGATCCTAAGGTAACTTTTTAACTACTTTACTCATTTATATTATTGACATATTGATAATAAGGAATAATTAGACAGCCATCTCAGAGTTGAAGAACTATTTGAACTTTCCATGAAAGATCTTAAACAATCCAAGTTCTTCCTTGGTATTGAGATCTCATGCTCACCAGATGGGATTTCCCTCAATCAATAGAAGTATACCTTGGAGATCATTTTTAAAGATGGGTTAGCATGTTCAAAGCCCTTGATAATTCCTATGGAGCATAACAAGAAGTTCATAAGTGTTAAGTATGATGCTAGCTTGAAAGAAGAGAGTCATGATCCACCACTTAATGATCCATCCACTTAATGATCCATCCACCTATCAAAGACTTGTTGGTAGGTTAATTTATTCAACACTTACTCGACATGATATTACATTCTTAGTGCAATTGCTTAGTCAATTTATGCACACACCTAAGCAATCACATATGAAAGTAATCATGAGGGTGACCAAATATCTTAAGAGTTGCCTGAGTCTTGGACTTATGTTTCCTTCATAAGCAAAATTGAAGCTCAAAGCCTTTTGTGACTCTAATTATAGTACTTGTCCCATGACATAGAGGTCTACTATGGGATTCTGTATAATGCTTAGGGACTCACTAATATCTTGGTGATCAAAGAAGTAAGAAATTGTATCCTTATCATCAACAAAAGCTAAGTATCAAGCTATGCATGTTATGAGTTGTAAGATAGTGTGGATTATGGGACTGCTTAAAGATTTCAGTTTTTATCTTCAACAACAAGCATTACTATTCTATGACAATGAAGTCGTAGAGAAGATCGTGGTGAATATGATCTTTCATAAAAGAACAAAGCATATTGAGGTTGACTGTCATTATATTACAGAAAAATTACAAGAAGGAATCATTGCGACATGTCATATATCTACCAAAGAGCAACCAGCAGACATGTTCACAAAGGCACTATGCAATAAGCCACATTAGCACCTTATCCCCAAGCTTGGAGTATTTAACTTGGGCAAATCTTTGGCTTAAGGGGGAGTGTTAATGAGAATATCATGTTGCCAAAATAATTATGTTATCAATAATAAAGGATATTATTAATGTAAATATATTCGATAAATCACAATAATTAGGTTTTCCATATATAGTTAGCCCTAGTCCTATACATAAGCATGTTAAAGATGTGTAATTCGATACTACAATATCAATCACATTCACAAATTCCCACTCATTGGCTTCTTTCTTTCTAATAATTCAATAATTGGGGTTGCAGTGGTTTTGGCCGAACAAGCTCAAGTATCTTGTTCCCTTTAGTTGATTTCTCTTTACTTATGGGTTTTATTTGGGAGCTGAAATGACTTAAAACTGCACACTTTGCATTTTAAGTGAATTTTAAAAATTCTAGCAGTGTTGGTTCACTTTTAAAATTAAATCATGTCTTGTTTTTGGTTTTGCAATCAATTATCGACATGTTACTACAAGAGAAGAAATAGTTCTAAGGCATTGCTTTCTACTGCTAAAGTATTTTCATGTAGATGCAAAAGACTTTTTTGTTTCTTTCCTTTCTTATCTTTCTTATCTATTGCTTTAAGAGCCATTTTCTTTTGTCCTATGAATTGTGATCTCAAAATGATCTTTCACAATGAGAGTAAAATTTGCTAATAGAAAATGAGAAGTAATTAGAAATAATAGGAATAAGAAGCATAGTTAGCTGACTCCATAAAAGATCAGTAAAGCAACTATATAGGCTCTAATTAACCACTTTGCATGTCCTTGTCCAGTTTCTGTACTCTCCAAGTTGTCTTACGTGTGAGGCAATTCATTCAGGTTGATATTTCACTAAGGCTACTAGAGGTAGGGAAGCATGTCCTCCAAGGTAATTTCTAATTCAAAATAACCATAAATTGATGGCAAGCAAACTTAATCTATTTTAAAGAAGGAATGCGTATTTATTGTTCTGTGCAATGTACTAAAATTCTCCCATTGGACATACCACATATGTTGCTTGGCTAATTTACTGATATGAAGAGAAACCGCCTGTAACTTGTAAGTATGATACGTTTTCAATCAATTCAAGCATTATCGTATGGCCCTATAAATTGATTAAGAATTTTTTAGGGGTAACTCTATTAACTTTTAACCAAATCTTTCCTAGAGCTAATATGTATTTGGACAATAGTCGTTTGGTAATGTCACCCATATACTTTCCCCATAATTCAAATTCTCTTTGCAATGTTTAATTTATCCCCTTGAAAACTTATATAGTTACTACAATTAAACTCATTGAGATAAGTGCAAGAAATAACAAGTTTAAACTTCTCAAAAGGTATATAGGTCTAATGAAAGCCATATTAATGAGGATGGTATTGCATAGAAAGATTAGGTGATTCTTCGTAAAGGAATGAACTGCATGGACTTCAGAAAATTTTTGTCAAAGAATACTGACATGAAGCTCGAAGTATTATATCTCTGATCTTTTGTTACCTGGTCTGAGTTACATCATGTTGAAACACTTCCTTTTTCTTACTTCCCAAAATTCTAAAATGTGGGAAAAAATAATTAATCTCCAAATTTTCAGGGCATTTTCTCTACAAATTTGATTTGTGACTCTAGTAGAAATTGTTAATTAATTTAGGCATCATGACCTGATTTTGGATTTTTGTTAAGAGTGTCATTGTACTTACAGTTTTGCTTCAGAGGTTAAGTGTAACAGAGGTGGAATCATCTTTGTTAAGTTAACGGCTAATTTGTCAATACTTCCTACTTGTGACAATTATCCAGCTAGATTATCAAGTTAGCTCCCGTTTGGAGGTAAAATTGTATCTCTGTCAAAGTATTCATTGAACTTCAAACTTGTCAATCAAGATCTTATTTAACTCTTTGATGTCTTTTTATGGTGATGTACGATAGACATATTACCACTTCGGACTTTCAAGAATTTCTAGCCCCTTCTTTGATTTCTTTGACATTTTGGAACTTGATTACCGCTAATCAAGCCATGTTTTCTATGAATTCTTTCCTACACTTACATTTGTGCGTTTCAGTAATTATGTTAGCATCTGTTTATATGAAAAACTTGAAATTTTTGGTCTTCTCTCTTTTGATCGATATCATGTGGAGGCAATTAAACCATTATCAACAGAATTTGACATCAAAGAAGTGTTTGGGAGACTTAATTCTTAAGAATTTAATGTTGCAACTATTAAAGAGCTGCAAATTGCACTCTTTCACTACAAATCTATTACTACAAATATCCCTAGGCAACCTATTTAGGTTGCGGCAAAAAACTATCAATTTGAACCTACTTTTCTTAAGGTACTTGTTTGTCTCATTTTAAAAAAGGTTCTTGTTGCTCTGGCTTGCCAGACACTAATTGTTGTCTCCACAGTGCAAGAAACTAATGGTTGGCAGTTGAGACATGATCAGTGTCCAAATTATTGTTGAAGGATAAATGAATAGTTCAAATCCATACTTCACTAGCTTTTGGAGGCGAAACTTTATTGTATGTGTTTCATTACACAGCTGAATAGCAAGCAATACTTTTTCTTATTCATATCATTGGAGCAATTGCCATCATAAGTGTGCTTTTTTATCACCTTTAGTACTAAATAGAACTTATAGAATGAGGCTCATGACCATACACTGAATTTTGATATCGAAAAATTCTCCTATGCAATATGGTGCAATGTTAAGTAACAAGAAGACTCCATTCTTCTTATCCTTGATTGTTAACTAGCCAACATAATCATGCTTGAATAATCCTTTACCTTATTATAACTAGTTTGTTTCTTATGGTAATGGGGTTTCATTATGGATATAAGGGTTCATCTCCTTACAGGACTATGGATGTTAATCTCAAACTTTCTAAATGATTAAAACAGCTAACCTTATTTTTGTTTATAGGAAGCATCATTAAAATAGTAATCTAAATCAACTTAAAAAATGCCTTATTTCCATGGAGTTTTTTCTTCTTCTGGAACACTTCTCGAGAAATATGGTGATTACAATATGATTTTCCTTTTTCATCTGAACAACTTTTTGGCAATGAGGTAGTCTTAATGTCGACCATGACTTCTCATGTCGATGCAACCTTACCCCCACCAAAGAACATATCCTTTCTCTTGTTTTAAAGTCCTTTCACCTTTTTATTTTTCTACTTTTTAACTTTGTCTCTCCTGATGCAACTGGAAGACTAAAGATGAATTTCTTGAATTTCCTTGCAATAGTCATCTAGAGAATGGATGTTCTAGAGTTTTTGTGATGGTTTTGTCTTCAAGACCACCTAAGGCATATGGTAAATGATAAAATAAGAGAAAATTATAAACATGAAAGGTTGGTGATTAGCTTCACACGATTGGCCTTATATTAGAGTAAGGGTTACAAACAAAAGCCTTTCACTACATAGAATTTTCTTAGTTAGTAGGTCTTTTGTTACACAAATATTTATAGATGCAAACCATTACATAGTACTATACTTCATCATGGTAACTTGGCTTTCATATAACTAGTTGGTGCCTCCCCTATTAAAGTGGTTAGGATGGTCAATTGTCTTGTTCTTCATTCTCTTAGTCAGCACATCATAGTCATTTGGAGGATGACATAGAACTCCCAAAGCTATAGTAACTTTTCCTACTATGAGATGAGTGGTTGGATCATTCATGTTTCTACTACTTGTATCTCCTTAAGACCACATGTTTGATTGCTTGACTCACTTGACATGGGCAAGATATGTGCACTTTGGTGGTATGCTACTCTATCATTGTGCTGGGAATACTTCATGAAAGTTGAGCTATGTCATGGTTCCTTTGAAGGCTTGTGTCTCACTGTGAATGTCCCATGATTCGGTGCTAGGTGGTTATAAGTTATGTGGAGACTATGTGTTATTGTGTGCTATAGAGATAAGATGTCTTACAAGTGAGATAGCACTGCATGGGTGATGCACAATATCCTTTTGTTTGCATCTTTTGATAGAATAGAGAGTTTAGTGTAGGTATGGTATTACCAAATAGCTGTAGTGGAAGAACAGGTTCCATAGCTACCATAGTAAGTAAAGTGCTAATATTTCTCACACTTCCCCCTAAACTTGGCTTGACCAAGCCAAGTTTGGATCATATTAGCATAAATGGTTACTAGGCAGGGGTTTTGTAAAAATGTCAGTCACTTATTCAGTAGAGGAAACAAACTCAATAACTAATGTGCCTTAGGCTACCTTCTTCATAATAAAATGAAAGTCCATCTCAAGGTGTTTGGTGCGTGAGTGAAAAATGGGTTTAGTAGTCAATTGCAAGGTTGACATATTGTCACTAAATAGCTTTATTAGGGAGTGCAAACTAATGTCAAGTTCACGCAGTAGATGTAAGGTCCATACCATTTTTGCTGCCCTAACTACTAAAGCTTGGTATTCTAGTAATTTAAAGGACCAAGAAATACAATTGCTTCCAATGAATAGGCATAGTCTAGTAGTTGACCGTCTTGATTTTAACCGATCAAGAGAACCGTTGAGGGTTAGTTTGGTATTCTAGTAATTTAGTTGATTGTCTTCCAATGGTAGCTTTGACCATTAGACTAAATGTTTCCAAAAAATCCACTATGGGTTCTTAATGGAACCCTTTTCCTACAAGTCTTGCTTTTAACCAATCAAGAGAACCGTTAGGGGTTAATTTGGGTTTGAATACCCACTTGCTCTTAAAAAAATTCATGTTTGGAGTCTGCGGTACTAAACACCAAGTTCCATTCCACTATAGAGAAAGCATTTCTTACTCCATAGCTTGCTTCCAACCAAGATGGTCCAAAGCTTAGTTAACATTGAGAGGTACTAAAAGAACTGACTATATAACGAAGGTTGTAGAAAGAGCATATCAAGGGTGAGGTCAAGTGATTCCACTCATGCTTCGGGTGGTCATATTATAGGTGTACATGTGGAAGAAGGTTGTGAGTTTTCAAGACCAAGTTTGTGGTTTGATGAGCACAGTCCAAGGCTACTTATGGTTTTAGAGTTTCTATCATGACTCTGCATGTGTTCAATGTTCCTAATATCATGGGTTTTTGTGCAGGTACCATAATTTTGAGGATTTTCAAGGATTTGGGTAAGTGCACTTAAGTTTGTACCATGTCCTTGTAGATTAGCTGAAGAGGTGACATGGGTCTATTTTTAGGCCTCTTTAATTTAGCACGCTCCTTGACTATTTTAGCAAGAACTTTTGTTGTGCTCAAGGGGTTCAATTCTTTTTCTTTAATTTTTATGGTTAAGGTGTTATCGTGAAGTTCAATTTTTGTAGTGGATTCTAAAGTTTGGATCAGATATTCTTCTATTAGTGGCTCAGATCAAGGTCTTCTCTAGTAAGTGTACAAGAATGGCATGGATGATACACTTACTCTACTATGCCTTATTGAAGTTCGCAAGTTTGAAGATACTGTCCATCCTTAATGTTGATTTTGAGGTCTTTCTCCTGTATTTTGCTTAAAAGTCATGTCCATTGCTTGATTTGGTATTGGTTGAGTTTTTGTTTCAATAGATTGAGTAGTACTTCTTGGACATTAAATGTCAACCTCAATTCTAAATCCAATTGTGAATGAATTATTTGGTGGATTTTTTATTGTTCCTGAGAACTTCTCTTTTGCAAATGGAAAGACATTTTCATTAAATAACACATGTCTAGAAATAAATACCTTTCCTGATTCTCGTTAAAGGTGTTGGTATCCTTTGTGTTTGGGACTATAGCCAAGAAATACATAGATAAATGATTTGGTTGATAATTTGTTTGTCAAAATATGCCTTAAGCACAAGAAACACTAAGATCCAAAAACCCTTAGGGAGTTGTAATTTGGGCTTTGTTGATAGAAAACTTCATATGGAGAGATGTTTCCAAGGTTTCTAGTCAGAAGTCTATTTATTATGTATATGGCAGTAGTGAAGGCTTTGACCCAATATTTTGGAGGCATACTTGCTTGTTGCATCATGGAAAGTCTAAGCTCTGGGAGGTGTTTATGTTTTCGCTCTACCGTTTTATTTTGTTGTGGGGTGTATGGGCATGAGAATTGATGAACTATTCCATTTTACCTCAAATGATCTTCTAGTTCTTTATTGTTATATTCTCCTATGTTATTAGAATGTAATATTTTGAGCTTAACATTAAATTGACATTTGCTTATAACTTCAAAGTCTTGAAATACTTGGCAAAATTCTGATTTCTTTTTTATTAGGTAAATTCATGTGCAACATGTGAAATCATCAACAAATACAACATAGTACAAAGAACCTTGACAGGATGTTATAGGGGAAGGGCCCCAAAGGTCACTATGGACCTTTTCCAAAGGTGTCAAGGAATTTTGAGTTGCTCTTGAGAAAGATAGCTGATGGCTTTTATTTTCATACAAGTTTGAGAAAATTTTGGAAAACTACCTTGTACTGTGATTAATTTTTATCTAGATGCTTTAGAAGTTGTATGTTTGTATGGCACATTCGCCTGTGCCATTTACTACCATTTGTGGTTTGTTGGTAGATTGAAAAATATGCATGCTAATTTTGTTGGGGTAGTACATATATATCTCTTCTCCTATGTCCCTTAAGGAGGGTTTCCTCCATCGTCAGGTCCTTAACAATGAAAGAGTTCTTATCAAAACTAACTACACATGGGTAATCAACAATGAGTTAAGCAATTGACATAAGATTTTTCTTCATGCTAAGGCACACTAATACCGAGTTAAGTTTAATTCGTCCTTTTTTTAGAATGGTTTCTCCCACATGGGATATTAGGAGTATCTTACCATTCCCAATTTGAATTCCATTCGAGCTCTAATATTTAGACGAGACAATGAGTTTACCTGCGGTATCTACTATATGAGTAGAAGCACCTGAGTCAGTGACCCACCCCTTGTTTCTAGTGTCTAACATCTAAAGTGTAGCTAGGGCTTTTGGTATTTCATTAGTTTGG